>LPNX010161095.1:68317-151548 GCA_001517045.1 Pseudotsuga menziesii | reverse complement strand
CAAAGAAATATTCTGAAAATGAATATGAAATTCCAAACCTTGAAGGGGGGATTCCTATTCTGGATCAACCGTTGGAATTTCCATATGAAGCACCAACTCCCTCGCATGAAGAAGTTCCTACTACTTCACCTAAACAAGAGATTCAACTGGATGATGTGATTGAGAGAATTGGAAGACTCAACCTTGGACGAAATGAAGCACCACCAGCTGATCAACCAGGACCATCATGGAAGATTCCTAAATGGGCCACAAAGACACTTGAAAGTGTCCATCCGGATGAAGTTGGAAAGACGGGAACGAGAAGTTCAAAAGACATGAAGATGGAGGAGAAGCAAATAATTCAGGTGATGACATGGATGTATCATTTGATTGTGAATTTAATTTATCTGCTAACTTTGAACCAACTTCCTTTGAAGAACCTTCTACTCGAGTTGAGTGGAAAGAAGCTATGCAGAATGAGTATGATGCACTCATGAAGAATGGAACTTGGAAGTTGGTTGACCCTCCAGTTGGAACCAAACCAATTGGCTGCAAGTGGGTGTACAAGAACAAATACAGATCAGATGGCTCACTTGACAAGCACAAAGCGAGGCTTGTAGCAAAAGGCTATGCACAGAAGGAAGGAATTGACTATGAAGAAACGTTTTCTCCTACAACAAAATGGGATACCATCCGTACCTTACTCTCTTTAGTTACTCAGAATGGATGGAAAGTTCATCAGATGGATGTGAAGACTGCTTTCTTGAATGGAGACTTGAAAGAGAATGTCTTCATGTCTCAACCAGAAGGATTTATTGTGAAAGGAAAAGAACAAAAGGTATGCAATCTTGTCAAATCCTTGTATGGCCTAAAACAAGCGCCTCGCGCATGGTATGAAAAATTAACCGAGCATCTTTTGAAGTTAAATTTCGAACATTTTGATCTTGATGATGCAACACTGTTTATAAAGAAAGTTGGAAGATCTGTTGTGTATCTTGTGGTGTACGTAGATGATCTTTTGATGACAGGGAACAATGAGAGCTATATACCATCCATAAAGAAAGATTTGAAAAAGATCTTTGAAATGATAGATATGGGACATCTCCACTATTACTTAGGAATTGAAGTCACTCAACATCCTAAGTACATATTCTTATCTCAGAAAGAATATGTTGGAGAACTCCTAGACAATTTTTGCATGACAGAATGCAACCCTATCTCTACTCCAATGGAACAGAAAATGAAGCTCACATCAAGCGAAGGAAAAGAATTTGAGGATGCGACCAAGTATCGACAACTTGTAGGAAGACTTATCTACCTTACAACAACTAGACCAGATATTTCTTATGTTGTTGGCATACTTTCAAGGTTCACGCATAAACCTTGTGAAGGACACTGGTTAGCTACAAAAATAGTTCTAAGATACTTGAAGGGGACTCAAGACATTGGACTCAAGTACTCTAAGGTGGATGACTTCAAACTTATTGGGTACTCAGATTCATATTTTGATGGCGATAAGGAGACAGGAGTATCAACTTCTGAATACACTATGAGTCTTGGATCAGCAGTTGTCTCATGGAGATCATGCAAACAGCCAGTTCTGGCAGACTCAACAACAGAAGCAGAATATGTGGCTGCAGCTGAAGCAACGAAAGAAATAGTATGGCCCAGGAAGATACTTGAAGATTTGCAAGAAAAACAAGAGAACTCCACTCCATTATTGATCGACAATACTTCTGCAATCAAGCTGGCTAAGAATCCTAGATTCCATGATCGAACCAAACACATAAACACAAAGTATCATTTGATTCGACCTCATGTAGAGGCATTCTAGAGGCCAAGACAGTCGATCTTTGACATTGTTCCACAAATGATCAAGTTGCAGACATCTTCACCAAAACACTTGGATGAGAAAAGTTTGAAAGATTCAGAAACATGCCTGGACTTACTAACACCCCTTCGGATTAAGGGGGGGATTGTTGGAATATAATCCGTCAGGATTATACGTTATTGTAAATATTAGGAATACGAAGAGACTCTCGGATGTGTGATCCCAAGAGTCATTGTAGATGTATAAATAAAGGCATTCTATGGAGAAATAACAAGAATTCGGGAGTTATTCCACCTGACACTCAGCATCAACATGGAATGCTCCAGAGATTATGCCCAACATTTCCAATTATATTTTCATGTGTTCCAGATCTTTATGCTCACCAAAAATGTAAGTATTCATGTGCTCTAGAGCCTCTCGCTCAACACAAAACATCTCATCGATCATGTGCTTCAGGGTCCACGCCCAACACAAAACATTTCATCAATCATGTGCTTCAGGGTCCATGCCCAACACAACCAACATATATATCATCAACAATTGGCTTACGCCCAATATACAAATTAAATCATCATGTTCATATGCAGTGGGGTCTTTGACCCAATATAAAAATAAAACTTCAATATAATCATCATGATCAATAGGTTCATGCCTATAAATGGTAGGTCCAAAATTCGGGATATTACAACTTGTTTGTGGAGAATGATGCATACCAAGATGAAGAGGAGTATTACTTTCCATCCACAGACCAATAGATAGAGAAAGGCGGTAAACAAAACCATGGATCATTTTCTTCGAGGTTACTACAATAAGCATCCCAGGTGTGGGATGATCAGTTGTAGATTCAACATGCCTACAATTGAGCCTTGCATTCTCCCACTCATAGTTCTCCATTTGAAACATGCTTTGGGTATTTTACTAAAACTCCATTGGAGTTGACATACGGGAAAAATGTTGATTCAATTGTTTCACGAGATGAAGACAGCGCCCACAAGTTTATTCAAATAATCTAGTAGGTGCACCAGACAATGCAAAGGAAATTGGAGAAGAGTCAAGCACAATATAAGCTTAACATGACAAGCACTGGGTTTATCATGATTTTCAAGTTAGAGATCAAGTTTGGTTGCACATCAGTAAAAATATATTCAAGGGTGAAGGCAAGAAGCTAAAGCCTATGAGAAATGGTCCTTTCACTATATTGGAGAAGATCGGCACCAATGCCCTTCGATTACATCTACCTTCTTACATGCAGAATTATTTAGTTGTAAATGTGGAGAACTAGAAGCTTTATGAGCCTCCAATGATAATGGATCCAAGGGAGAATGTTTCATTTCCAACTATTGATGAATTTGCACCTAAATACTTGGACAAGCTTAAAGAAGATGTCATCATAGATAAAAGGACAAGGAATTCAAGAATGGGTGATATGGAATATCTTTGAGTTGGAATGAAAGGAACTCATCTAAGTAAAGCATGGTTGATTGAGAAGGGAAAGGTGAGGGAGAAATTCCCTCACTTGATTACTAACTAATGGTGCTTTTGTAGTCCAAAAGCCTTCTAATGGGGAGGTATGATCCAGGAGGATATTTGAATAGGTCATTTTCAGACTCAACAAAATGAATTAGAACCAACATCAAAGCATAGAGCTCATCGATGAGATTCAAAATGCATTTGTTTCACTCAAAATGGACTCCGTATAGAAAAGTTATGATGTTTTGAAATTTTGTCTAAACAACATTTTATTGCGCAGACTTGGGAAAAAAAGAGGCCCGTGGCACCACTGCAAGGGTGACAGATGGCATCCGTATATGTGTATGGACAATGATGTGGAGCCCCCACAAGGTGACACATGGTATAATGGCTGACGTGGAATCCTATATGGCATATGAGTTGGAGGCTTAATGTGCATCCGACTGGGAAGACATGGACCAATATGGAGGTGACATGTGGCCCAATCCGAGCATGACACATGTCACCCTAGGAGAGGTCAAATGGATGATGTGGTATCTGATATGGCATATGACTAGGAAGTTGAATGTGCATCCAACTGGGAAGACGTTGACCTATCCAAAGCTGACATGTGACCCAATCTAGGCGTGACACATGTCACCCCGAGAGAGGCCAAAATTTGATTGGGAAATCCAGATTACATTCTGTGAGTTGTGATCTGCAAACCTCCAATCTAGCATGCCAACGAATTGACTAATAGACCGCCAGAACCGCTTGAGGGTGGTTATTGGAATGTTTTGTTTAAAGTGATAATAATTATGATTTGGGGGAAAGGCGGTTTGACCATCCTGCCAAGTTTGGCGGATGGGCTGGCTGGACCCGCCATATTGGGAGAAACCAATAATACATACCACAAAAATCATCCAAAATGGGGATCTGCAGGGCTTGAATCCTAGACCTCCTGGTATTTCAATGCCCTAAACATAACCCACCCACCAATTCTCCAACAGGCGTAATGTTGGTAGGGTTCGGGCCTAATATTATTTAAGCCCCAACATTTTCCAAGGCAGGGGAGAAGGACCGCGATTGGGATTTCCAAGGGATTTACATGCATCGTGAAGCTAGGGCAAGAATCGCGAGGGTACATACCCATACATGACCGTACAACCGTACGACTGTATGGACTACCACATGGCATAAGGGGGTCATTGGGATTTTTGAAGGACTGAATTTTCAACCACACCAAAGTATAGAGTGTTATATGTCATTCGTCATCGACTGAGCCTTATGAACGCAGTGGTGTAGTCCATGTTCTAATTTGAGTCACTAATTTGTAGGTCATTTTCTTAATTGAGGTATAAAACAACATTTTTCGTATGCTTGATCTTTTTGCTAAGATTGTAATCAAACTGCCTCCCCATTGAAGAGTAGGCTCATAGACGTAACCCCAGTGGGATGAAATCCATTATCAAGTGGTTCTTGTGTTTTGATGTTGTATGTCTCTTTTATGCACACATTTACAAATTCATGCTCTTTTTAACTAATCACTCCAATGATAAAACCATGATTACAAAGATCTTGATTAAGAGTGCAACTGAGGATTCACAACACTTCCCCACTCTGTTACCACCCTATTAATACTTACTCAGACAAATCTGGTAATAGACTCTATCAAACTAGTCTTTGACACAAACTCAGGATGCTCAAGATCAAGCTAATAGTTGGGAAATTTGATACCACTCTGTTGCTTAGATCCACAGAAGAATGCATAATAGTTACATTCTCCATTTACCTCTTCTAATCATAGTCATGACTACAAACCAAGCTTAAGTCCACTCTCCACTTTGTCACTCTTCAGGTTCGACTTCCTCTCAGGCACGCTGGTTGACTCTTTATCCTTAGATCTTAAAACCTATATTAGTCGATGGATGGATGACAATAATCAATAACAATGGATTGCACTCAATACAAGGAAATATAGATACACACCGAAGGACCGAGTCACTTAACAACATAACTCATTTACTGGTTGATAGACTCATTGATAGGTTAGTGCACCATCCCCCAACTGATAGGTAATTTAAGGATGCCACTAATTTGATTGATTGGTTACCCAATAAGAAACTCCCATTCCCAGTTCAGCAGGGTGACTGACACTACTCTGTCACAACGAAACTCAAAACCACACCTTCCTTTCCCCAAAACAATAACTTTCTCAATTACTGTCCTCTTGGAAGCATTAAATGATTGGGGCGTATGAGTCGAAATGACATATGATGGCTCATTAGTACTCTTTAGGAAACTTGGATCTCATCTACTTGCTTCATGGATTCAATACGTACCTCCCTAATCTTAGGATGATCATGACCTATTACGCTGCACTTGTACCCAATGCACCTTCGGGTGTACCCCAGGGGGGAGAGAGCCAAATTTTTTGATTAGGGGATGTTATAGAGCAATGGTGGTCATGTTTGGGTCCTTTGGTCCATCCTTAGGGGTATTATGGCTTAATGGCACTGCTCTCTACCCTATGTTGGGGTTTTTAACCTCAGGGTTGGTGTCTAGGGCCCCTAAGGGCTTACGACTAGGTCACATGGCTCCATATGATGTTTATGTGCTCTAGTGGCCTTTGCTTTAGCCGTAAGACATTTGTCTCCCTTCATAGCCACTTAGGACACCCTCCTGCGCCTTCAATCAGTGGGTTCCTTCTCTCCCTAGCCTTATCTCCTCAAAGGAAGAAATCCTCCATGTCAAGCCTTTTTTGTGCTTTGAGGAGGGAGTTGAGGATTTTTATAGCATTCTTGATCCATATGGAGATCGGTGGCCACCCACCTATTCCATTGGCTCAAAACAATTGTCCATTGTGGCAGTTTCCTAGTTATTTTTCAGCAGTTTTTCGAGTCCTAAACTTCCGAGGCTGTTTTGAGGCCTTAAACGACGTTTTTTGGAGATTCAGGGCCAAATGGTTTCCACCTAAATCCATTTATTGACCAAAAGTGGTAAATCTTAGATAGACCTTTCCAACGAGCTATCGAATGCCCAAATCGGATATCGTATGCAAAAGTTATGACCCCGGGAAGTTGACTGTTCAACTTACCACCTTGGGGTCGCAAACTTTATGACGGTTCATCTTCTAGGGTTACGTTTTGGGACTTTTGGGGTTATTGCCTCATTATTATTATAAATATGCCCCTTTGGCCTCATTTTGTATGAATCTTAGCACGAATGAGCGTAGCGGCCGCATCTCTTCTCAGAGATAGCTACCACCATTCAAGCGATTGTATTACAGCCTGTTCTATTTCCACCATTTAATAGAATATGTGTTTACTGTATCTTTGTTATATTTGCAAAATGTCTGTGATTATGATTCTGTATATGTTCTTTCATTTCGTTCACACATAAATCCGAATCAGTGGTATCAGAGCAATCTGCTCTTTAATTGTTTCTCGGCGCATGTCCCCGACGAGGTCTGAGTACAGAGAGTTTGGTCTTGAACTATTTTCACTCGATCATTCTCGCCGTCCCAAATGACCTCCCATGGCAGAAGAAAAGAGAGACGACGGAGCAGGAGATCCTATCAAGTCGCTGCTCGAGGAAGCCCTCGACCGACAAAGGAACGAGATGATGGATAGTTTCCCCCAAATCCTTCGGTGAATGCCGGCCGCGGCAAGTGCATCTTCAACAAGTAGCCGGTTCGGGGATGCAACTCCCTTTAAGGTACAAGTTAACTTTGATATTCCTTTATTTGAAGGCAATATTGATGCAGATGCCCTGGATAATTGGTTGAATGTTCTAGAAGGGTATTTCTCTGTCCACAATTTTTTCGACAGAGAAAAGATCACCTTTGCACTCCTTAAGGCAGTCCCCCATGTCCAAAATTGGTGGGGTACTTATTGTGAGCAAAACTCATCAGACGAGTCTGGAATGTTTGAAACAAATCCCACATGGGCCTCTTTCATAGATGCAGTCAGGGAACAGTATTACCCTGTGGGAAACTATGATGACCAGTACACAAAATGGACCATTCTGCGTCAAGAAAGGGACCAGATGGTGTCGGAGTACACCAACAAATTTCATACTCTGCCGACAAAGCTGAGTATCAAAGACTCCAAGCGGCACCTAATCCTGAAATATCGCAGTGGTCTACATCGGTACATCCGAATTGAGATGGACTTCCTCGACATCTCTTCACTTGGATCTGCCTATCTGTATGCTGTCAAAATCGAGGAGAAATTTCGACAAAAGAACAAGCGAGACTCTAGACCTGCAAATCCACCACAGAAGCAAGGCAAGGGAGACGCTAGTCCGCAGAACACCGCAAAAGAAAACGACAACCAGTCCCCGCCACAAGCAAAGAAGGGAGATCGAAAGACAAAGAAGGACACTGGTAAGTGGTGCGAATTTCATAAAAGCCCTTGGCACAACACTGATGAATGTCGCTCAAAGAAGTCATTAGTGGCCGAGATCAAATCTTCAGAATCAGAACCTGATTTTGATTCTGAACCCAATGCCACAGCCGCACACAATGGGAGGCAGATCATTGATGCAGACCCCACTGCCACTGTTGCTACCGCACAGATTCAATTGGACGAGCCTGAAGAGTCAGAGGTAGAGGAGCGCCTATTCCACTCGCAGATGTGGGTGAAGGGAATGCCTCTACATTTTGTTGTTGACAACGGCAGCCAAAAGAACCTGATCTCAGCAGAAGTCGTCAAGAGATTGCAGCTTCCGACAACACCACACCCGCAACCGTACAGCATCGGTTGGCTAAGCCAAGGACACGGTATCCGCATTACTCAATAATGCCTCCTACCATATGGCATCAAGCCTTTCCAAGACGAGGTACTGTGTGATGTGGCCCCACTTGAAGTCTGTGATGTTCTTTTAGGACAACCATATATGTGGAAGCGTCATGCTGTATATGAGTCACGACCTCGCAGTTTCATTGTCACTTTGGGAGGACAACTATACCGGATCCCATAGATAGTTGCACCTACTACAGTCTCACAGGGTAGGAAGATAAGCTCCCACACCAGAAAATTATTCCTCTTCACAATTGCGTCTGAAGGAGAACATAAGATCACAGAGACCTCCACACCCTCTACACAGGGTATCTCTGCTCATCAGACACAAGAAGAAGACAGAGCCATTGTTTCTTCATCTATCCGAGTACCTCTACAATGCAAGGCCATGCATTCAAGGTGCTCCTCCAGAAACAAATCATCCAGACAACAATTACAGCCCTCTTGGGATGCCAAAGAAAAGCAGCCTCTTCACTTCAACAAATGTCGCACCAGGAGATCAACTCAACACACAGTTCGAGATATGATATGGGATTCGACGCAATGGATACCATTGCTTCCTAAGGAGGGAGGATTGATCCGGATGGAGATCGGTGGCCACCCACCTATTCCACTGGCTCAAAACAATTGTCCATTGTGGCAGTTTCCTAATTATTTTTCGGCAGTTTTTTGAGCCCTAAACTTTTGGGGCCGTTTTGAGGCCTTAAATGACGTTTTTTGGAGATTAGGGGCCAAATGGTTGCCATTGGCATGCATTTGACCAACCAAAAGTGGTAAAGCTTAGATAGACCTTTCCAACGAGCTATCGAACGCCCAAATCGGAGATCGTATGCAAAAGTTATGACCTCGCGAAGTTGACTGTTCAACTTACCACCTTGGGGCAGCAAACTTTATGACGGTTCATCTTCTAGGGTTACGTTTTGGGACTTTTGGGGTTCTCGCCTCATTATTATTATAAATAGGCCCCTTTGGCCTCATTTTGTATGAAGCTTAGCACGAATGAGCGTAGCGGCCACATCTCTTCTCAGAGATAGCTACCACCATTCAAGCGATTGTATTACAGTCTGTTCTATTTCCGCCATTTAATAGAATATGTGTTTACTGTATCTTTGTTATATTTGCAAAATGTCTGTGATTATGATTCTGTATATGTTCTTTCATTTCGTTCACACATAAATCCGGATCAATTCTAGGGGTTAGGTGGGGTATAATTCCCTCCCTCCATCTCACTCCAACCTTTTGTTCAGAGTGATTCACTTATTTTAGCGTATTTTGGCACCTGGGGTACAAACACCCCTGGTAACCTACCTTGATCCTACATTAGGCCAAATTTTATTATTATTTACTTTTAATTTTCAGTTGACATTTTAATAATTTCAAGTTAACATATTATAAGGCATATAGGCTTGGATATTTGTAAAAAGTGAGTGTGAGATCATATAAATAGGTCTCCTCACTTTCATTTTAGAGACATAACTTATGCGATAATACACTATGCATTTGCTTTACCCTTGCTAGGGCTATTTGGAGAGATGTGCCCCTCTTGATGATGTTTTTTCTGGGTTAATGCAAGCTTTTTCTGGAAATTCTTTGGTGAAATTATCTGCTAGGTGATGTTTTGATTAGTTGGCTAAACTTGAGCACATGGAGGTCGGGATTCTTATCTCTTTGTTTGAATGGTGGTTTATGATGCATGTTCAAGTCTAAATGGTAGCCTTAGTGTTGCATTTTTTTCTAGGATAGGCCATTACCATCCTTCTTGTCACCTTGGCAAGTTGAGGCATGTCTCCTTGTGAGGGTGCTCTAGGGTTTTCTCCGTAGTTTTTCTAGGCTAGTTGTTTGACCTAAGAACTCTTCCTCTCTAGGTTAGGTGTCCTCCCTAGATTCCCTAGGTTGTGGTAGGGATTTTTCTAGGGTTAGTTTCCATTGGTTTTCACACATTCTTTCTTTCAAAAACCTAGTCTAGGGTTAGTTCTAGATTAGTTTTAGGTTTGCAAAATTTATAAAATTTCATAAAAATCAAATATTTGGCCAATTTAGTGCCTCCCGACAATTTTGGGCTCTAAAATTATGCGCCCTAAATTTTTGAGCCCTAAAATTCCACGCCCTAAAATTTCACCCCCCTAAAATTCCAGGCCATAAAATTTCGTGCCCTAAATTTTCGGACACTAAAATTCCTAGCCCTAAATTTTTCGGCTCTAAAATTACACGCCCTAAATTTTCGGGCCCTAAAATTCTGCACCCTCTGTTTTACTGAGTTGTACCTTCCCTTGTACTTCAATCCATTGAACCTTGCAAAATGACAAGCAAACATCAGTTAGATGGTCACTATCCTTTGTTGGCATGAATTGGAAGGACATTGTTAATGTTGGTTGTGTCTACTGCTACACACTATTTATGATATTGTTACTAATAAACACATGCAACTTGCTTTCAAAGTTGATGCAATTTTTTTGGTAATTGCTTAGTTACATGCACGTTGTTGTTTCTTATACTAAAGTGAATGCCTAAACTACTACTATTGCCATAATATTGACATGCCTGACTGATACATATTGATGTACATGTGCTTTAAATATTATTTGATAATGATAAACACTTATGATTGCATGTCACACTTATTACTATAGGAATGGTAACTCTAAGGTACTGGTATATGAAATTAACTGAATACTCGTGGATGAAATTTATTTCGTAACATCACACATTGCAAGTAATTGGTTTATTATATTAACGATCCTTCATATTTGTATGACATCGCGTGCTTGTTATGAGTCTGGTATTGGTCATTTGCTTATTATTAAATAATTGCATATTTCACATATACTTACATAGTACATCCATTCCACTTTTTGATTGACTCCATTAGGAACTTGTCACTAACCTTAAACACATACAAGATATATTTGGTGTCTAAGCATCTTTTGCAGAGTTACATAGGGCTCTCCCCTAGGAGTTTTTGACTTCCGAAGAAGTTTGGAGAAGTGATTAAGGTGACAGTGGTCACTTTCTCCACATATGCTTGCCGATGACTTGGACTGCCATTTCAACTGGTAACAATGCCCCATTCTCTTGATTCCTTGCTCAATCAGTTGTTAATTTATTTAGTTATTATTATGGACATGTACATCATATTTACATTTCCACTATGCTTGACCAACGCATAGTTCAATAACCATATATATTCGTGGAATCCATGGTAGGGCCTTTACCTTGAGCTCCCCATCATTTTCCTCACAATTATTAACATTATTACATCATTTCCATAGTTTACGTCAAGGGTCAAAACTAAAGACATTACAATTATTTTTACTTGGCTTGAAAGACCATAACAATCTAGATCTATGTTGGACACACCTAACACAATTAGAGCGTGGGTGAATCAGTGTGTGTACAATTTATTACTTTTCAAAACTTGATTATCAATAGCTTGCAAAGTACTGTTGGCTATGGAGCCTGATCTTCTTGGTTCTAATATGTTATTGTTCAACCATGTTTGTACCCGAGTTTTACTGTACACTCATCCCAACAACGGGGTGCAGGGGCCAGCGGTTCAGGGGCGAATTCCCCCAAAAAAAAAATTGGGGATGTTTGTTGGCCAATAGTTTGCGAGCCCATGGTATTGGGTGGCCCGTGGTAGTTTCCCATGCTAATTCTCTTATAAAGGGAATACATTGTAATACGGTTGTGTATTGTATTGTAGCATTGTAAAAACAATCTCTATGATTGTGTGAGAGAGACGGTGAGAGATTGAAGAGGAAGTGTAGCGGGGTTGCTGCAAGTTGTATCCATTCATTTTGTTGGATGGTATAATAATAAAGGACTGGAAATTTCTGTGTGGACGTAGCCCATCTTGGGTGAACCAAATTATATATGTGTCTCTCTTGTAATGTGTTTTAATATCTGCATCTTGTTTATTGTTTATTGATATTGCTTTGCGATCCTTTTTTATAACAAGTACAACATTCATTAATACATTATTAATCTTTACTTTCATAAGCATATCATCATCACATCATCATCACATAAGAAGCATACACGGTAGACAATATTTTTAAGTGGAAACCCAAGTAATGGGGGAAAAACCATGGAAGCCTTTTAATAAGATTTGTTCCAGCAACAACTGGAAATACAATTCTTACACAAATTATCCAGCTACAACTTGAAGGAGGATCCAACCCCCTAGTTTACAGACTACAACCTGAAGGAAGCTCCAACTCCCTAGTTTTCAGCTTCAACCAGAAGGAGGCTACAATCTCCTTTCCTTGCCTCATGCTGCCACCTTGATATGAAGAGGGAAAATAAAACCACTGAATACCAATCACACTGATCCTGTGAACCTGCTAACCATCAACTATGCAACCACTACTCAACATTTGTACCACACTGCTCAATACATGTACAATATTTCTCAACCTGTACCACACTATTCAATACCTAAACCACACTACTCGATACTTGAACAACTTGTACCACATTGTTCAACCTGTCAACCAACTATTATCCAACTCATACTCTCCATGTCTTACCAACTGCATACCCAACTCTGCCAATCTGAGTCAAAGAATCTACTCATTTAACATGCTCAAATTCTCAAACTTTTGCAATCACTATCTTTGCCACAATACCATAATATCTATCTCTGCACCTATATCCTTGTATCACTTTCTCAATTCCACAATCACTACCTCTGTCACAATGTCATTGTCAATGTCACAGTGCCACAATCATTGTCACACTCTCTCAATATCTGTCACACTATATCAACATTTACATGCCTCAAATGTATACCCAGATACAATCATCCATTGTTTTCATTTGGATCCTCGACTTTTACATCATAGACATTTCCAAAACATTGAACATTACAAGAGATGAACCATATACCAAAAGATAATCATTGACTATTCTAGGATAATCACTATGATCAATGCCAAGACCATAATAAAATGTGCCAATATAACTACCGACATCTATGCCAATATCATCATCAAGTATGCCAAGAGATAAGCACAATAACATGTTCAAACTTCAAACTTTTTCAAGACAACAAGATGGACCCTAGTCCATGAGAGGCATGACCATCTCAAGAGAGACCCATGTACAAGAATCATACTATATCTATGCCAATATAACTATAATCATATCCCCCACAACATATATAATTAATTCAAATAGGTATACCAAGAGAGAGGCTCACATACCAAGATCCAAGATGAGCTCTATCCATGAAAGACATGTGCCATCACAAGAGAAATTACCCACAAGCATGAACCATAATTTTTCAAATATCACAAGATGACGAAACAATATAGAAACCAAAAGAATATATAGATAGATTCTTCATATATCCCTCACCACTAGATTTCCAACAGACCTAGAATTTTGTAATTTTGATACCGTATGAGAAAGTTATGTCATTTTTCGTGAATCTCCTCAATCCTCAAAGATGCATAGAAATTCCTCCTCCAAAGAGTTTCACACTTTTTATCCAAAGATGCACAATAGAAAGAGAGACTTGATTTGATGATGAAATGAAATGTTTAGCCTTCTATTTATACACTTCATCATGATCTAGTAGCTTCTTTGAGTGTCTCCTTAAACTCATCCTTAATTTGTGGATCTCCATGTTTTAAGGGGGTCTCAAGGGTTAGTACCCCACCTCAAGGATCCATCATGACACTTCATTCCAAAAATTCAATATTACTCTATATATTCTCTAAAGGGGGCCCTAGGTCTTGACCACATCATCATACTTGGTGGATACACCATTATTTTTTGTGGGGATTCTTGCCACTTCAAGCAGTCTAATGGGACAAAGTGCCACAAATTTTGGGGTCACGTGGACCAAGCGTTATTATTTTAGGGTTATTTCAAGATTCACACCAACTTGATTTGGGCCACCTTTTGGGACTCTTTAGGGCTTATCCACCATGGGTCATGTAACCCCAAAATTATGGGTAAGTGGACCAAACACCATTGTTTATGGGTTTCTTCACCTTTTATTTGAACAATTCTTAGGGATAACCTTAGAGACTTCTTTAGGGTTTTGATCCATATGTTTGCATCACAAAGTGTCTTCCCGTGAGGGCCATGCATAACTTCTATTCCATGAGGTGACCTCTTTGGAGTTATACATACTTCTGACAATGATTCTTCTTCAAAGTATTCTTGAGGATCATAAAGGTATCCAAGGCTTCATCAAACATTGTGTAGACATCATATAGAGGGGTTCCAAGATATCAACACTAACTAGCAATGAGACTACATAAAAATCAATAATAAAAGGGATATCAACACCAACAAGGGTCAAGTGGCCCAACAAAGGACTCAAAGGGGGCCAAGGAACAACTAAGGGGAACACAATTGGGATAAGGGGATACAAGGGATTTTGACAAGGTATTAAGGGATTCAATGGATTCAAACTTGGGCTTCAACAAGTTAAAAGGAATCCTTATACATAGACAAATACACAACCAACACAAATCAAATACTAACCCTCAAGGGATCCATAAGGGGCACCAAGACAACCACAAATCTCTTCACCCTTTTGACCCACATCATCATTATCACCTCGACACCACATATCTCTTTACCCTTGTCCAAGGGATTCAAACTTGGGCTTCAACAAGTTAAAATGAATCCTTAGGGACAAAAAAATACACAAACCAAACACTAACCCTCAAGGGATCCATAAGGGCCACCAAGACAACCACAAATCTCTTCACCCTTTTGACCCACATCATCACTATCACCTTGACACCACATATCTCTTCACCCTTTTGACCCACATCATCATTGTCACCTTGACACCACATATCTCTTCGCCATTTTGACATCTACGACACCCTATTACATCAATAACAATTTCTTCTAACAATCTAAACTAATAATGATAATAGTAGGGATTGAGTTGTCCAACCAATGGTAACTTTCAGAATTAATTATAAAAATATATTAAAAAAATCATACACATGATAGCTAAGAGATGAAGGTCAACATTAGATATTAGGGCTATTGTTATTTGGCATAGATCAAACCATGTAATATTCGATGATGTCCTCTTTATGCACATTCTAACAAAGTAAGATGTAGTAAAAGAAGAGTCCATAACCCATAAGGGTTACTATAAAGTAAAAACTAAATGCATGGCATATTTGTTCCATATCCTTGTATCCCAAGGAATTCAATGAGAGGTGAAGTTTATAATGTTATGGAAAAGGAATGTGATCTCCACACCAAGAGGGGGGGATTTGTGTTTGATTTTAATTAATTCATGTTAATAATTATAGGTCAATTTTTTGGGGGGTTCTCCATTTTGTCAAAATTACAAGCATGTTATGAATCCTTGATAAACGTTTAGCACTAATATTTAGAACTTTAAATGTTATGTTTAACAATTCAAATAGTAGACAAACTCATATTAACTTAATGTGGAGGTCATGCTTAAGTGGTGACTTTGCAATCCCATTTTTAGTGACATCATAGTTATGGTCGTCAACAATGCAATCAACTTCTATAATGCCACTATGGCACACATATTCCTCTTAAAGGGTGATGTAGGGCAATTATTTTCTCGACAATTGCTACATTTTGAGTACATATTCTTGAAAAACTATTTGGTTTAGAGACCAACATGGGATATATAATTAATAATGGTAATCAATACTAACATACGTCGAGGGTTTTGTGGTCCAACATTTCCCTACACATTGGGATGGATCTATGGAATTTAGAATTAAGGAATTCCTTTGCTTTGATTGTTATATACAAGGGAGTAAGCATTGCTTTAGGGACTCTTTAGGGACTATATATATATAAAAGAGAAACTTACCAATGCAAGACAAATTCATGGTGGTCATAGACTACAACTATCCTCATTGTGTGATTGTAATATTGGAAAATTCCAATCGTCAACTTTACATGTTCACCCAACAAAAGGGCCAATTAGACCTTCCTCTGTTGAAAATGGAGAACCCTCCTATTAAGGCCCAAACATTGTAATATGGTTTATGACTTAAAATGAGATGCAAGTAAGCATGGAAATGCAAAATGAAACTAATCTAGAAACTATTCTAATAACTAACCTATCCTATCAAAGGGAATTTTTCAAAACTAATTGACATGAAATAAAGGGAGAAATACAAATATCAAGGGGAATCATCAACCAATCTACAGCTTGAACAAATCCCAACATAATCATGAGAAACAAAGTATAGCCTATAATTCATTGAGAGATACATGTTTCACATCAAGTGGTTAGCAATGCATAAGTTAAATAAGCATAAACATTACAATCATGAAAATATTCTATAGATTGTAACATCCATCCCTACAATATTCAAGAAAACCACCACAACCATCCACAACTTACAAGTGTATAAGAACATAAGATTATAGTGTCTCTATTCAACTTGTGAAGAAGATTAAAATGCCAAAAGAGAATCCTTTATAAGAACACAAAGGTTGATTTTATAAAAATTACCTATTACTTTTGGCCTTCCACCTACTTGACTCTTAGCCTTCTTGCTTGAATTTTTTGCCCTCATCCTAAATTGGATGATGAGGATATATTCTATATAAAATATTCAAAATTCAATTATTCTCCATCCACATGCACTTGCAACCAAGAGTTTTTTCTCTTATACTTACAAGCCAACTAATGACTTTGGGCATTATTTTTCCTCATTCATTACATTTTTGTGGCTTGTAGGTCACATAGCTCTTTCTAAGTCTATTCTAAGTGCTTTAGTGGTGCTTTATGCAACCTTGAAGTCCAAATTCCTTTTCTTGGTCTTCTTTGGTGAAGGTTGTTTAATATTTCTTCCTTTCTTTGTGATTGTATGATACCCCTAGATGTCCTCTTCTTCTTTGATATTCAACTCGTATGTAGTCATTAGTCATGCTTCAAACTTTCCCATAGTTTTCTTCAAACTTTCCCATGGTTTTCTTCAAACTATCATTGTCTTCTCATATGAGTGACATTGATGCAAGGTGTTTGAGGTTTCCTAAATCAAATAATATTTGATCGATGGTTCCTTCCTTCTTTATTTCTAGCATTATACAAAATGATACAGGGAAAACCTCATTATAGACGCCCTTGTGTATGAATCACAACCAATAAGATGATATATATTCTTTTTCCATTGACAATGCACAATCTTGAATGTAAAAAGGTGGTAACACTAGTTTTGGTGAGTGACTTGAAATGTTCAATCTATGTGAGCTCTTCCCAATCAATCTCTTATAGAAAACACAAATAGTGATCACTCAAGCAATAAATTTCACATAATAAGGAGTATTTTAAGTTCTTTCACTAAAAACGTGTTAAAAAAACCTACACATGGAACTTAAGTGTCAAATCATGGAATTGATCAAATTAGCCTTCAAAAATATGATTTTGCAAGACATTTCTCAAGAAAGAAAGAATTAGTCTAAAATTTCTCAATAGGAGGCATTAAGCATCTATAGTTAGTGTGGTTTGTGTAGAATCCATTCCATGCCAGTTGGTTGCTTCTTGTTGCTTTGTTTATTGGTTGAGGTAAAAAAACATGGAAATACCTCCAAAATTGGATAGCAATGGCGAGGTAAGCTCTAGTACTTTTCCTTCACTATGTTTAGGTTTGTATACTTGTAATATTTTGTGTCATGGTAGAACTCAACACGATGACGTTGATTTGGGGGCTATGATGATTCTATTTGGGACAATCTGTTTTAATATGTGATTATAATTGACATTTAGTAGATATTGATCAACCTCTAATTTTGATTTAAAAATCCAAACCCAAGAATTGTATGTCTGCCTTATTTTGAGTTGTGACAATTGATGTGTGGTTTCACCATGATTTATCGGCAATGGCCTAAATGGTTTGCATATTTACATGCATATAATCATTGTTGCATACACATTGTTTCCATACATGTACACACATTTTTGTTATAGGAAATATCTTGAATAGTTTGCATATTGAAATGCGTATAATCGTTGGTGCATAAACATTATGGCCATAAATGTACACACATTGTGGCCATTTCAGAGCACTACCCGGGTTGTCGTGAATGGTGAAAGGTATGCCTAGTTTTGATTTTGTACATGATGTTGTTTGTCGGGGTTGTGCTTTAGGAAAGAATGTTAAAAAAAAGTTTCCTAACATCCATACTATATCTAAAGGCATCTTAGATTTAGTGCACTCAAATGTGTGTGGACCCATGTCTTCCCCCTCCCTTAGAGGGCATCTTTACTATGTTTTATTCATTGAGGATTTCTCTCGTAAGGTCTCGATTTACTTCATGAAAGACAAAAGTGAAACCTTTAATAAATTAAAAGAATATAAATCCTTAGTTGAGAACCACAGAAGTAGGCATATCCATGCCCTAAGGTATGATAATGGTGGATAATTTGAATCAAATGCTTTTAATGAGTTTTGTAGTGATGCAGGGATATGTAGACAACTAATAGTTCCTTACAACCCACAACAAAATGGGGTTGTAGAGAGAAAGAACAAAATTGTTCAAATGGAGAAGGGAGTCCTAGGGTTTTACCCTGCCCCAATACTCTACACATATGCTCTATTTCTACTCTGTATGATTTATAGATGCTACAACATTCATTCATGCATGGTTCTTAGAGGTTTTTACATTGATGGAGGATGACCCCCTGGGTGTTGATTCGCCTAGAAACAAGTCTTCTTCTCACGTAATATGCATTTTACTTGCTCTCTGTCTTGATATAGTTTAATATGATTTTGTAAACTAACTATAACTTCTATTCTCATTGTAGGGTTGAATGCTTGGGCGTGAGCGTTTTGAACTGGTTTGTCTTGCATGAAATTTGTGTAAGATAGTGGATTTTTGTGGTCCAACTTCCATCATGGAAAGTGATGGTGTCTATAATAGTTTCTCTTTGGGTGGAAGAGCTTAGTTTATTTTCCTTCTTTTTTGTTCCTATTTTTGTTTATGTCAAACACCCAGTCTAGGGTTTTGCAATGCCTTTATGGAGAGATAAGGGTTTAAGTCATTTTTTAATTGGTTATGGGTTCCATCCCTTGTAGAAAGGATATTTGGTTTTTATGGAACTACTGTGGGTGTTTGGGAATGTAATTTCCCCATGGGAAATTTTAGATCGAGACAAATTGATAAATGTTGGTTTGGTTTCATCTATATATGATTCCTATATGTTTATTAATGAAATGAACTTCCCAATGGGTATACATCGTTGGATACAACATGAGTCTCATCCTACAAGGTTTCCAATTACTGTTATGTGTTTTGAAATGAAGAAGAAAAATCCCAAGAGGCATTTATAATCCTATATATGTCCAATTTTTGAATGATTGAAATCATTTTGGTTTCTATATGTTACTAAATGTATGTGATGAAATGCTAGCTGAAGAATAATTCGTGAGGTAATAGTATATGTACTCTACTTTTGGTTCAGTTTTGAGCATTTGTGATTGTTGATGAATAAAAGTTTCTAGTTATATGTTTCATTAGAATCAATCATGCATTGTTTAGGTGGATGAGAGAAGTCATGGTTGACTGTTTCCTATGGGAATTGATCCTAGGAAGCAGGGTATTTACCAGTGTTGTCCTTATTGCAAATTATGACATGACCTTAGTGGGATTTGATCCTTGATCTGGAAATGTAGGATTTTATTTCTTTGTTTATTTTGGTAGACTATGTTCTTATTGTGCTAGTTTACAGGAATTGATCCCTTATCCATAGTTTATTTCGGTAGACTATGTTGTTATTGTGCTAGGGTTTGACCTATGCGTTAGAGTTGTATCCGAATTCATGGTCATGTATGACAACCATACCTAAATCGAATAACATATGTTTTGGTTGTATGTTTGAATGAAATCTTCAGTTGAAAAGTTGTTAACATTTTATTTTGTTTTAGTGATAAGTGATTTCCATATTAATGGGAAATCAATTTGTAATCTACAGCTAATCGTTTTAGTTGACTAATTTGCTTATTTGGAGATTTAGCTTAAGATTTAGTATAGACATGTCTTAATAAATCTAAGATGTATGTTGACTATTTATCATGGGATTCAATCCCTAGATAATTTGGTTGTCAATTCTAAAGCGTGATCCTAGGGTAATCGGTATAAGTTGGATCTGTAGTTTTTAATTCTAAATGTTTGTTTATATGGAAACCATGCATAGTGTGCCTTTAGATGATTATTGACATGGAAGATAAATCTAGTTTTGGGATCAACGTTTATATATAGAATTGTGTTTTAATGAATTTATGATATATTATATGTATGGATAAGCTTTAATATTAAATCCTCTTGATAGGTGGTTTTGATCGGAATGATATGGTTTTGATTACCAATGTTCTCATGATATGTCTACTTATGTTATATATATAATATGCACATAAATACTAATTTATATATAAGTATTTAACCTATCTAGGTTTTAGGGACTTGGTCGCAGGATCCTAATTGGGATCTTATCCCTAGTTAGAGTTATGGAGAGTTTCTCTCTAGGCTATAAATAGTCTATGATATCTATATATATTCAGTTTTTCATCTATAAATATTCTATCCATTGATATTGTTAGGATTATTATTAATCCTCACATTGAACACATAGTCCGTTTGTTCATTTTCCTAGCTTAGGAGGTATTCATCACTTCACCAATGCATGGGGGGCACATCTAGTGGACACCTACCACTAACTGCACCTGTCTGCATGAATTTTGGTCCTCCAGGGACCAAACCCTATATTTTAGGAACCCACTCTGGGTGCCACCAACAGTTTCCAATAGTTGATTCCGGTAAGTATTCAGTTATGTCTAGTTATGCTATGATCCCCATCACTTAGTTCATTCTCAGTCTCTATAGCGCCAGTTTGCATGATTCAAGGGAGTATGGGCACCTTTGTTCACCCACCCCCTTTAGTTAACTGGTTGTGAACTCTTTCAGTGATCTGGAGTTGTATTAGTGAGCTCTAGTAGTGATTTTCCCACACTGAGTTATCTCCTAATTAAGTCTAGCTTGGTAGATCCAACTTCCTCTTTAGGTATTCGAATTATTCCTTGATGTTGTATTATATATTCACCCATAATGATGAATAATATTGTATGGAAGATTTATCATATTGTTCTTCAACTCATTGTGTAGTAGAAATTATTCTTCTTGTCTATATTTCTCCTTTGCAGTCTATGTGAATAATATTTCTGTCCCAAGATCTGTCTTCCAGAATCTAATATGGTATCAGATCTTGGTTAGGCTATTATAATCTCCCTTAGATACTTCCATTGATGCACCAGAAGCAGCTGGGTTCCACATAAATCCTGGAATAATTTCCTTTATCCCTCTGGATTCTATCTAAAGATGTCTATCCAGGTGTGAAGCACCCTGATAATGTGCTCATTGTCAAAGTAGAGGTTGATTTGTCTTACATTTTTTTCTTCTTCTAGTTTTGTGCAGGTATTCAGTTCTCTCACTAGTAGTGCAACAACAAGGCATGGATCTATCTAATATAGTAACCTTGACTTCCTTCAATTATCATGAATGGAAATCCAATATTGAGATACTGTTTGGCAACATAGGTCTCTACAGAGTTACTATGGCCTTACAAATCAAGCCAAATGCAATTGTTGAGAAAGAAAAGTGGCATAACATGAAGGACGAAGCTTATGGATTGCTTTTTCTCTCTCTCTCTCTCCATAACTTATTTTTCATCTTGATGGCTTGAATCAAACTTTAATCCCTCTTCAAAAAGTAAGATGATCTTAGAGGACATCAATTAGAAAATGAGTTGATCTCATTGAGACCAAGTGAATCTGAAACCATTAAGGAATTCATTACCAAGTTTAAGTCACTAGTGTTTTTTCTCAAGTAGTGTGGGATTGAGAAGAAATAAGAGAAATTAATCCTCTCTAGCCTATCAAAGTTGGGTATGGAATACTCATTTTTTGTGTCAACATTCCATGCTACTAAGCTTGCAGTTCAAAATTGGAGGATACCATCCCTGGATTCATTCATAGATTCTCTCGCTCAATAGAAAGTTAAGCTGATTCAAATGGGGACTCTCAAAAACTCAAAGGATCATGTGCTTCTAGCTATTGAAAGAAAGAATTCAAAGTCCAAAGGAAATCAAAAATTGAAGGAGAATAAGTCAAATTCATACTCCAAAGACGAATGTTCTTATTCTACTGATGAAAGCTCAAATTCCAAGAAAAAAGGAAGCAAGAAAGGAAGATCAAAGTGTACCTATTACAACAAACCTTATCAAAATGAAAAATATTTCTTTAAAAAGAATATGGACATCACAAATCATTTTCTCAAAAGGAAAACATTTATGTTCCATATTTTGCAAGAAAGGAAGGAAGAGGAAATTCCGTTGATCGCCAGGAGCACGACACTTTGCAATTCAAAGGTAATTATTTTCATGATTTAGTTTATAGAACTAAATATTTTCCTGATGTATCTGATTTTAATACCCATTTTGATGCTTCAGAATCATAAATCTCCTTTCCTCCCTTGGAAAATACACCTATCAGTTCCCCAGAGCCATCTCCTCTCAATACTAGTTTTTTGTCACTGGCTTCTAACTTGCCTTCAATCAACTCTTTCAAAATCCATTCATATTCTTATTTCTATGATTTAGAATATGATTTGAAGGATGATATTCAGGTTATGACACAGTTATCCCATCCATTTGATGCTCAAAATACCTTACAACTTCCAAATTCTCCAGTTGGTAAACTAGACAATTTCTTGGTTTCCTATATTGTATCATTGGTACAAGTTGTTATTATGTATTTGTTTTCCGTCATTGGTTGGTTTTCCATATCATTGGCTGGGATTCTGTTACATACATTTGGATATGATATAGCCTTTATTGGGTCGAATTTTAGATCCTTATACTCTCCAGATTTGCCTAATTATCAATATAGACTAGTTGCACCTAGTTTTTCTATTGTGACTCAACCTGATTTTGGAGGCACTATAACTTGGTCGTTTGTTGCTCCATACGAATTAATTTCTGATATTCTAGAGCCTCATAAGATCTATTACATAATTATAAAGGTTTCACATCATTTTGGAAATAAGGTTTATGATTGGGTTCACCATTATGCAGCTACACAAGAAATTGACCATGTTGATTTCATTGATGTTCTTTGGTTGGGAGATGATTGCAAAGATATATTTTCCATCTCTAATTTTATGTTCAAATCTAATATTATATGTTGTCACATCAATAAGAATTCATATGATGCTCCTTCATCACCATAGGATGAGTTTCAAGGGGTTTCTCCTCATGTTTTTTGTCTACACAACATTGGAAAATTGATACATGATTAAGGAATGTACAACCAATCCATCAGTTTTTCACCAAGAAGAAGTACATTCAAATTGTTCAAGTGAAGAAAAAGATAGAGTTAAGAAATTCATTTAATTTATGTGCCATGTCCATTTTTAGGAAGGATTTTCCCCATGCAGTTTTACAATTTTCCTCCTTTTACATGGACAAATAATTTTTTACATTTAGATTGTATGGGTGACCTTTGGTCTTAGTTACTAGGGCCTAGGTTGTCCAAAATTTAGAATTAAATGGGGTCTTAATATTATCATTAATCCTCCCTTTGACGACATAGTCTAGTTTTTCATTTTCCTAGCGTAGGAGGTCTTCATCACTTCACTAATGCATGGGGGACACATATAATGGACACCTACCACTAACTGTGCATGTCTGCATGATTTTTGGTGCTTCAGGAATAAATCCCTATGTTTTTGTAATCCACTCTGAGTTACACCAACAGTGTCCATCATTAGACTCCAATAGGTATTCAGTTATGTCTAGTTATGCTCCGATCCCCATCAATTAGTTCACTCTTGGTATATCTAGCATCAATTTGCATGATTTAAGGGAGTATGGGAACCTTTTTTCACCAACCCTCTTTAGTTAAATGGTTGTGAACTCTTTCAGTGATCCAGAGTTGCAGTAGCGAGCTCTAGTGGTGTCATGTGTCCAATTCTATGATGCCACAATGGTGTACATGTTTATGTGGAAGTTATAGAGATAGAATAATTAGTATTATGAGGACATAAATACAATGTACCTATCCTATCTCCTTTCTCTATTACCAGTGCTCCTTTAGTGATCTTCCACCATGTTTACCCAAATGTAGATAAACAATCGATATCTCCCAACTGCCCTGTTGAGATGATATTTCTTTTCATAGCATGAACATGTCTTACATATTTTAGCAACCATTCATTTCCATTATTTAACTTAATTAGTACCTTACCCATTCTAACAATTTTAAATGGTTCATCATCCCCCAATAAACATGTCCAAAATCACCTGGAACATAATCATGAAAGAATTTCCTATGGGGTGTAACATGACATGAAACCCTCGAGTCTACTACCCAGTAATCACTAGTATTATCCAATGCAAGAATCCAAGCATCTTGTAACACATCACCTACTACATTAGCTTCCTAAGTAGTCTCCTACTGCCTGTCTCCTTTCTTCTTTGGAGCTCTACAATATTTCTTCAGATGTCCTATCTTACCATAGTTCCAACAATCTATTTTTCCCACTCTGGACATCGATTTTCCATTTCTAGACATGTTGTGATTAGATGGGATCTTCCCTCTCTCCCTTTGTCTTCCCCTACTCTCCTTTGTCAATGCATTACTTGATGTCTCACCTTTGATTTTTCTTCGCATTTCCTCGCTAAGAATAACACCAACAACATCATCAAATTTAAGAGTATTTGAGCTAGAGACAAAGTTACTTACAACCATGCCCAAGCCATTCCAACTTTATGGTATTGAGCAGCGAGAATGAAAGTCCTCTGATCTCTTCTTGCGTGAATTTTTCCTCCTTTCTTTCAAACCACTATTTGATCTTTTCTTTCAAAGGTTTCCACCTCATATATTCAAGCCTCCTACACAATTCTTATCAGGTCCCGACAACAAAACCATTGTTGGTTGCAGCCTATCAGACCTGAGATTCAACATAAATGACCAAAAAAATCTCATTTAGCATCGACACTTTTGATACTCTGTAGGTAGAGTAAAGTATCACCCAAGATGCACATAGGAAATTACAAAAAACTTGAATTAGGGTTGCGCAAGAGGGAAGGATTCCATTAAAATAGTCTTGAATCTAATCTACCAAATAATATAGTATTCAATTGAAATATGAATATCTCAGGATGATCATATATTTCTAAACATTAAATTGCACATCCATTGCACATCAAGTAAAATCTAGAAACCAAGATAACATTCTATTACTTTAACCAAAAATTGGTCGATCTGTACATCATAGCTCAACAACTTAATTCATGCTTGCAGACTTCTTCATTGCATATAGAAAACTTCATATATTTTTAAAAGGTAGAATATATTGACACTAGCTTGCGATTCTTAGAATAGTTACAATAATTACACACAACAACAACAACAAAACCAACAGCAACCTCTTACAAACTTGGGCCTTAAAATAGGAAGAGTTAACTCAACCCAAAAAATGATATTGGCACACAATTTCTTAACCAATTATGTTAGGCGCAACTGATTATATTACGAAGGCTCAGCGTGCAATATCATGACCAAAACTTGGGTACCAACAAGTTTCTTTATTTATGTGTATTCTAAAGTTATTTATACAATGATCTTTTTAATTAAGTAAGTTGCTTTCCCTAATTCTACATAAACCTGGGGGCACAATGTTCAACTAGTGATGATACGGTCAGTAGTTGGCATCGTGCCTCTTTCATAGTCAGTATCATTTCAGTTGGGCTTCATTCACAAACTTTGTGAAGACTCAACCTTGCAATTTTTTTAACATGATCGAACCGTTGTTGTTAATTTCTTCGAGGACGCAAGGTCCTAACCATTCAGTCTCAAGTTTTTTACTATTTTCCTTTTATTTTGTTGCTATAAGAGAATAGTAAGTCATCGAATGAGATATCCTTTCTTTTTATATTTCTATCATGCCATGCTTTTTGTTGTATTTTTTTTACTTCTTGATGGTGGATGGCGAGAATTCTCTGTTCTTCCAACTTCTATAGTTCAAACATTATGTCTTATGTAGCTTGAACAATATCTATATGTAATACTTGAGCGATTTTTGGAGCTTGTTACTTGAAGTATAGAGGAACAACTACTTCTTAACTTACAAAATATTAAACCATCTCTGACCCACCGATCTCTTATATGTTATTGTATATGCCCATAATATTGTAGGTATTTTGTCATTCAAGTCATCCTCGTTGATACTGCAGATTTTTGTTAACCTTTTGTCAATGTTTTGTTAAATGACTTGACTACTATATTCGATTGTGGGTGATATGTTGAACTTTTAAGTTGATCAGTCATAAATTCTTTGAGTAGTACGTCAATATTCTTATTGATGAAATGTGTTCCTTGATCACTGATTAGGGCGAGTGGGAATCCAAATTGTGTAATTATGTTCTCGTAGATAGATTTGGTTGCAATTTTGTTGGTACAAGCTTCAATTAGTTCTATTTCATCCCACTTAGTTACATATTCAACCGAAATGATAATACACCATGCACCCATTTGACGAAGTTGATTTCCCATATTTCAAATGTAAGACTAGGGTTTACAGAGATGAGAGGAATTTCATGTCGATGCAGGGGTCAACCCATACATTGGAATTTATCACATTTGTTCACATATTCTATGCAATATTTATTTAGGGTTGATCGCCATATTTCAAATTGTAAGATTTTCTTGGCAGTCATATCAACATGAAATTGTCCACATGTTAGGCTAGATTGTGGTTCTTCAGTGATAGCATCTCATCCATGTTCTTGTGTGCACCGACAGAGTATGTCATCGGGTCCTATATTATAAAGATAATCATCAATTAACATATAAGAGGATGCCTTCATTTCTATAATTTTCTTCTTCTTCTTTGATGCTCCTGCTGGGGCTTGTCCTTCTTGTAAAAATTCTAGGATGTCTACTAATTGAGTTAACACATCCTGGAATCTAAAAAGGTGGGAATTAGGGAGTTCATTGTCTATTCTGATTTAATATTCACTAGTTTCAATGTGGGAAAGGTGTTCGGGTCCTACATTCGACTTGTCGGGTCAGAATAATATTTCAAATTCAAATTCTTGGAATAAAAGAAGCCATCAACATATTCAACCATGATGCAACAATTTATTTACTAGTATTTAAGTGTGTGGTGGTCCGTGAAGAAAATAAATGGGTTAGCCAATAGGTAGTGTTGATATTTTTGTAGTGTGAATATCATACCCAACCTTTCGCTTTTGGTAGTTGAGTAGTTTATCTATGCTTTTTTTAATTTTCTACTAGCTTTTACGTTTGGATAATCCAACCGGTCATCTTCTGGTTGAGTGAGTATTGTGCCGACTTTAATACCTGATGTGTTGATATGAACATGAAATTTATTTGACCTATCCATAAATCTAAGTATTGGGGCTTCTACCAATTTTCTTTTAAGTAGCTAAAATTATTCTTCTCATTATGTGGTCCATTTGAACTCAATATTTAGTCCAAGCAATTCATTTAGAGGAAATGTCATATATGAATAATGTTGGATGAACTTTCTATAGTACCATGTATGCCCCAATAAAATTATGACTTGCTTTGGTTTCACTTGAGGTTTTAGATAAAGGATGACATTATTTTTTGCTAAATCCACTTTGATATCTTCTTTACAGATGACATGGCCCGACAATACTCCAATGGGCATGGAAAACATGCATTTATTTATGTTTAGGACAACTAGATTTGTCGATATCTTTCCAGAATCATTCTAAGCCATTGTATATGGTCTTTGATCATCATGTAAATGGTCTAGTCATCAAAATAAACAACCATTTTTTTGTACAAAAACTCTTAAAAATATTTTATGACGATTTGAGAGAAAACAACTAGTGCATTCTTCAATCCAAAAGGCATGACCTTGTATGAAAATGATCCAAATCCAAAGAAAATTTTTGTTTTGTGTTGATCTTACTTCGCTATGGGTACTTGATTGTACTGGGAGAATGTGTCTGTAAAGGAATAACACCCATGATCGATGACTTCATTAATAATTTCATCGACGAAGGGAATAAGAAATAGATATATAAGTGTTAGTTTGTTCAAATCTCTAAAATCAACACATATCCATAGTTTCTTAGTGTCATATTTCTTTCGTTCAATGACCATGGGGCTGACACATTCCAACTGATCCATAGGGTATATTATACCAATTGCTAGCATGTTTTATGTTTCTTTCTTCACTACGTCTTTGTACTTGTGAGCTAGCTTATAAGGATGCTTCTTTATAGGATCTGCGTTAGGAATTATGTTAATCTTCATTTATTCCATCTCTTATACTAACCTTTTTAGGTCATTATAATCACAGGAAAATCCATAGTGATACTCCATCACTCAGTTTGTTATCTTTGCAATCTGTTGCACAAACTAACAATTTTCTATTATTTCCATCTTAGGTTTCCCATAGGTTGAGATGTCGACTTCTTTTATTTTTATTTTAGCATCCATCCATTTTGGTTCTTTTGAATCATCAATTGGTGATTCTCATTCTTTGAATTTTGTGAACGACGGGGGAAATTATTTTCGTTCATCATCATCCTCTTTGTCTTTTGTAGAATTTTTCAAGCCTGATTTTATCGGACGGCTTAAGTGGAGATGATCCCTTTTCCATTGAACACTTTTCCTAAGGATATTCTCATTCTGCATATCTAGTCAGGTCAAGAGATGGGCCGACTAGTTCTGAGCAGTTGTGATTATAGTGCAATCTAAACTAGTTTGGTTAGTTTTGTCGGCTATATCAATTGGTTGCTCTCATGGTTTGATAAATTTCTCTATTTCTTGTATCGCTTCTCTTACCATTCCTCTACAAGGGAAAATGAAAAATCCTTAATAAAGTTCTCTTAAAGTGTTTTCCATCTGAAATTTTCTCCTCTCGCTTCTTCCATCTTGTACCATTTGTTAGGAAGGTCATTGAATGTGATTGAGAACAGATGAGGCCATACTTTTTCATCCCGATAACCAAGTTTTTTCCACTATTTTTCGTAGTTTTCAATGTGGACAATAGGGTCTAAGCCTTGGACAAATTTTTGAATTTGCGCTTGAGCTGTTACTATCTTTTTGCCAAATCTTTCAATACAATATGTTGAAGCAGTCGTCCATGTTTGGATGCATAAGTGGTGGGTGTCCCACCGTCTATTCATTTGTCTGGTGAAAGTATTGACTAAACTTTGTATTCGACCTTACTCTCCAACATTTTTAGACACATCTTCTACATGTGTCGAATTTGATTCTTGTTCTTTGTACCATAGAGGGGTTAAATTAGTCAGTTCACTTTTCGTCGCCACAAGGATCAGATATTCCCTTGTTCTTTTTTCGAAATTTTTGGAATGATGGATATTGAAAAACACTTATGTATTAAACAATGAGGGATGAACTCGACTGACCAAAATTCTCTTTCATGTGCTTTGTAATTCTTTATATTCCAGTCATAAAGTCCAGAGTAAAAATTTTGACCAACAGACATTGGTGAACCCGAATGAATTTCTCCATACTTTTCAGCTCAATTGAATCTTCTTTGTTTTGCATAAATTGATATAATATTCTCATGTTTGCATCATGGTCATATGTTTCTACCCATGGTTTCTCCTCGGAAGGATAATAGGAACGATAACCTTTTTTCCATCTCCCTTAAGTTTTATTCTATCTTTCTCAAGTGAGATGGAGGATTTCTTCTTTCTTCTCCACAGTTGACCGACCAATGTAGGGAATGATTTGGATACTTCGTTTGGATTGATTACTTCGATGTCGATTTGTGTGTCGATACCCATTATTTCAGTGTTAACATTTTTCCAGAATCCTATGGGCTTGATTAGACCCTAGTCAATGAGCTAAAGATAGATGTTTGGTTCCAACAGTTGTGGTCGCCCAAGTCGTTCCCACGTTGATCTTGTCATTATGTTAGCATGTGACTCAAAGTCGAGGATGACTTACGAGATGTAATATCCTTCGAATTCAATGTTGACCAATGGGTCGATGTCAATATTTTTTTTGTTAAGATGACACTTATTTTTATCGATTTTTTCATTGCTCATGCTATTCTTTATCATATACATTAAATCGATGAATCTAGAAACAACTTCTTCCTTTGTAAGAAGTTGTAATAATTCATTAAGAGTTTTATTCTTAGATTTTGCATTTTCTTCTTCATGTGCTAATTCTTCAAATATTTTTGAAACATTATTAAAAATTGGCCTTTTCTTGTGCAAGTGCGGATAATTATCTCATTTACTTTGAATATTTGTAATTCGAGTATTGTTTTCTCCAATCCTGTGCCATGTCTTGTGATGATTTCAATATTTTTAAGGTTTAGTGCTTCATCCTTTGGAATACTGGACAAGAGGTTAGTATTCTTTTTATTAATAATTTTCTCAAGTATGATGGGGAAGTCTTCTAAAGAATACTCCCCCACCCCACATTTTGTACAAAAATTGAGATTCGTCATGTCTTTCCAGGGACAGTTGGGACTCAAGTGTTCTTCCCTAAAGCATATGTAACAACATGGTTTTTCTTGACCTTGAGGAAAGTTACCTTGATTTTTTTGTATCTTCCATGACCTTAGTAGACTCCTCATCAGTTATATTCATTATTGTGTTGGTCCTTGTTTTTGTTTTCCCAACCTCTTTGATTATTCTCGTCAACAATCTGTGTTTGGTAGATTGTCTCATGGTAATTGTTCTTATTCTTCATATATTTATACATTTTGCAGTGCTATGTTGTGTAGTTCAACAAATGCCACACCATTTTGGTTTAGCAGTGTTAGCATTGTATGGGTATTCTACTATCTAATGTGGTTCAAACCTTTCCCATATATCACAAAAATAGTTGGTTTAGGTAGTTCGAAAGTTTCCTTGTCACATTTTTTCCAAAAAAAGTCTAGGTTCTTCTTGCAAATATCTTCTTTCTTTAGGAAATGACCTTCTTTCGTCATGAAGTTGTCGACGTTTACCATATTGAAAACCATATTTGGTGTGGCCTTTCATCAAGTAAGTTGTGCGCCATAAGTTATTGTGTGATAGTGCAAGATGTGGAAGTGATTTGTGCATCATTTCAAGCTTTTGTTCTACTCTCCTGTCGGCGGAGCCAACTGAAAAATATGCATTCTACTTGATGTTTTAATCCTTCTTTAAAGCATCCTCATATGTTGTAAATTCATGTAAACTAAGAGGAGTTCTTTTCCTAGGATAAAGGTTTGCAACAAACCATTGAATCAAAATAGATTTATGCATGTTAGCTGCCATTTTATTGAGTAATTACTAAAATATTTTATCGTATTTGCAGATTGTTTCGCTCGGTCTTTGAGTGATTTCTTTGAGCTTCTGGGATGCTAGATGTTTATTGTCCCATGTCTGGAAAATTTTGTAAAAGTTCTTCTTGATTTATTTCTTTGTTCTTTGATGGATTTCAATAAATTTTGTGTGCCACGTTAGTTCTCTCTTGCAAAGGCAACCTATGAATTGGGCTATTTGGTGATTTTCATCACCAATCACGTTAGCTTCCCAAATTGTTTCACAAACAAACAAGTCTTTATGGGGATATTCATCCCCTTGAAAATAGATAGGATGAGTGTAATCCATATTAACAAGAATTTTATTTTTACTTAACTATTATTTAAATTACTTGTTGAAGATGACCTACTGACTGTAGACGAAATCTCTTCTTTGGGGTGATTTTTGTACCAAGACAGTCCAACTTCTTCTATGATTCTTTGTCGACAAGTCCAGATTTCGACAAACTTCTGGCCTCAATAGATAAGATTGTTGGTAGGGGGGTACCTCCATATGTTCTGAATAGAATAAATGAAAGCATATTCTTCAGAATTTTAGTGTAAATATGCTTCAATTACAATGTAGTGGGATTGAAACATCAGTCAATCCATAATTCCTCCTTATGGATCTAACCGAAATCATATACTAATGTTGCTCGGTCCAAGTCCGAGATCACACTCAAAGATTTTTCTAACACGTAGACCAATCATCATGATCATTGATACATAATCGATGTGATTTGAGACAGTAGGAATTGCAATGCACAAAGATTGCAAGGTCAACAACATCACTTATAACCCTTCGACCGGTGTCAACATCTCACCCTTTCTATCATCTAGTCGGATTTCCATCGACTTAGGTAGGTCTTTTGGTTGCCCAAACATATCAACCACTTTCTTCACACTTCTTTCACGCAGTGGACTTGCAATGTCTCTCAGTTCCTCTTGTCTCCTGAATCCCTTTTCTCTTTCGATTTTTAATGTCTATTGTTTGTTTATAGATGACCTGACATTTGTTTGGTCGTGGTAGACTTGGGTTCTTGTCAGGATTCATTATTGTTTTTTCTTTTCCACTAGCATCATCTCTCTATTCATTTCATGTGGTCGCAACTGGGTCGACCTGGCTATTGACGAGCAATGGGTGTGGAGTCAATAAAGGTGTTCATTTATTGAGGAAATACTCCCACTCTCACTCACGGAAGAAACACTCCCATTCTTTTTGTTTTTGCTACTAATTTGAAGTAACACCAAGAACCAAAGGTGGTCGAGGTTCAACTATATGACCAAATCCTTTTTCAATTAAAAATTTAAACAATAAGGTCAATATTGTGACGAAAAAGGAGTCGTGGAAGTCGTTGTAAAATTTGGATTTGATTTCATAGACCAAAGATCTTTCTTTGATAGCTCCCTCTTCACTGTACTCGTCACTTATTTGTTCTATCCACTCATACATATTCATCCTTCCTCCGTTGTTGAGTCTGTGCATCAACAATCTTTCATTCTGAGGGTCGATTTTGCTCATAAATCCGATCGACCAACTTCTTTATCGTATGAGGTACAAATTCTATAAAGTTTTAATGTGATTTAGTGGAAAACTTTTCTTTGGCCTTAGAAATGGTCAATTTGTTCCTTCTAGCCTAGTTTTAGATGTAATTTGTTATCTTTTGATTCCACCACTCTCTAATTTCCTCCTTGCTTACCATTTATGCAAAAGCGATCATTTATTTTATCCTAGTTTAGTACTACTGACAACAGAACCAATGTTGTAGTCTAAGGGATTACATATACTTATCAGTAGCACAACAATACATAACACGATGCAAGATCATACATACATAAATGTATGAGAAAGAATACAGGTGGTGGTGACAAGAGCAAGATGTCTTATATTACCAGACCATCATGTACAAAAAACAACATTACACTTTATGGCTTACCATCCTAATATATATTGTATATAAACAATTATACAATTATAACTTCTTGACCATCTAGTTAGTTAGCCTAACCGACTCGATCAATTAAGGTGACTAATTTCTAGTCGGTTGGGAGGACTTAGTTGGCTAGCCAACTAGGCTCCTCCAACACCCCCTAAAAGAGGCAAGTGAACAGGAGTTGATGCTTCCATAAAAGGATAATTTTATAGTGTTACCCTACCTCAAAGGTTTAGATATTGAATAAAGTGTTGAGCATTTTTTATATATATTGTTTGCTACTAAAGGGTTAATGATCACTACTAATCACTTGAGAAGAATGACCTAAGCTATATGGAAATGAAGCATGTTCACTTTGTAAAATGTTTAACAAAAGGCAATGGTGTAATTAATAAGTTGCACAATAATTGTTAAACACTAATATAGTTGGATATTAAAAATAATTGTAAAAGGATTGAAATTTTTTTATAAATATTAAATGATTTTAAAAGAAAAGTTCAATGATTTACAACCTAAAAATATATATAAATAAAAAACTTTCTAATTATTATATAATTTACATGAATAACAAAAAACTAGCATAGATCTAAATGGGAGGTGCAAATCTCTTTTGAAGTATTGTACTCAAGGAGCTATCAACTTTGGTGTGTCCTATATAGCCATTGGATTTGATTCAAATCAAAAGACACATCTTTTTATTTAATGTGGACATATAATATTTTTATTATTAATATTTAATATTATTTATGGCAGACATATAATATTTTTTATTATTTTTCTTGTTATGAACTAGCATTACAACATCTCCTCCATATATGGTTTTAAAACCATGTGCAAGGCCCTCCTAAAACCATGGGTTGTTTAGGAGGCATTGTATATGGTTTTAAAACCATTTGCAAGGCCCTCCTAAACCATGTACAATAAAACCATGGGTTGTTTAGGAGGCCTTGCACATTGTTTTCAAACCACTTGCAAGGCCAACATTTTTTATTCTAGGTAGGAACATTACAACATCTCCCCCATATTATGTTGTTTTTCTCCCATTTGGTGGTGGACATTTATTTTGGCCGATAATTAAAAAATTTATTTTTATTATTTTGTTAATACTTTACAACATCTCTTCCAACAATATTATATTTGACCAACATAGTATCAACAAACATTACAATATATCCACAAATATTACAAGATCTCCCTCATACTATTATGTTGTAAAACACCTCTTGACTCAATAACAAATATACTATCAACCCATATCAATTTTGAAAGATATTGAAAAAATATTTTATTTCAAATATTCATATAACACTAAAATTTAGGTGAAAGAAACATATTAATTAACAACAATACAAAAATTATCCCATCCCAGTGACATCCAGTGTTATCCACTTCGAGAAAGCATCCAATCATATCCACTTCCATTCCCAGACTCTTATCCAAAAAGTTCATCAACAGTTTTCTCAATGACTCTGAATAGCTGACCACAGGTCCTCCAAAATTTATTCAAATTCCACGCATACCTACTTCTCCCTTAGTAATTGACTGGACAAATATTTATATTTATTTTTTGAGTTTATTTATCCAGATTTTCACACAGCAATGGGTCCCGAGATCGATTTCCGGAGCGGCTACTGCAAGGCCAAAGGCACCTACTACAGCAAGCGCAAACCACTGAGCCTCCCCACAGATGAATACCTGGATCTTCCCAGCTTCGTTTCTTCACGTCCCCACAATGGCCGAATAGCGCTCATCGACTCCGCCACCGGTGAAACCATCACCTTCACTCAGCTATGGCGGAGAGTGAAGTCACTCGCCGCTGGTTTGGCCAAGCTGGGCATCAGAAAATCCGATGTCGTTCTACTTCTCTCGCCGAATTCAATCAATTTCCCCATAATCTGCATGGCAATTTTGTCCATCGGAGCCATCGTCATGACAGCAAATCCGCTAAATACAGCGGCGGAGATATTGAAGCAGGCCAGAGACTCCTCAGCCGTGTTGGCCTTCACCACACCATCGTTGGTTGACAAATTAGAGGCCACACAATTGCCGATTGTGCTCATTTCTTCTTCTGAAATAGTCTCTCAAAATGGTCGAAATTGCATCTCTACTCTGCACAACCTCGTCACGGCTTCGAATCCTGCCGATGCCCCTTCTGTGAAAATCAGGCAAGAAGATACAGCTACGCTGCTTTATTCATCCGGGACTACTGGAACGAGCAAGGGGGTCATTACCACGCACAGAAATCTCATTTATATGGTTTGTAATTTGCTGAGCCGCCAGATGAGTCGTCATTCTCTGTACCTGTGCACCATACCCATGTTTCATGCATATGGATTCTCGGCTTTTGCTTGTGGGTTGCTTGGATCCGGATTCCCCATTGTTGTGCTCTCTAAGTTTGATGTGATGGAGATGCTTGCGGCTGTTGAGAAGTACAGAGTGACCTCTTTGCGCATTGTGCCTCCGATTCTGTTGGCTCTGACTAAGACAAATATTGCAAGTAAATTTGATCTGAGGTCATTGCACGCTGTTGTCTGTGGTGGAGCTCCCCTCAGCAAGGAGTCTGCAGAAGAATTTGTTTCTCGCTTCCCCACAGTCACGCTAATGCAGGTAACTCGTCGTTTCCCTATATACAGCAAATTTCAGGACGTCTTTATATTTGCTAGAGTTTTTTTCACACTCTAGCCAGAGTTTATATATAAAACAAGTACAAAAGTGCCCACTTAGTCAGACATCATCGGTGAACATTATCGGCCATACAGAAACACCACTGTAGTAGGCAACCTCTGGTCAAGTTGGTTCAGTTGGTTCCCTTTCCATCATCGTTTCAGATTGAGTCACATGGTTCGTGTTCCAATTCCACTTTGGTTCGAATTTATCGATGGGATTCGGATAAGATTCGTTATTAGTTTTGGGAGAAAATTAATCAGCCTGTGGTATAGTAATGATTGCTGCCTCAGCGTTATTGTTGGCCTTAGTTAGTAATGAATCCTCTTTAGCAAGGCTGGTTAATGATTGCTATCAAGCCTGGAAATTCAATTTTCTTTTGTGCTTGTCAATGAAAATTTAATGACCTTTTCAAGTTTTTAGTCTCTATCATTTGACCATTTAAACAATTGTTTTGAGTGTCAATTTATTTTTGATATTATATATAAATGTGAATAAATAAATTTTTTATATTATATATAAATATGAGTAAAATATTTCTATTGAAATTTACTAAGTCTAAGTGTGCAACGATTACAATAAGCAAATTACAAAATTTTAAGCCCCAAGGGTTAGCTTAATTCTCGGTTCGGGGAGAGGTCAGGGGTTCAAGCCTTGAGTCTAGGGTTAGGCCTTCTGGGAGAATGGCCGGGTTTACCACCTCTACCATCCCCTAATGTGGGGAAGTATTGTTAGGTTTCCCATGCATATTTCCATATGAAAAAAAAAATTACAAAATTTTAAAGGAGGAAACTTTGGAGATCCCCTTGGAAAAATGGGAAGCCTCATTCAAACTACATAATTGAAGACTAATAAAAGTTTGGCATTTATGTGTTCCTCGGATAACTAGGATAGTTAACTAGGTTTTAGAAGTTAACATAGGATAGTTCACTAGGTTTTAGAAGTTAACATAGGTATTAAAATTTCTAACGCATACATGTGAGGGCGGTCAAATTCCAAGCTTGGTGGCCATTAGTTTCGTTCATATACATATTTCAAAATTTTAATATATAAAAAATATTTTGAAATTTTGAAATATTTTTTTTGTCTATTAAAAAACACATAGTTAATGGATAAAAATGTTGTTTTTTTTTTTAATTTGCCTTGAAATTCATCTTGAGATTGCCCTTTGAAATTCGACAAACTCCAACGAATTTTGAACTCATCAATAAAATATTCGTGGAATCTTGTGGCTTAGAGTTCCAAACAATCCACTCCTACCCATCATGGTTCCCAAGAGTATTGTTGTCACATCCATGTTAGCTAGAGCTTACATGATGCAGATATTGTGCCAGAGCATTAGAGCCTATCCTTACATGAGCATGAGCAGTGTTATGCAACATTGATCATCGGTGGCGTACCATATTTTTAGAGTTACTAGAAGCATCCCCCAGGTTCCACAATCACAATTGTTTCCTACATGACCCATGGAGATTAGTTGGTTAGGTCATGGTTCACTTGGAGAGCAGTAGAGACCAATGTTGGTGTGCTTCCCTTGCCCATTCTTGTTAGAGATCATCCTTCAGATTCACTCAACAGAGCAGGCATATGGTAGAGCATGTATATTTTGTTGCACATGGATGCTATGTTTTGTCTCGTTTATTTATATTAGTAGCTTGACTTGGCATGAGGTGACTATGCTTGGTGGTCTTGTGTTTCATCTAGTTATTACCATGGGCTTATTGTTAGATTGGTCGTGTTGTCTTGATTGCAAGGCTCTTATGTATGCACACTGGTTCCTTGCCCATCTTGGTATAGACTTGGTCACCTTTGTCTTATTGTGTGGCATCACTTATCACTATCTACACCCATCAGAGCCATCCATACTATAATTTTTACCCTGAATTGGACTAAGATGAGTGATCTAGAGAAATTGCCCCTTTGACCTCTATGTATTGCTAGACCTCATGCTATTTGTGTCTCGGCTCTGGAGTATGTGGGAGCATAGCTTCAATCGTGGATCTACTTTCTGTTAGTTGCCCTTGATGTTGTAGTAGCAGGTAGAGTTGTGTTTTCCACCAGGTGTCATCCCATTAGTCCTCGAAGCAAGTACTACTACCATCATTACATTACATAGGTGTATCATGCTATATATTAAGAACGTAAAGTGTGAGCCAAAAAGGATAACGCAAAATTAAAGTGAAAAAATGCCAAGTAGATGAGGACCAAATGCAAAATCAAAATGACTGCTTGGCCACATAAGAAAGAAAGAAATGTAATGATTATTCTTCACAGATCCCAAACGAGCTGGGATTCTTCAATTATGCTCTTGCCTACCCAATTTCGCTGATCTCCCCTTCAATTTCGAGTGTGCATGTTCTATTAGAGGAATTGTTTCAAGTCGTAGATTTGTATCAAATTAAATCTGCACCCTTGATTTCATATGCCCTTTATCTTATTCCGCAACCTCTCCAAGTTTCATCTCCCATGCTCCTTTGATCAACGAAAAACTATCGATCGTTGATATTGATCATACCTTCATTTGGACTGATGAACAACGTGGTCCCTACCACATTCTGTTGAGCCCCAATATTTTATTCATCCATGCACTTTTCAGCAGCGGAATTATTACTGACCGTTGATCTGGATCGGGCTTTGATCTGAGCCGTCAAAACATAAGGATCGTACCTGATTCCGTTGATTTACAACTTAACTTACCCCACGCTTCTTCACATAGCAAAATCCATTCGAACCGTGGATCAAAAACCTCTTTAAATCTCTGTCTTTCAATATTGATGGGCCTACAAGTTCCGCAAATGTCAAAAGTTTATTTCTCCATGCATGTTCTTGTAGTAGAATTGACATTCATCGTAGATCTCTTTCATCCTCTGATCTCCACTATTGAAAGGTGAAGGACCTGCACCATTCCACTGATTTTGAAATTTTATTTCCTCATGCATGTTTAACTAGCGAAATTCTAGATGACCGTAGATCTCCCTCCATATGTCGATCTGACAGTTGATTTTATCTGTAAGTTAACACCATTCTGCAGGTAATGAAAATTATTTGAACCATGCAACTTACCTCTATGGATTTACCTATAGCCGTCGATCTCCCATGTTGTAGATCTACACCCTTAATTCATGTTGCAACATAACACTAAGCGAATTTCTGATATGCAACTTATCTCCAAGGTCACGCTTAGGAATTTTTTCACATTTTTCATTTCAAACCTAGAAATAAATCCTTCAAATCATTTAAAAACCCCCTCTACACACCTCTAGGTCATATCATACAAAATTTGTATACCTTACCCTTCATTTCCACTGGTCTAACCCCTTCCAACTTCTTAGCCCAAAAATGGTTCTAACACACTATTCATCCAATGGTTTTTCCTCCATGGAGAACATCAATTGACAAGGGCACATGGTATGGAAGATGTATTTTAACATCAAAAAGATCAAATTTGCCCAGCAGGATCACTGAGTCCATGCTACCTATGGATCAAGAGTGCATCCCTTTGAGAAGGACACCTCTATAGCACCTCCAATGCCGACATCCCACAAGGTGCTTGAGCTAAATATTCTACCACGGAGTAGTTAGAAGCATCCCTAGCATTAGGGTTGTGAAATGTTTTCTTGAAGACACCTTTGGGTATCTTGGGCATTGGTTCAGCTGGTTTCTCAATAGTGAGAGGGGCTGAAGTTTCAGTAGTAGACTTACCTTTATCTCGAGCCTCTGATTCGTAATTTTTTTTATTGTTTGAAGGAAAGTACTGGATCGGACCATGTTGATATAATTGTGATTAGTAGGAGCACTAGTTGTGCCCTTGGCATCTTTCGAAGCAGAAGTTGCATTCTGTCCTTGGGGAAAGGGATCCTTTAGGACTAGTGTTTACATTAATCTTATAGAAAACATGATCTCTCTATGGCTATACTTGTGTTTACATTATACAAAATTGGTAGATTGGCAGATTTGGTGTGAAACATTTGGAATTCTCATATTTTCTAAGCATTGCAATGATGATTGGACTAACAATATTCTACACTCTATTAAATTGATCTCTTGATTGGGTTTTCCTTTTCACATTTTCTCTTCCCCATTACTATTTCGTTGGGTCTTCCACTATCCAACGCTACAAATTGATCAGTCGCTCGTGCAATCCATGTGATATCATTATCAGCATTATAGTATTATTTTATTTAGCATTTGGTTTGCTTATACTAAGATGTGTTAGGGATCATGTTTGTTACAACTTGATAATATGATATAAAGGGGGTTTAAAAATGGGTTGATAAAAATGGATACAATATCTGGTGAAAATAGGGGTTTTCTTAATTGGAAAGGCATATTGGGAGGGGGGTTCAACAATACAATTTTAGGAGGGATTTTCCAATATTTAGTGAAATTAGGGATATTCTTTAATATCCTGTGAATGGTCGTTCTATGTAACCAGTTCAATGAGTGAACCCCTCGTGCCCCCACCCCACATTTTGTACAAAACTTGAGATTCATTCTGTCTTTTCAGGGACAGTTGGGACTCAAGTGTTCTTCACTGAAGCATATGTAACAACATGGTTTTTCTTGACCTTAAGTAATGTTACCTATATTGTTTTTGTATCTTCCATGACCTTCGTAGACTCCTCATAGGTTATATTCATTATGGCGTTGGTCCTTGTTTCTCTTGTCCTCATCTCTTTGATTATTCTGGCTGACAAAATGTGTTTGGTAGACTATCTTATGGTAATTGTTCTTATTCTTCAGAATCTTTATACATGTTGTAGTACTATGTTGTGTAGTTCGTCAAATGCCACACCATTTTGGTTTAGCAGTGTCAATGTTGTATGGGTATTCTATTATCTAATGTAGTTCAAACGATTCATATATATCACAAAAATAACTGGTTTAGGTAGTTCGAAAGTGTTTTTGTCACATTTTTTTCCAGAAAAAGTCTAGGTTCTTGCAAATATCTTCTTTCTTCAGGAAATGACCTTCTGTCATGATGAAGTTGTCGACGTTCACCATATTGACAACCATATTTGGTGTGACCTTTCATCAAGTAAGTTGTGCACCATAAGTTATTATGCCATAATGCAAGTTGTTGAAGAGATCTACGCATCATTTCAAACTTTTCTTCTACTCTCCTGTCGGCGGAACTAACTGAAAAATATGCATTCGACTTGACTTTTTGAGCCTTATTTAAAGCATCCTCGTATGTTATAAATGAAGAAAAAATTCCATAAGCATAAAAATTTCTCACACATGCATTATGTCAAACATTTTGAATGTCTAGGGCTTTAATTAAAATTTTCTCTTAAACTTTGAAATTAAAACCACAAATTCAAAGACACCTCTCAACCATTTAACATGATGCAAACACATTGTACATAGATGTTTTGGTCAAAAGACCGAGCAAAACCCCATCTTGGGGAAAAACCTAAAGAATAATTTCTCATTAAGAAGAGTACTCAGAAATTTTCTACAGCTCAAGAAAATTATTTAGTCAACCCTCATTGACAAAATTTCAGTAAACTAGAACAATAGAGAACTACCTCAAAAAACGTGCCAACTAACAGTTGTACGACCTGTTGTATGTCCTGCTCACACATGCTATAGAGACTGTACTTTATGTAGTACTTCTTGCCTCATTTTGTGTGCCACACATGCCAAAATTAATATTCATGTACAACCCTGTTAGTTTGCATTAATTGCTACAACGCTGCCTTGGGAAATGTGCCCACACGTGCTACTGTACAACTTATCAATATGTTGTTGTACGGTCACCTTCTGGCTTCCTTGGAAAACGTGTAGTTGCTCCTTTTCTTGGAAATCATGCCACTTTCACTAGAGTACCTCTTCAGTCTTCTTCACATTATTCTTTTTCCTTTTCTGATGGTGAGTGTGTCCTTCAATGTCCTTTCACTTTGTCTTACACTTCAATTTTGCAACTACTTTCCCTAACTACCCTAATCTAGGGATGAGAATCAATTACAAGATCAAGGGTCATAATTAATACTCGGTTTTAATAATTAATTAACATTTATATTTTAATAATTAAATTGATTAATTATTTAATAAATATATTAAAATGACCCACTTTATAAAGTACAAAACAAAAATCACTTTATTTATATAAAAGACAAATTTTTACATAAATACAAAGGGCAAGGACTTTACATGTCCTTCTCATCACACTCACACCAAAAATATAAGAAATGACCTTCAGAGTTATCATTTTCCAACACTCCCTCCTAACAAGGAAGTTCCACAACATCATCTATATATCCACCTATGAGTCCTAATGCAACTCCCTTCAGCCCTGGAATCCCTCTCGGATACAAGTGCTCAACTCCATACTGAAACTCTGACTCACAAGACTCCACCTGAGCCCCATCATCCTGCTCATCACCACCATCACTAGACTGGCTTAGTCTCTTGCCAGTGCTCCAGAGAGAACCACTCTTCTCATCCGAAGAAATGTAAATCATGTGTTGATTAGGTGCATCTCATTCCCCACCCCTTTGACTCTGACAACTACCCCCTTATTCCTAGACGTACAATATTCCCTCTCAAAACATATAACTTGTCCCTATGATCACCAAGCAGAATGGTAGTACCAACTGGATCATCTCTCTGATACAATAAAACATGACCAAACCTCACCATCATTCCATAACCTTCATCCTCAAAGGATGACACTAAGAGTTTGCTAAATCTCATCCAAGGAACAAAGAGAACCTGTCGTATCTCCAAGATCTCACCAAGGTCTAGTTGGAACCTGACTGTCTCAACCCCTCGTATTGCCACTTGTGGACTGCCTATATCTGTCTAAACATAGTATCATGGTCCCAACTCCGTGACAGTATCAAATGCATCATAGACTCCAATCATGTGTCTGGTTGACCCACTGTCAACAACCCAAACATGCTCAAAGGAGGAACTTCCTACACTAGAGTCAATAGAGACCAGAGAAAATTCCTGCTCAAACTTGGATGCAAAGTCGTCTATTGCTGTAGTCAATGCTGAATATTTCTCTGTCTTCCCTTTCTTCTTCTTAGGGCACTTAGACGCATAGTGTCCCATCTGACCACACTGATAACACTTGACCTGACTCATGTATTTCTTCTTTTTATTTGCTTTTGTTGCAAGTGCCACGTTCTGCTCACCCTCCTCACTGACCTGACCAACCTGAGACCCCTCCCAGATATCTTCCTGAGTAAAATCATCCCACAATCTAGACCAATTGGGAAGCTTTTCTCTAGCAACAATGCACTCACAAATACGTCTCGCTTCTTGGCGAATCCCTTCAGGGACATCCTCACCAACTCTAAATTAGGAACAATCTCTCCTACAACTGCTAACTCATCCTTGACTTAGGCCACATGAGTCAAGTAGGAGGCTACACCCTCATGCTTGTTCATTTTGACATTGTGTAGCTTGTCTTTCATTTCCATCTTGCGGTTCTCGTTCTTGGCTTCAAACATCTGGTTCAAACTATCCCACATATCTTTAGTTGTTTTCTTTTCTGCTAAATGTGGAATGAGATGATCTTTCACTCCAGTCAGGATCACTCTCTGGGATCTAGATTCAAGGGCTTCAAACTCTTCAAGTTCATCCTTATATGTTGGTTTAGTCATCTTAGTGTTTGCAAAACTCCACATTTTCCACTCTTTTAAAACGACAATAATTCTTACTTCCCATGGGATATAGTTGGATATCCCATCCAACCTATCATCAAATCATATGCTCGTCATGGGAAACAAATCACAACAACAATAACAGAAAGACCACCACAACACTTCTTCTTCTTCTTTACTTCTTTACTGTGTAACACTAGCTTGCTTAATACTTCACTATGGCTGTAATACCATGAAGAAAAAAATGACATAAGCATAAAACTTTCTCACACATGCATTATGCTAAACACTTTGAATGTATAGGGATTTAATTAAAATTTTCTCATAAAATTTGAAATTAAAACCACAAATTCAAAGACACCTCTCAACCACTGAAGATGAAGCAAACACATTGTACACAGATGTTTTGGTCAAATGACGGAAAAAACCCCAACTTGGGGAAAACCTGAAGAAGAATTTATCATTAAGAAGAGTACTCTGAAATTTTCTACAACTCAAGAAAATGATTTCCTACAAAATTTCACTAAACTAGAACATGAGACAACTACCTCGAAAAATGTGCCAACTAACAGTTGTACGACCTCCTCACACATGTTGTATATACTATACTTTTTGCCTTGTTTTTTGTGCCACATGTACGTGCTAGAATTAATGCTGTTGTATGGCCCTATCAGTCTGCATTAAATGCTATAACGTTGCCTTGGGAAATGTGCTCACATGTGTTGTTGTACGACCTGTCAGTCTGCTATTGTACGATCACCTTCTGGTTGCCTTGAAAAACGTGTTTTTGTTTCTTTTCTTGGAAATTGTGGCACTTTCACTAGGGTATCTCTTCAGTCTTCTTCACATTCTTCTTCTCCACTTTCTCATGGTGAGTGGGTCCTTCAATGTCCTTTCACTTTGTCTTATACTTCAATTTTGCAACTACTTTCCCTAGCTACCCTAATCTAGGGCTGGGAATCAGTTACAAGATCAAGGGTCATCATTAAAACTCACTTTTAATAATTAATGAATATTTATATTTTAATAATTAAATTCATTAATTATTAAATACATCACTTAAAATGACCCACTTTATAAAGTACAAAACAAAAATCACGTTATTTATATAAAAGACACTTTTTTACATAAATACAAAGTACAAAGCCTTTACAAGTCCTTCTCATCACACTCATAGCAAAAATATGAGAAAGGACCTTCAAAGTGATCATTTTCCAACAAAAAATTCATGTAAACTAGGAGGCGTTCTTATCTTGGGTTCAAGGCCTACATCAAAAAATTGAATTAGAATAGATTCATCCATGTTAGCTGACATTTCACTGAGTAAATATTTAAATCTTTTGTCGTATTCATGGACTGTTTCTCTCAGTATTTGAGTAATTTCTTTGAGCTTTTGGGCTGCTAGATGTTTATTGTCTTGTGTCTGGAAAAATTCGAAGAAATTCTTCTTTCTTTCTTTCTTTTTTCTTTAACGGTCTTAAGTAAAGTTTATGTGCCATGTTAGTTCCCTCTTGCGAAGGCCACGTACATACTGGGCTATTTGGCTATTCTCATTATCAATCATGTTAGCTTCCCAAATTGTTTCACAAAAAAGCTAGTGTTTACAGGGATATTCATCCCCTTCATAAATTGAAAAATGGATAGGATGATTGTAAGCCATATTAGCAAGACTTTTATTTTTAGTATTAGTTAAATTACTTACTAGAGATGACCTACCAACTACAAACAACATTTCTTCTTAGGGGTGATGATTGTAAGCCATATTAACAAGACTTTTATTTTTAGTATTAGTTAAATTACTTACTAGAGATGACCTACCAACTACAAACAACATTTCTTCTTAGGGGTGATTTTTGTACCAAGAAAGTCCAACTTCTTCTACGATTTTTCGTTGACAGGTCGAGATTCTGACATATTTCTGGCTTCAATAGATAAGATTGCTGGCAGGGGGTTACCTCCACATGTTTGGAATATAATAGATGAAAGCATATTCTTATGAATTATTTCGTAAAGATGATTTAATTACTATGTGGTGGTATTGAAACATCTATCCGTCTGTAATTCTTCCTTATGGATGTAGCCGACACCATATATTGATGTCTCTCGATCCAAGTCCTAGGTTGCGCTCAAAGATTTGTCCAACACTTAGGCCAGTCATCATGATCATCGATACATAATCGACGAGAGTTGATACATTAGGAATTGCAATGCGCAAAGATTACGGGGTCAACACCATCGCTTATAACCCTTCGATTGGTGTTGAAATCTCACCCTTTTTATCATATAGTCGACTTTCCCTCAACTTAGGTAGGTCTTTTTGCTACTTGAATGTATCAATCGATTTCTTCGTACTTCTTTTATCATGCAATGGATTCGCAATGTTTCTTAGTTCCTCTTGTTTCCTGAATCTTTTTTCTCTTTTGATTTTCAATGTCTATTGTTTGTTAATAGCTGACCTGGCATTTGTTTGGTCAAGGAAAACTTGGCTTCTTGCTGGTATTCATTCTTGTTTTTTCTTGTTGACATCATCTCTCTATTAATTTCATGTGGTCGACGACCCCCCCATTGGCGACCCGAATATTGATGAACGACCTATGTGGAGTCAATAATGATGTTCATTTATTGAGGAAGTACTCCCACTCTCGACCACAAATGAAACACTCCCAGTCTTTTTATTTTTGTTGCTAATTTGAAGTAACACCAAGAGCCAAAGGTGGTTAAGGTTCGACATCTCCTTTTTCAATTAAGAATTTAAACAACAAGGTCGATATTGCGATGAAAATGAGTCATGGAAGTTGTTGTAAAATTTGGATTTGATTTCATCGAATGAAGTTCTTTCTTTGATAGCTCACTCTTCACAGTAGTCATCCTTAATTGTTGAAACCACTCATACAGATTTGTCCTTCCCTCATTGTTGGGTTTGTGCATCAATAATCTATCATTTTGAGGGTTGATTTTTCTCATAAATTGATCAACCAATTTCTTTATTTCATGAGGTACAACTTCTCTAAAGTTTTAATGTGATTCAGTGAATTTTTTTTCTTTGGCCTTAACAATGGCCAGTTTGTTCCTTTTAGCATAGTTTTGGATGTAATTTACTATCTTTTGGTTCCATCACTCTCTAATTTTCTCCTCGCTTACCATTTATGCAGAAGTGATAATCTTTTCATTCTGATTTAGTACTACGGACAACAAAACCAATGTTGTAATCTAAGGGATTACATATAGTTACCTGTAGCACAACAATACATAACACGATGCAAGATCATACATACATACATGTACAAGAAAGAATACAAGTAGTGATGACAAGAGAAATTGTCTTATATTATTTGACCATATTGTACAAAAACCAACATTATACTTTCTAGGTCACCATCCTATTATATATTGCATATAAACAATTATACAATTATAACTTCCTAACTATCTAGTTAGTGGGGCCTAACCGACTCGACTGATTGAGCTATCTAATTTCTAGTTGGTTGGGAGAACCTAGTTGGCTAGCTGACTAGGCTCCTCCAACAACCCCTAAAAGAGGCAAGTGAATAGGAGTTGATGCTTCCATAAACAACTCATTTTATAGTGCTACCATACCTCAAGGGTTTAGATATTCAATAAAGTGTATATTGTTTGTGGCTCAATTTTAAGGGTTAATGATCACTACAAGTGGTATCAAAGCACTTTATCATGTATGCTAGCTCATTGGAAGGTTGTCCCCTCGAAGACACAATTGTATGGTGTTCCCCTACCTAAAGGGTTTTGGTGTTGAATAAAGTGTTGAACATTTTTTTTCATATTTCTTGTGATTCAATTTTAAAGGTTAAGGATCATAACATGATGAATACCGGTACTGAAAGATTTATGGAAATGATAAACATGAAAACTCTAACAAGAGTTTCCCTTTAATCTCAAAGTGTTAATCATATTAGAGATGCAATAAAATGAGATAATAAGTAGTTCTTTGGTTTATTATACCAAAAGGACGTGGTCTCTGAAACCGGAGGAAACTACTGAGGACATAAATTGTAGTTAATAGACTCAAAAGTGTTATAGAAACCTATCTTGTATGCTCTTGTATGATTTTCAACGTCTGTACATGGTACTAATTTAAAGAGGCTTTAATCAATTAAGAAGAGCTGCATAGGGTCCATGGAATTAATCATGTTCACTTTGAAGAATGTTTATCAATAGCCAATAATGTAATCAATGGGCTGCCCATTAATTCTCAAACATTAATATAATTGAATATACAAAAGTATTTACAAAATGGATTGAAATTTTTTGTTACAAATATATAATGATTTTATTAGAAAAGTTTAATGATGTTGTACCACCTAAAAAAATAAAATCTAAAAACTATCTAAATATTATACAATTTAGATTAATAACCAAAAACAACAAATATACTATCAACATATATCAATTCTAAAAGATATTGAAAAAATATTTCATTTCAAATATTCGTATAACACTAAAATGCGATGAATGAAACATTGTAATTAACATCAAAACAAAAATGTTTTAATACAAAATGTTTCAAAGAGTGACTCATAATCCAAAAGGAGTAGTGATAACGACATCTAAGAAGCAAAACATGTTTCAACTGAATTGAAAAGATCACCATATCTTTGACCACAAAAAAATATAGTTCATCCATTCCACATGAAAAAATAAAAATAAAAAATAATTAAAAAACCTATGTCTAATAAAATTATTTAAAAATTAAAAATATTAAACATAAAAAAATTGCATTCCTCTACATCTTCATCACCACATGCCATAAACATTTAAAAAAATAAATATCAATGTTATTCACTTCCAGAAAGCATCCAATGGTATCCACTCCCACTTCAAGATTTTTATCTAAAAAGTACATCAACAGTTTTCTCAATGACTTTGAATGGCTGATTGGAGGCGTTTTGGTTAGCGCTTATACTGCTCCCAAAGTGACATGTCCTACTCTACCAGACTGTTTTTTTCACACTCTGCCAGAGTTTATATATAAAACAAGTACAAAAGCGCCAACTTAGCCCAACATTATCGGCCATACAGAAACACCATGTCATAGGCAACCTCTGCCCAAGGTTGGTTCTCCTTCCATCATGGTTTCAAATAAGTCACATAGTTCGTGTTCGAATTTGAGTTTGGTAACATAAAAAATTTGATTTGAATTCGAATTTACTGATGAGATTCGGATAAGATTCGTTATTAGTTTTGTATATTTCAAAATTTTAATATATATATATATTTTTTAAATTTTGAAATAATTTTTTTGTCCATTAAAAAACACATAGTTAATGAATAAAAATGTTGATCTTTTTAAAATTTGTCTTGAAATTCATCTTGAGATTAGCCTTTGAAATTCGACAAACTCCAACGAATTTTGATTTCATCAATAAAATTCGCGGAATCTTGTGGCTTAGAGTTCCAAACAATCTACCCTACCCATGATGGTTCCCAACAGTCCTGTTGTCACATCCATGTTAGCTAGAGCTTTCAGCTTACATGATGCAGATCTTGTGCCAGAGCATTAGAGCCTATCCTTACATGAGCATGAGCAGTGTTATGCAGCATTGATCATCGGTAGTGTACCATATTTTCAGAGTTACTTGAAGCATCCCCTAGGTTCCACAGCCACAGTTGTTTCCTACATGACCCATGGAGATGAGTTGGTTAGGTCATGGTTCACTTGGAGAGCAACAAAGACCAGTGTTGGTGTGCTTCCCTTGCCCATACTTGTTAGAGATCATCCTTCAAATTCACTCAACAGAGCAGGCATATGGTAGAGCATGTATATTTTGTTGCACATGGATGCTATGTTTTGTCTCGTTTATTTATATTAGTAGCTTGACTTGGAATGAGGTGACTATTCTTGGTGGTCTTGTGTTTCATGTAGTTATTATCATGGGCTTATTGTTAGATTGGTCGTGTTGCCTTGATTGCAAGGTGTCGTGTTGCCTTGATTGCAAGGCTCTTATGTATGCACACTGGTTCCTTGCCCATCTTGGTATAGACTTGGTCACCTTTGTCTTATTGCTAGCCGTGGCATCACTTATCACTATCTCCACCCATCAAACCCATCCATTCTAGATTTTTTACCCTGACTTGGACTGAGATGTGTGATCTAGAGGAACTGCCCCTTTGACCTCTATGTATTGCTAGACCCCATGCTATTTGTGTCTCGGCTCTGGAGTGTGTGGGAGCATAGCTTCAACCGTGGATCTACTTTATGTTAGTTGCCCTTGATGTTGTAGTAGTGGGTAGAGTTGTGTTTTCCACCAGGTGTCATCCCATTAGTCCTCGAAGCAAGTACTACTACCATCATTACATTACATAGATGTATCATGCTATATATAAAGAAAGTAAAGTGTGAGCCAAAAAGGCCAATGTGAAATTAAAGTGAAAAAAGGGCAAGTAGATGAGGACCAAATGCAAAATCAAAATGACTGGTTGGCCACATAAGAAAGAAAGAAATGTAATGATTATTCTTCACAGATTCCAAACAAGCTGGGATGTGAGATGGAGTAAAGGACAACTTATTCTAAGTCTCCCCTAGAGCTTCACCACATTATAGTCACCTGTGTACTCAACACAGGGGTTCTAGAAAAGATCCTCATGAAGCCTCAGGCAGGCTTGGATGTGAGTTGCAGATTATTTGTTAGAGTCTAGTGGTGGTTGCCTAAGCACTCTATCCTATTTGTGAGACACTACCATCCCCTTTTGTTTTGCAGCATGCTTATGTCACTATGGTCCTTGTATCCCTTGTTTTTCCAAAGGGTCATATTGTCAAAGTCTGTAAGTCATTCCCTTGCCTTAAGCATTGTTTTGACCACCTGACCCATGGCTAGCAAGATGACCAAGATTATAAGTGTGCATACATTGTAGGCTTCTTGAAAAGGTAATGAGACTGATTTAACTTAAGCCTGATTTCTTCTGTATTTCATGTTGGATCACCATGGCATGTTACTTAGTGTTTTAGTTAGTCTACTAACATAAATAAGGGAGCATGCTTGCATCGTTTGGTGCTTATAGGTTTTCACAGCTCCAGTTCTACCATTTATTGACCAGTTTGACTTGGTTAACCTAGTTTGACCATGCTAAATATGGGGTCCCAAGGACTTTAGATCCGAACATGTTTGGTTTTTGGCATCCTTTGGGGTCCCATACATGATTCCATACTTCAGTTGGCCATGATATGATCTTGTTGGTGAGATTTTTATTTAGTATCATTTATCAGGGCCTTGTTTTTATTGTTTGGGCACGGATTGAGCTACATAGTGCATATGTGACGGATTTTGGTGGTTCTTGTGGCTTCCATTAGTGGATTTGAGGTCTCTGATCTCATTGGCTTAGTTGGTTTCAGTGTTGAAAAACTCTTCGAAAAAGCGTCGACATTTTAAAAAGTCGCAATTTTTTCCCAAAGCCGAAAAATCGGCTGGAAAAAATCACGATTTTTTAATTTTTCAAAAAATCCAAAAAGTCTCCATTTTGGCTAAAATGGCTAATTTTCCAAAAATTAGCCATTTTAGCCATTTTAGCCATTTTGTTGTAAACTAACACCTTTCTTCTACCGTATAAATATTTCAAAACTTTGTTGTATTTGAAGATCAAACCATGCAAGGATAAGCTTATACAAAATATGTATCCATTTATCAAACATCACAATGGTAATTTAATTACTTTTTTCACTAATAGGGAAGTTTTTGGGCAAACATATTTTGAGAGATCACCATAGCACATTGTAGGAAAAAGAGAGCAATGTTTCAAGTGGTAGATAAGTTAAAGATAAATGTGAGGCTCATGTCGGAAATTCAATTTGGGAGGAGTAAAAAATACATTTATGATTTATCACCAATACAAAACAAGAAATACATTTAATGGCTATCAACCAAATCAATAAAATATACCTTTCAAAAATTAGGTTAAGCCATAAGATGGAGGGACAAATAAAAAACATTTATGAAAACCTTATATATACCCAATCATTGGAGTAGGGAAAAATATGAAGTATGAATAGAAAATAGGATATATTGTGAAGTAAAGATATAATGAAAACGAGAAACAAGTAATAAGTAAAAAAGAAACTTGGGAAGAGAGCATTGATATTTAGATAGCTAGATGCTAGTTTTCCTTGGATACATTTATATATGTGATGTCATGTTGTATTGGTTATCCAATTTTGAGTCCTTGATTGGACAACTATGATGTTTCAGGATACAGTATTGACTTTGATGTATCATTTTGCATTTGGCATCACTGCATGATGATGATATATATCAGTGCTTTCTCCATATTTATGTTCCAATGTGTTTGTTTGATGTTATTGTTGCTTTAAATGTTTAAAATTCTTAAAAAAATGAATTCCTGATTTTTTCACCGATGTTGCCAAGAAGTTGTATTCGGGACCCTTGCCGACTTTTAGCCGATGCCGATTTTTTCAACATTGGTTAATTTGGGCATCCAGGCAAAGAAAATGACCATTTTCAGCAAATTACAGCTTCAACGATATATACCAGCAAATAATTAAAAGAATTAAGTGACCATTGACTTAACAAACATTATCAAAGTGGCTAATGTTGGTGCAACTGATGACTTGGGTTGATTTTATGATGTTATGCTATGGTTTTGAGCTCATATCATGTGATTGTTGTGAGAGTTGAGGTCAACACATCATTTTTTCTCCTGGAGAGGGTGCACTTGACCCATGGGGCGCATTTGGGGGCTGCTTATGCTATTATATCATTTGACACAGTTATGTTTATTGTAAAGGGGGCACCTTATGGAGACTTTAGCACCTAGGCAACCCCCTCATCTATCTTGTCATTACATTTTGTACCATGTACTTCTCTAGGGAGGGCACACCCGTGATAGTGACCCCTTCTCTTTGATCATGATGTATCTATTTGGTACTCTATCCATTGTTGATTTATGTTGACGAGATTTGATCCTATCCCTTCATCATGTTGGCTAGGGATTTTGTATGCCATCTCTCTATTTAAGAAAGATTGAGCTCATTGTAATGGACTTTTGGCTCTAGACTGAATAAAAGAGAGAAATCAGTTTGCTTTACTTGTGTATTTGATTTGTGGATGTTTGGATTCAAATGTTGGTTTTCATCTGGTCTCTACTTTAGCATTTTATCTTCCATACTTGACAACCATTATACTAATGTTTTTCCATGAAAAAACAAATAGTTTTCCAAGAGAGTGACTTGGACAATCACCCTTCCTTTCTTGGAATCGATTTGGCAAAAAGAGTGTTTAAATCAGTTTGCTTCACTTGTGTATTTGATTTGTGGATATTTGGATTCAAATGTTGGTTTTCATATGGTCTCTACTTTAGCATTTTATCTTCCATACTTGACAACCATTATACTAATGTTTTTGCAGGCAAAAGCAAGTGGTTTTCCAAGAGAGCGACTTGGATAATCGTTCTTCCTTTCTTGGAATTGATTTGGCAAAAAGGGGGTTTATTCTTGTGTTATTTTGCTAGCATTTTCACAAGAGTGATTTCTAATTTGTTTTGCATGCATTTCATGTTCTCTTGTAGCATTATTTTCCCTGAGCTAATACTCACATTTTTGCTGGCAAGGGCGCATTTGTGAAATTGAAGGAAGAAAAGTCACTTGTGGAAGTGGTGTGCTACTCTGTGGAGGAGTGGGATTGTCAACATTTCATTTGGCGATCCTTGAATACTAGGTGTACAAAGATTTTCTTTCCCAAATTCTATCGTTTCCATTTGTCACTAAAATTAACAAAACATCTAAAACCCTCATTTTTCACTTCTCAAGTTTTAACCGCTAAATTTCTTAGAGCTCTAAAACCCAAGTTAGTTTTGGCCTTAGAACTCTAGGTACCAAGTTTGGTAGCATTCCGACTCCATTTTCCCACTCTAGACACTGGCCTACCTAGAGGTAAATCACTCTCCTTGGGCATTTCTACTGTTTACTTGTTTAAGTTCTTGGGTATTCATGTTTTGTGTTTAAATTTGATCATTTATCATCAAACTTGCATTAGTACGTTCTAGGAATTGTTATTTTGTCATTTTGTGATTATTTTGCTTGCATGCCCCGATAACACATAATACAACTTGGTTAAATTATTCTAGCACATATTCATCTTGGATCTGTTTATTAACTTGTTGCTATTAAGATATTATTCACTTGGTTGAGTATTTCATTGTATTGCTAAGCCTTCTCAACTTGTTCCTTGAAGCATCTCATCCCTTTAGCTATCCATTTGATCTAGGGTTTTATATCAAGACCACTTTGTCTTTATCTATCATATGTTTGTTTGCCTATGTGTCTTGATTTACATAAGTTAGTCGTCACTGGTTAGCTAGGGTCTCCCCCTTGGCTTAGCTCCGGCTTTGCCTAAAGCAAAGAGAGCCTCTTCTAGCGTGACAACTGCTCTGGCAGCGGTTGAGGTACTTTGAGGTCATCTAGTATAGTTTCCTTCCCTCTGGCCATCTTGGATAGAATCCTTCACAAAGACAACTACAACTTTAGTGATAACAAGTCCATGCAAGTGAATAAAGGTGTTTTTGTTTGGTGCTTAAGGTTCATAATAGCATCAGGACCGATTCTTCGACATAACATACAACAATTGTCTTATTGACCCATCCATCATAATTGCTATAATTTTTCCTATTGACACTCTAGAGTCTAGACACATTCAACCTCCTCTATCGTTGTGATGGTGAACATTGACTCCCTAAGGTCATTTCAGATTGAAGAGAGGTTGGAGTTGGGCCTGGAATTTCAAATTTTATTTGCCTGTCAATTCAAAATTTGGTGACGGTTTCAAATTCTCAGTGCCTATCAAATTACGTTTAAGAAAATTCATAGAGCGTCAATTGGCTCAGTCCACAATATATATCAGGGCTGATTTTTTCTGATTTCAAGCATGTTGAACCTGGTCGTCTACATTGCTCATTGCATACAAATGCAAGATGGGTGCACTATAATATTTTGGATTTGAACCAACCAGCTACAATCCATTTTTAAATTTGCCTAGCGATTTGCACAAACCATAAATCATCTTCATACTTAAAAGGACGAAACTCAATTGTAGGCATTTTATTGAATAAACGAAACAACTGCAACCCACCATTATTCATTTTATTGCACTCTGTTTAATCAAATACAACTACGTGATAAGTACTTCTAAGCAAAATAGTTAAAATTAACTTCTAAACAAAATAGACCAAAAACTGATTAAATTAACTTCTAAGCAAAACAGACCAAAAACTGATTAATATGCTTATTTAGTTACCTTTTCAAGCAATCCTAATTAAAAAATACAAGTGTACTTCCATATAAAAATGAAATCCATTATAATCCTTTTCAATAATAAGATGAAAACTACCATTCACAGCTATTTCAGCTTTGAAAACAAAGCTACAAAATATAGAAACAACAGTAGGGAATTACTTTGCCCACCTGTAGGAGATGACAACAGGTATCTACAAACTAAGATACAAAATTCCACTCCAACTAGCACTTGAGATCAAAGTACAAGATTGGTGCTAGCCAAATGGCAACTCAAGAGGGATGCCAATGTCACCACACAAACTATCTTCTCACTTGAGTTTAGCTTTCCTTCGGCACAAGGGGGGTATCCCTAATATAATGATCAATAAAGCTATGCATGGAGGCCCAAGGTGATGTGAAGAGTTAACTTTAGCAAAACAATGAGTTGTAATATAGGAAAAAAATCGCTGATGGAGAATTGAAACTAGTGCCTATTGAAGTTAGGCAAATAAAGTCAATAAGCAATAATGCAGGCTACAAGTGGGTGGTAAACAAATCTTGTTATTGGTGTTACAAACATGCTGAAAACTCTTGATGGTGCAAATTTATATGACTAGAAATATATGAGAAAGTGTAAATTTTCCTTTAATATTCAAACTAGGGCTAACAGTGCATGCAAGATCTCTACTGATAACCACACATGAATATATTTTACAGTATGCAGCAGAATATAAAACTAAGAAATAAATCACAACATCACATCACAATAATGACACAATTATTTTGGGTATGGAAACCCCCGGAAAAACCCAAGATGGGAAAACCGGTGCAACAGTCGAATATAGATTTTATTATGAGAAAATATGGAACTTTTACAATCACTGCAAATTCACCCAAACCTGGTGAATGCAGTACCCGACAGAATCACTGGGCAAATCCCAGCTAAACCTCAACACCGTCCTGTGTGAGTGTACGACCCAACTGTACGAAGCTCGGTGATCTTGCCGCTTGCTCCTCCGTTTTCCCAGCTAAATCCTCTGTCTGACTTTCTCTCCCTGTCTGTATCCTGTCTTTGTTAGAATACAAGTGTGTGTGTCCTCTCCACCTATTGATCTCTCTTTTATAACTTTAGGTAAAGCGAAAACCCTAATCTCACTTTCACTTTAACTAGTGGTAAAAAAAACCCTAATTTCATTTTGACTTTAACTAGTGTTTCACTAAAGTTAATTTAGATTGCTTTAATTTATTTTCCAAAGTAAACTTAGGATAAGGAAACTAAATACAATTGGCTTCCTAATTTAAGTCTTCTGCATGCAAGAACACATGCATGCAGGAAGACCTTCCTTGTTGCTGCTAGTTTAACACTCCCTCTCAACGAGGAAGGGATTCGGTAGCAACCCCAACTTACCCCTGAACTTCACAAAAATTTGTCTGCAAAGTGCCTTGGTCATGGAACATTGGATTCGCAGATAGCCTAATGCCACTCTGATTGTTATAGTGAACTACTGTAGCCTCTAGCTCACACTTGAACAACCCTGTGAGTAACTTTCTTAGCAACATACCCTCACAAGAAGCCATGCTGGCTGCCATGTACTCAGCCTCTGCCGAGTTCAATGCAACTGACTTCTGCTTCATGCTGAACCAAGAGACAATCCCCGATCCAATGCTAAAAAAATAACTTGAAGTACTCTTTTGGTCCTCTACACATCCTGCCCAGTCAACATCTGTGAAACTTGCTAACTGTACACTCCCCCTGCACTCATAAACCAATCCATACTCCACTGTACCTCCGATGTAGCGAAGTATGTGCTTCGCAGTCATCCAATGCACTCTCTGAGGGTCCACCATGAACTGACTCAAACAGTTGATTGCAAAGCTAATGTCTGGTCGAGTGTTGACCAGATACATAAGCGATTCGATAAGCTGACGATACAAGGTAGGATCAAATCCGTCTGACCCTGATGCATCAATCTTCCTCCAGTTGGAAACTAGAGGTATAGCCATAGGCTTGTAGTTCTCCATCTTGAATCTCTTCAAGATCTCAACTGCATACTTCCCCTATCCAATGAAGAAGCATCCATCTCTCTGCCAAACCTCCAAGTCCATAAAGTAATGCATCAGCTCAAGGTCCTTCATCTCAAACTCCACTGCAAAGTTGGATTTGCAGTCTCCAATCAACCTTTCATCTCCTGTCAAAAAGAGATCATCCACATATAGGAATAGTATGAGAGGCACTTCACGTGTCAAGAAGTACAGGTTGTAGTCAGCGTTACTCCGTTGAAATCCCATCTCCCGTAGATAGTTGTCAGTCCTCGAGTACCATGCTCGAGGTGCCTGCTTGAGCCCGTAAAGAGCTCGATGTAGTCTGCATACATGCGTCTCCATGTTCTCCACATCAAACCCCTCTGGATGCTCAATATACACCTCCTCCTTTATCACTCCGTTGAGGAAAGCAGTCTTGACGTCCGTCAGATGGACTCGCCAACCCATCTCAGCTACTAGTGAGATAATGGTCCGAATGGAAGAATACCTGGAAACAGGGGTGAAGGTCTCCTCATAATCAATACCCTCCTTCTGTGAAAACCCCTTTGCCACGAAGCGCGCCTTCTACTTCTCCATGCTTCCGTCTGCTGCATGCTTCACCTTGTAGATCCATCTAGATCCCACCACCTTTTTCCCTCATGGCCTCGACACAACCTCCCATACTTGATTTTTCATAATGGAGTCATACTCCTCAACCATAGCCTCCTGCCACACATCATGTTGTGTAGCCCCCCCGAAGCTGGAAGGTTTAGAGTTAATCAACTCTATCATCAGTGCCATATAACTAAGCGTCTCTGGTGGTACACTCCGTATGAAAGATCTCTATGGAGGATCAACCTGCCTGGAATCCTGTACTGTGGACCTAAACCACTTAGGCCTTGGCCTACTGTCAACCCGCTGCGGTTGTTGGATATTCGTCTCCTGCTGCTGCTGGATATCCGTATCCTGCTGTAGCTCATCCTCCAAGTCAATGACTGTAGGATCCTATCCACCTGAATCCCTTTGACCACCAGAACCTGTGCTCTGTGTCTATACCTGTACTTGTACATCTGGCTCCTCCAACTTGACTCCTGACTCCTGTGCTGGCTGCTGCTCTGCTGGTAAGTCCAGAGATCTCCGCAAGGCCCTGTCCTCATCGAACTGGACATCCCTGCTCACAATGATCCTTCTGCGAGCAGGAATGTAAACTCTACATGCCTTCTAGATCTCGTTGTAACCAACAAGTAACCCCTTCTCTCTAGAAGGGTCTAGCTTCTTCCAATTGTCAACATGAACATGACAATAGCAGACGTTTCCGAATATGCGAATGTGATTCATATCTGGCCTAGTGCCTGTGAAGACCTCCTCCGGTGTCAACCTCCCCAAAGCTGTGTGGGGACACCTATTCTGAATGTATATTGTGGTCCTGTATGCCTCGACCCAAAGGAATAGTGGTAATCCCTGATAAAATAACATGGCCTTGGATGCTCCAACCATCGTCCCGTTCTTTCGCTCTGCAACTCCATTTTACTGTTCGGTATGGGGCACAGTGTGCTCCTTGATCCCCTCTGTCGAACAATACTCCATGAACTCATTGGAGGTGTACTCACCCCCTTTGTCTATTCTCAACACCCGAATCTTCTTCCCTGTTTGGTTCTCCACGAGCGTCTTGAACTCTCGGAACCTCTCAAAGACCTCTTGGCCTTCAAAAAATAGATCTAGGTCTTCCTGGAATAGTCATCAATGAAAGTCACACAGTAGCTGTAACCACTGAACGAATGGACACTCATAGGTCCACATACATCAGAATGCACCAAGTCCAAGGGCTCCTTAGACTTGTGCTCACTCCGTGGGAAAGACTTCCTGATGCCAAAGCACAACCCTTGCAGTGGTTATGCTTTTCCTCCTGTACCTGAGGAAATCCAATGACTGCCTGTCTCGAATGCTTCAGTGCTCCATGGTGTAAGTGTGCCATCCTCCTATGCCACAACTCACCCTGACTACTGTTGCTGTTGCTGACTAGAGCCTTTGCAGGCTCAAAGTGTAATCTGTACACTTTCCCGCTCTTTCTGCCAATCACTCGATCCAAGATCCTATTTGACCCCTTGGGCTTGATATACACTCTATGGTCGCGGAACTTTACCTGATATCCCTTGTCCTCAAGAGTGGAGATTGATATAAGGTTCTTGGTCAGTCTTGGAGCATATAACACATCAACAAAACCGAGGGGTTTTCCAGACTCCCTCTCAAATGAAACAGTGCCAACTCCCTGTGCCTGATATCGCGCATCATCACCCAACTCAACGTGGATCCCTGTTCCACCCTCCTGCAAGTCTCTGAAGAATCTCTTCTATCCAGTCATATGATTAGATGCTCCACTGTCGATGTACCATATGCTTCTCCCTATGGTGCTTGCCATGCAAGCTATCAAGCAGAACTCCTCATCAAAGCTCCTGCTGAACTCATCCACCTCTGCAGATCCAACCATCTGAGTATTACTCTTCTTCTTCCTGTTTGGTCATTGGGAGGCAAAGTGTCCCTGCTTTTGGCAGATAAAACACTTGACCTTTGACATGTCAAGGTTCTTTTTACCATCCTTCGTCCTCTTTTCCTTCCCCTTGCTCTTCCCTGTAAGGGCTAGAGCCTCCTCATCCACAATCTGTGGGGCATTGCTGGATGAGCCTGATCCTTGACCCATGCGGGTTTCCTCCTACACAAAGTCATTCCATAGTCTTTGCCAATCAGGGAGCTTCTCCCTAGCCACAACACCTTTGACAAGGGTGTCCCATGGCTTAGAGAAGCCATTGAGGGCTATCTGAACTAGCTCCTCATCCATTGTCTTAGAGCCAACAACTCCAAGCTCGTCCCTGATCTGTGTGAGCCTCGTGAGATAAGGCACCACTCCTTCTCCCTTGGCCATCTTGGTGCTGCACATCCTCTCTTGCAACACCATCTTCCGGTTCTCGTTCTTGCTTTGGTACAGACTCTCCAAAGCCATCCACATTTCTGCTGCGGTCTTCTTACTAGAAAGGTGAGGGTCTATGTGGTCCTTCACTCCATCCATGATAATCAACATGGCTCTGGAATCAATATTCTTCCAAGCTGTTAAATCTGCCGGATCTGTGGGTGCAACCTTTGTGGAGTTAATGTGCTCCTTTGCATCACTAACGTCTAGGATCCCTGTGATCCTTTCTTTCCATGTAGGAAAGTTCTGAGCACCCTGGAGTCTATCCTCAACTCTCAACTGCATGACCATATTGAAGTGTACCTATCAAAACCTAGATATGGAAGTCTAGGTTTGTGTCTTTCTATAGATCTGCTCCTGATCTATCATTGCTGTTGCAAATCTCTCAACTTTAGTTCACCAGAGCTCTGATACCATGTAAATTTTCCTTTAATATTCAAACTAGGGCTAAGAGTGCATGCAAGATCTCTATTGATAACCACACATGAATATCTTTTATAGTATGCAGCGAATATAAAACTGAGAAATAAATCACAACATCACATCACAATAATGACACAATTATTTTGGGTATGGAAACCCCCGAAAAAACCCAAGATGGGAAAACCAATGCAACAGTCAGATATAGATTTTTTTATGAGAAAATATGGAACTTTTACAATCACTGCAAATTCACCCAAACCTGGCGAATGCAGTACCCGACAGAATCACTGAGAAAATACCAGATAAACCTCAACACCCTCTTGTGTGAGTGTACGACCTAGTTGTACGAAGCTCGATGATCCTACTGCTTGCTCCACCGTCTTCCCAGCTAAATCTTTTGTCTGACTTTCTCTCCCTGTCTGTATCATGTCTTTGTCAGAATACAAGTGTGTGTGTCCTCTCCACCAATTGATCTCTCTTTTATAACTTTAGGTAAAGCAAAAACCTTAATTTCACTTTCACTTTAACTAGTGGTAAATCAAAAACCCTAATTTCACTTTCACTTTTGTTGCCGCCTAATTCGCACCTCGGGTAACGTGGCAGAAATCTTCAAGCCACTGGGTGCGACCTTGGGGGCAAGCTCGAGCCAAGTGCTGTCACCTGATACTCAGCTCCTCCGTCTAGGCCAACTCCTAGCGAAGTCAACGGGGGTGGACCCTAATGAAAAGTAAAATCTAGGGTTTTTACTCTACGAGAGAAATAATTAATTCTAGGAGTTTTTACCTTTGGCATATGCTGACTTGACTTGGTTGGGATCATGTTTTTCTTCTTCTGATAAACCACATCTTTGTACCTCTCCATAATCTGTTCAGGTGAAGGCTTTTCGCCAAAAATCTTAGTAGCATTATCCTTTTCCTGACTGTAGTTCTTGGCTTGCTTCCATTTTTCTTTTGAAATATGATGAACTTGCCCTACATTGATTATATAGTCATGACCTCTAGAATGTCCTACAAAGTTATTCATTTCCATCTGTTCATGTTCCATAATGTAGCAGAATTTTGGACAAGTAGATTCTTCATGAAGTTCATCACAAGCCCGACAATAGGGAGGAACCTCATCACTCACCATGTTGTTTGTTTCAAGTTGATTTGGAGGTCTCTGCTCATAAGGAGGATACTTCTTTTTCCACTCCTGGTTTTGTCTAGGTTGGAAATTTTTATGATTTTGAGAAACCTGTGCTTTTTCCATGTTGTTTATCCTATTTTGCATAGCATTCATCTGGGAAGTACAATTTATCATCATTTGTTTCATCATGTCAGCTACTTCTTTCATTGATTCCTTGCCTTCATCTTTTCCTTCAGGCTCTACTGTTTTTTCTCTGGTATCCTGAGTTTTGGAAGATGAAGTGGTGCCTCTAACAAATCCTGGAATGTTAGACTTTCCTGCAGATTGCATGTTTCTGTCAATCTTCTCAGCTATTTCCGTGGCTTTCTTTAGGTTGTCAGGTTCTTTGTCTCTAAGTTGGTACCTCATTTCTCCCTCGAATGCTTCTGTGTAATATATGAGAATTGAGGTACCTGATGGTTTAATATCAACTCGGCATCTGCCTACCATATCTCTGAATTTTTTATTGAACTCTTCTATGGTTTTGTTTTCCTTCTTTTTAGTGTTTGTTAAGGCAGCCAAAAGGTGCCTTTTCTCTTTTTTATCCCCCCATCTTTTATTGAAAGCGGTTTCAAATTCCTGGAAGGTCTTGATACCATTGTCATCCAAGGAGGTGAACCATTCAAAGGCATCAACTTCAAGAGATAAGGCAAACAACCTCATCTTTACATCTTCATGGTTGACGTTGTGACACCATTTATTGTAGCACTGCGAAAAAGCCAACAAATGAGACTTAGCAGTTATAGCATCGTTTCCATCAAAAGGTGGAACCTCTGCTTGTAATAGTTTTCTTGAAGTATTGTGAATAAAAGGCTTTGGAGGCAATTTCTTTGTGGGATCTATGGATGTTTGGATAGAGTTTACTCTACATTTGTGAGGTAACCTGTATTTGTTTTCATGCTTGCATATGTTTGGGATTAACTTGCTTTCGGAAGGAAATGGTATTTTTGTAGAGATAAAAGGTAATTCTTGTTAGGTTACTCTTTTATTGCAAGTCGAGGAAGACTATTTGATATATGTATGATTTCATGCTTGGATCTACATTGTTGTTGTAGTCTCTTTCCGTTTACACAGATATTTTTTAATCCCCATTGCTAGTATTGATAATCTTTTGCAGGAAGCTAAAGCTGGAGTATTGATGAGCGAATGTGCTCTACCTTTTCTTCAGTAAAATTGGAAAATAAGCTCTGTCCCTCTGATCTCACCAAGGAAGCTTTTTCTGTCCTTTATTTCTTGCTCTACTCTAGGTTCTTTGACTTTTGATCCACAAATTTCTTAAAATTTTCTTTCGGTTTCAAACGTTTCCATATTAGATCTAGCATCTAAAGTCATATCAAAGGTAGATCTGATGTCTAAAAGTTTCTATTTCTAGTCTGCCTCAAAGGTACATTTAAAATTTTAGATCTAGTTACTTTTCCCCTTTTTTGCAAGTTTAAAAATTTTTAAAAATTAAAAAAGCTTGTTGAAAGAGTTTTTTTTTTGGTGCATTTTAAATTTTGATCTAGCATTTTTATGCTTGAGATTTGCTTGCCATTCTTCTCAAGAGGCAAGCAAAGATCCTAAGAAGGCAAGCTTTCCAGCTTGCCTCACTTAGTTGTTTCTTTTTTTTTTGTAATCAGTTGTTACTTAGATTTTTTTTGTCATTTTTGCATGTTGTCCAAAGACACTTCCAAAGTGTTTTTGGGCATCTTTCACTGACATATGCTTGCTGGTTTTTAGCAGACCCATCAAAAAAGAGAATGAAACTTTGCCCGAAAATAGCTTTTTCGAACATCCGGAGCTCCCAGGAGGCTTTCCCCTTAGCTGGGCCTATTTCCTTTGCATGTTGTAAGCCTTTGGATCCCAAATAACAAGGACCAAAGAGCATTCTCTGCTGAGGCATTGTAACTGATTAATAAAAGCAAGTTTGAGTAGACTCGGTAGAGCCCGGTCCCCATCCCCCTTGGGGGATTTATGTCGGTGTCCTTTTTCTGTTTTCTTATATGCTGGTAGCTTAGTTGTCTTTCTTTATCATTTCATGCTTTGTTTGAGTTTTGCAAAAGTAACTTGAATACTTACCCACTGCGCTATACCGAAATACCATAAGGGAAAAGATTTGAGTAGTGTAGTAATTAAAAAAAGAAAAACAATTTTGTTATGCACTGCTAAGTTAAAATAAACCCCCTTGCTTTCTCGAGTACAGGTTCGTGGATAAGGGCTTGCCCGAGTACAGAATCTGGAAAGAGACTCTTGGGTTTTATCTTTTTTATAATTAGAAAACTTGTTCTAAAACTTTAAAAAATAAACCAAGACTCCTTCCTCGTATGCTCTACAGCGCTGCAGCTTGTCTGATCAGTTGGCTGTATCAGAAAGGGATACGAGTTACTAGATCTAATAGGAAAATCCACACAAGTTATTTTCTCGAGAACTCGGGAGGTTGCAAAGGGTAATCACTACAGAGTCAGGGGGCTACTCTAAGTAGGTTTATCCTCGCCCTGTTGGACAATTGGTATTACTGCTTTAGCACTCAGTTCGAAGGGACTTGACTTGTTGGGCCAAACCCACGATTTACCCATTCCTTAATCAATTCATTTAATAATTTAAAATTTACCAACCGAGACACTGCAATACTTTCACTGAGACTACACTAGTAACCCACATTTGCAAGCACTCTTTTCATTTCGGCACTGGTCTATTTTGTTATTTTTGCATAAGTTAAATCTTGCAATGTGTCATTGAATTTTGTGTATCTAATTTAAGTTAAAGTGTTGCTAAGGTTAATCTTGTTGGCAGTTATTGGTAATTTTTTTAATTTCATCCATTCCATATTAAAAACTCCTAGAATTAATTATTTTTCTCGTAGAGTAAAAACCCTAGATTTTACTTTTCATTAGGGTCCACGCCCCTTGGCTTCGCTAGGAGTTGGCCTAGACGGAGGAGCTGAGTATCAGGTGACAGCACTTGGCTCGAGCTTGCCCCCAAGGTTGCACCCAGTGGCTTGAAGATTTCTGCCACGTTACCCGAGGTGCGAATTAGGCGGCAACAACTTTAACTAATGTTTCACTAAAGTTAATTTAGTTCACTTTAATTTATTTTCCAAAGTAAACTTAGGAAAAGTAAATTAAATGCAATTGGCTTCCTAATTTAAGTCTTCTGCATGCAAGAACACATGCATGCAGGAAGACCTTCCTTGTTGCTGCTAGTTGAACAGAAAGGTCCCTTACAAAGGTGACCTTGTATGCACATAAAAAATAATAAGATGTGATCCTAGCACTAGCTGAAAATCGACATGCAACCCATCACTAAAATCATAAATGTCATAACATAGAAGCATTAAGAAGAAAAAACAAGAAGAATTTTGTAGGGTATTCACATCATTCAAAACTATTTTTCAAGGAACAGAGATGTGTGCTCAAAACTCTTATTGTAGCATAATTTAATTAATGCTCCTAGAAGATACTAGTAGGATATGAAAAGATGGACATCCTAAATAAGAAACCCTTAACTTTCCATTACTTCCAAAAGATGTTCAATAAGGCTCAAGAGAGAGGAGTTCTCCCACAAATCTAACCATAAACTACAAATGGAGAGAGCTATTCTTTAAATAAAGTTGAGCTCCATCTCCTTACAATAAAAATGATTTGTTTTCCTAGATCCACTAATTTCTTTGTCAATTGGGTCTAGCCAGGGCCGTTGAGAGAATGGAGTGTTATCCTCCCCACTCAGAATAAATTCCCACAAGTGACATGCTAAGATCTTCATGAGTATATTGTTGTATAGGCCTTGAGGCTTGATGAATCTGTTTAAGCATGGGTACCATCCTTGGAATTTGGGGAAGTTCCTAGCGGGTTTCCTTAGGATGTGTAGTCCGTGTAGAAAAAAGATCCACTAATTTCTCCGAGGAAAATAATATGATAATCCTCTCTCATAACTAACTCCATGAGACAAGTCATACAATAATAAAACAATGAGAGTGGTTATGCCAATTGTTTTATCCAAAGTGGTTGACCATGGAAACAAGCTCCAACATATCCTCATTCCTCCCCAAGAGAGGTCTCTCAAATAATCTTCAATAGATGTGCAACAATAATTGTAAAATAGCATGTAGCCTCCTAGATCTAGAGTTTGTAACTTTCTAGATCTCCTACAATGTGGATGTACCTGTTATCACTCAAAATGTAGCGGCCACTACAAGTATCCTATCCAGGATGGTAGAGGTGGGGCAGCTAACCAAGTGACACCGTAAGGCCCTCGTTCACTACTGATAAAGTAGTTGTCAAACCGAATGAGCTCTTGTCACTTTAGAACAAGCTAAGAGCAAGATCAAGGGGTAGACCCTTATTAGCCAATGAAGGCCAATGAATCAAGACAAGACACACAAGCAAATCCAAACCACAATAAAATAGTGATGCCTTGAATTGTAAACCCTAGATCTACAGAATGACTATGGGATTCATGGATTAAGTATGGGTTGAGAGGCTTATGGATCTTAGGAATTATCAACCATAAATAAATTATCCCAATTGTGAAGGTTATTTACTAAATCTAGAGAGATCAAGTGCCTAAGAGAAATATCCAATTTGTTCCACCTAGGGTTTAGGCCATAAAATGGAGAATCGCTTCAAACTAGGGTTTAAATTGATTAAAGACACTTGATATTGGTTACTTGGCATAAGATATGGACTTTACACATGTTGTCGCCTTACACACACCTAGGGGGAAGCGCATCAGAAATATTTAAACTGCTTAGTGTGTCCTTAAGGGCAAGTCTCGAGCTAGGTGCTATCACCTGATCCTGACTCCTCCATTTAGGCAGAACTCCTAACGAAGCCAAGCAGGGTAGTCCCTGCAAAAGAGTTTCTAAGGCTTTTTGTTATGGTTTGGTAATTAAAGGAAATAAATTTTTTAGGAGTTTCAAAAATTGACCAAAACAAGAACTTGCAATCTAATTAAATATCAACAACATAGATCTTGCATTCACAGTATAGTTTACTGAAAGCAAAATAACGATAACTGCAGTATAACCAATGCCAAATGGAGTCGAGAAATTAAAAGAGATGCCGCTGAAAACGAGAAATGTTGTGCAAGTGTTCTTGGTTGATTTTAAGTTAAATGTGGATAAGATGAGTGAATTAAAGTGCTGGTTAATTGCTTGTTTGGCCCAATACACTTCATCCTCTAAAAAACTGAGTGCTAAAGCAGTTATACCTAGTGTCCAACAGGGCGAGGATGAACCTGCTTGGAGTAGTCCCCTGACTTTGTAGTGACAACCCTTTGCAACCTCCTGAGTTTTTTCAAAAGCTAGATCAATTGGGTTTCCCTATTAATGCTAGTCACCTAACTTCCTTTCTGATACAACCACTCTGGATCGGACGAATCGTAGATGGTGTAGAGCATACAAGAAGGGAGGCCTTGGTTTATTTTAAGGATTTTATTGCAATAATTGTCTTGATTATTAAATCCAAGAATCTCTTTCCAGGTCTTAAAATCGTACTCGGGAGAGAAAGGATGTTAGTTTCACAACATAAAACAAAACACAAAAGGAAAGGCAAATTTTCTAATTACTACAGCCAAGAGTCTCTTTCGAGCTTGAAGGCTGTACTCGGGAAAGCAAGGCTAGTTTAGTATTCAATTTTGCAAAAATTGAAAGAGAAACTTAAAGCAAATATGATTGATCAGTCTATTTTATTGCAAGAAAAAACAAAAATAAGCTAGTACGGTATAGGTATGAAGCAAATAAATCAGTGAAATAGATACAGGCTCCCCCCAAATCGGGGAAGAAGGGTGTGGGAGCCGTAATCCCACTCTCTTTTATTATGATTTATTACAATGTTATTAAGAAAAATGAATACATTTTTTTGACCCTTGAAAAATGGATCAAAAAAGGTTTTCCAAGTGCTAGGGGATAAGAGGAATGAAGGAGGGGGAAGAGGGATGAACTATGGATTCTCTGGATAGTCAAAAACTCCAATTTTCGGCAGCACTTCCCTCTCTTTTTCCTCCGACCTGCTAAAAAAAAGCAAGCAAAACTCACCAAAAAAGGTTAGTAGTTAGCTAAAAACACATAAAAATACACTACATAGTGCTTGTAGAAGATAGGAAAATTTAAGGTATCAAGCACAAAGAGAAATGAAGTAGATCTCAGTTTAAAATGTAAACTTAAAAGCACTTTTTAGATCTAATCAAACAGTAAATAAAAATGATGAACTTTAGCATACGATTTACTAGTTAAATGAAAGTAACCGGAAAGAAAGAGATTTGTAGTTTTGAAGAAGGAAAGAGAAGGAAATTAAGCCCAAGCTTGAACAAGATCGAGGAAGAGGATGCCTATAAAACAAAAAATGTTAGATCCAAAATATGTGGTGAAGAAAACAAGATGCAACCGAGCTCCAGTCTAGCCCCACATTTGGTGATGTGCACAACTAAAGAACCTTCAAACAAGTGATTAGATCTAGTATGGTAGATTAAATAAAATCAAAAGTGCATAACTATAACCAATTACAACATGCAACTCTCGGATCTTAGATAATTACTCATAAATAAACAAACAATGAACTTTCAAATGCTTATTCCATGGATTAGAATATAACCTTCTCAAACTAGATTAATCAATACATGTATGGAAATAACTTAAACACAAGCAACTATCACCTCGATTCAAGAGCTAAACATTCACAACAATGAGAGTTCTTGCACCATCAGTTTGACCTCCAAAGTCTCAACTTTATTCATAAAAAGATAAGCAATTACAAGTTACATGAGCAGAGGTTCATTGCTTTCATCTAGAATGAGGAAGAAGGCCTCGCTTTTATATAATTTACAAGCCTCAGGGGTGCACAACCACCACTTGAGAAGAGCACGAGTAAACTGGGACTCGTAGAGATATCCAAGGGATTGATTGGAATACGTTTCTATGGAGAGGTGCCACATACACTATTTGATCAATACATGAAGTGTGGCGCATCTCTCAAATGTGAAGTTCACGAGATAAATGTGGGAGTGGAGTCGAGTTAACGTGAGATGACTCATAGTTGAGTGGAGTTTTGAGTTGAGATGATGTGAGAAGGTAGCGCCACCTCTCAAGAGATGCGCCTACCTCACCAACTTTCCACCAAACCGAATCCTCACATGCCATATCACTAATGCGTCAAGCATCATGGAGGTGGCGCACTCTTAATTTGAGATGATTCGACTCCATCCAAAACTTCCTTAAAAGAGACGCTTTATGCTTAGGAAGAAGTCGCCCACTGTGCGAGACATGATTGCCACATCACCAAACATGTTTGAAATATGTCCCATTTGACTTTTCTCACCTTGTCCTTTTGTCAAATTGTTGCATTTTTAGCATTACTTTGTCATTTCGTTGCACCTTTAGAGGAATAATGCCATATGGGATAATTTAGTCACCCGAAGCATAAAAAACGTGGGTCCTGGGGTAAAGAGGATGCTCTAAGTGTGAAAATGAGCATCCCCACGCCAAAATCAGACTCTGCATCACACTTTTATTACATTTTGAAAATTTCCATTTAAACCATTAAAAAATGGCTTGATTTTGCTAGAAAAAATATTTTTTCCGGAATTAAAAAAAAACCTTAGGGGGACCTAGTACATGTTCATAATGACTCAAAACCATGTCTCTCATGCTTATATACATCAACACATGGACGTTAACAACCTCCCAGGGTTTAATCACCAAGATGAAAATTCTAGCTTTGAAGGAGTGGTGGAAAACTCAAAAATTATACATCGCTTATTCAACATTGCATAATTGACAAGGGAAAAAACACCTTGGAATGATCGGATTGACGTCTAAGTCCTAGGAAGCCATGTCCTTTACAAACAGTTTGCCATGCTATCACATTTATTACAAAAATCCCGGTAGGGTATGAACATGCATTTATTAAAAAAGAGGCCCAAAAATGGCCCTGCTGAACTGTGTAACTTCCTAAGCACTGACAATGAACAATTGGCTTGTTCATGACTTCGGCGGCTCACTGGATGTCCACTAAGTGCAACATTAGTGGATAAGAACACACAATCAAGTAACACCCAAATCACAGATCTGACCAAATGATCAAATACCTAAGGAGGGTGAATTACCCAAAGAGACACAGTGCCTTAGGATGGGAAGAAGGAGTCCAATTCGAATGAAAATTTGTCTCTAGGGTTTTAAGAGAAATCCTAACTTGGGTTTTCGATCACTTAGCTAAATATTGACCCGATTTACTACTTCGAAGAAATGAGGGTTTTAAACTTTAAAAATTAAAAGCGACTAATGGAATAGAACCCAGAACATAAAAAAAACTTGGAAGAAAATACCTAGAAACATGCGGCCGCCAAGTACAATAATGATCCTTCCACTTCGAAGCAATTACAAGCAAGATCTATTCATTTCCAAGTGAAATCAATTTGTTCCAAAGATAGCTAGTGCGCTCCTCTCCTGCAAAACCAAACAACAAGAAGTTAGATTTGATCCGCAAAAGAGAAACAAAATGAAATGCAAGACAACTCAAGAAAATAACAATGATCTTGAAAGATGCAAGAATGAACTCCCTGAGTTGAAATTGATTTGGGAGAGAGAGATGGGGTTTCCCCATAGTAGCACCCTTCACCAAGTCGCCACATGCAAATCAACATGGCCCTTGCAAAAGATGGATGGAAAAAGCATAGATCCACTAGAATGTCAAAGAGAAAAGACTTTCTAATCAAGTATGAGAAAATTCATCAAAGATTCACAAGATTTATTCACAAAGTTTTCTTTATTGTCGAATATCCAAGAGCCAAAAGTCTATTACAATGAGTGAGTTCATGAATATATAGAACTCTCAATACAAAATCCCTAGCTCCAAAATGATGGAGGGCTAGGATCAAATCATAATCCATCTAAATCTACGGTGGATAAAGTCTCATCAAATCACATGAGCTATCATCAAAAGAGGGGGCCAATTTTCCTCTAAGGTGCCCTTAGTACAACATGATGTAATGATATAACACGACATAATGAGAGAGTATCGTATGGTAGGAAACGTAGGGGCTTTAAATCACCCTAGGCACCCCCATTTACAACAACATAATGATATAACATGATATCCAAAGTGATCCTCATCAACAAGTGCGCCCCCTCATGGAGAAGATGTCCCCTGTAGCGGTGATCATAATATATGGTCCATCAAGTGTAATAAAGTGTAGCAAGGCCCATAGAACATCAAAGTATCATGACAAAACATCCCAAGTCATTTCCAAGCTCCCTACTAGTCAAATCAATTTTCTTGGCTAGGCCATGGTCACTTTATACTTGAATTAATTTGCAAATAACATTGCTGGAAAAAAAATGCCCAATATGTGCCTTTGATTTTCCCAAAATACTGATATCACTGTATATATGGCATTAGGGACCCAAAATCCACTAATGGTGACTAGTGGCACCCCCTGTATCCATCTGTAATATGATCCATGAGCTCATACATGTCCAACATAATAAAATATAGCCATAATAACTGTTATATAATAAATAGAAATATCCATGATCTAGAGCAAATAATGGGCAACTGAAGCATGGGACACTATACTAGATACAAATAGATGTCAACAAAATCGAACCATTAGATCCAAAATCACTTGGGATCCATTGACCATAGTCAAACTAGCTTTGACCAAGTTAAAATTGATCAAAATACTGATTGGGCACTTAAATAACTGATCCTGTATGCATAAGGGACTAGCACTTCTCCATCGTCTATATTAAAAACCCAACGAAAGCATAAGAAACATATACATGGTAGTGATCATAACATAATAAATCTAGACTTGCATTAAAATAACTTTACAATTCATCTCAAAGTCCTAGGCATATGCTCACTTACAAAACTGAAAACCATGCTAAGCTGGGTGGGGTGAATAAAACAAGGATAGGTTGAAGGGAATTGACTTGTTAGACCTAGACCATGTGATCTCTGTGAGCAATAAAGGGATAAGGGACACCACAGAGACAATACACATGACAAAAAACATTAGGGAAGGGTGGTGTCTCACAAATGGGTAGAGTAGCTGGACTTACTTTCAGTAGACTCTAATAAGTATCCTTTTCATAACTTAAATAATTTCAATTTAGAACCATTTCTCATTTCATAAGATACTAGCCAGCCTCTAAGGCCAGGTGCCTTTGATAGCCTTGCAGGCCCTAGATAATGACTCGGCCTAGCTCCATTGCTAGCGAGCATCCATAGCCCAGACGAAGTTTCCACCCTGTTGCTCTGTAGGGGCAAATGGACTTACACATACAAAGGATGAGTGCTCATCCCTTGGCCATTTACTAGTTTATTCACATTTATTTCATTTAGGCCTAGTGTTTAAAAACACAACTAATCGCAGCTGGCCTTTGGCATCATTTAGATTTAGCATTTATGCGCACCAATGCATTTCGCTTTAGCAACATTTCAAAGAATACTTGGTTTGAGGACTAAATAAAGGGCCCGTTCACTCCAGAGCCGATACACAAATAAACATGGGGTCCATCATGCACAGAGGCCAAAGTGGGGGAGGGATCATCAATCTCACAAGTCCAAGTCATAAGTCAAAGGTAAAAAATCAATAATGGAAGTAGACTAGATGGGTGGAGGAAGTAAAGGATGACACCAGGCATAACAAGGACAATAATCAGGTTTGTATAAAGTGGGCAACATAAGTGAGCATATCAAAATCATTCAACCATCTATGATAACAAGTCAATGGAACACATAACACCACAGGATCGCCACCTCATGTCACTAGATGCCAGTAAAAGCCACTAAGATAGATGAAAGAGACAAATAATAGTACCACACCCAAATGCATGTTGTATACCTGCTCAATCATATACATCCATCTTTGATATAACATGAAGCACACTCTAATTGAATGATGGAAAGGGAAAAGGGCACCAACTCCTGCTCTGTTAAGTGAAGCATAACCCATCCAATAGATCCCAATAGATCTCAATGGGGTCATAGAGGGCTAAGTCATGAGAAGGGGAGATGGAAATATGCTCTGCATTCTCTAAATAGCTCGGAAAATGTATCTCCACCACTAATTGGCTCATGCCTTTGACAAACTGCTTTGCATCATAGTAACCTTGTTGATATGGATGTGACAACAGTACCATAAAAAATCAAGCATGAAAATGATATTCAATAAAAGCTCCACAAGTAGATGTCCCATCAATCGAGTGGTTAACCAAGTAACACCTCCAAAAATGGCATGTGTAGTTTCAAGATGGATGTCCCATCATCAAATGTATGGACCAAGTAAAACCACCTCAAAATAGCATGTCCCATGTAGTATGAACACGGGGCAAGAACTCCTCCAAGACGACACATGGTTGGTTAAGTGAAATGTCCAATTACATGTGTTAAAGATGTGCTTGGATTTTTTGGTATCTCAAAGAATGTGTGGGAGAGTGCTATTAATGTCAATAGTAAGTAGATAAGATCTAGATGCACACAAAGAAGGCATGTGTGATAGATGTGCAGGTCCATACTGCAGCAAGACAATCCTACCCCTTCAAAAATTCTCTACAATAGTAATGAACGTGCAGGAGCACTTATGGAGAGAGAGATATATGGTGCATGCATGCGCCATCCTCAATTTAGTCTAGTTTATATACTTTTTATATTTAATAGTTCAGTTTTATTTTGGTTTTCTTTTAGTTAGAATTTGGATGTATTATGTTTCTAATTTAATTTTGCATGCATTTGTTAGGTAAGACACATGCAGTCTAGCACAATTTAGTGAAGTGTAGGTATCCTAGTAGTCAAGGCACATATCTCAAGTATGATGCATGCTTGCATGCCTCATATCATCTCTAGTTGAGGCATTGTTGTGGATGTCTAGATTAATTGTACCTACGTTTCTTCTCAATCTATAAAAGAGAAGGAAAAGGTATAGGTTTATTACTTCAGTTTTCAAAGTGGGAAGTAATGGGAAAAGGGTAGAGGAGAGGTTGGAGCTTTCAATGTAATTCCTGTTTTCAAGATTAATAAACAATGATGTGATTTGAGTTTCGTATATGTGTGCTTGCTGCTCCTTTCTTCAGCTTGGCATGTTTCAATTCCTAGTAAAAATCAGATTGCAGTTTTTATAGAGATTTCAGTTTTCTGTTTTCCTATGTAGGTAGGTTAGAAATCAGACTAGGATTGTTATGATGTGTTGAGGAATTTTAACATGGTATCAGAGCTTAGCACCTAAAATTTTCCAGATTTCATGCATGGAGAGACAAACTATATGGAGTAGAGAGTTATTGGAAGATTTCAGTGGGAAACATGCCCAAGATTCAGTGATTGGAGCAGAACGGTGCCAATAACTGACATGTGGGCCTGTTGAGGGTTGTGAGGTGAGGTGAGAAAACTTTGTGGTCTTGATGATTGTAGAGTGTAGCCTATTCTATATAGTGGTAGTGATGGCAATTCCTAGTATACTAAAGAGAAACTTGTTGGAGGGAGCCTCCAACTTTGTTCCATGGAAATTAAGATTGCAAAATTTCCTGGAAATGAAAAATTTGTGGTACCTTGTGGAGAAGCTGGTTTTGTTGTTTACAGATCCCAATGATTTGGCAGACCACAAGAAGAAGGAAGTGGCAGTGAAGTGAATCTTGTTGGATTCGGTGAAGGATCAATTAGTCCCGTATATTGCCGAGAAAAAGACTACCGAAGAGATGTTTGATGCCTTGGAAACCTTGTACAAGAGTTTGAATGTATTAAGGAAGATGCTTGTAAAGAACAATCTCATGACTACATGTATGAGCAAGACCGATACAGTGACGAGCTATCTCATGAACATAGTACAACTGAGAGATCAAATTGTTGCAGTTGGGGACAAAGTTGAGGACAATGAGATAGTTCTGATTTCTCTGAATGGCTTTAGTCCACCATGCCACAACTTTATCCAAATTATCCGACGTTGGGAGAAGTTACTTGACAACAGTTGTGGGATGCTTTCATGCGAGAGCAGATGAGACTATAACAAGTCTCAACCAGTTACAAGGACGAGGATGATGTACTAGGCCTAGCCCACATTAGGAAGGTGGGGAGGAGAGGATCTAGGAAAGAGGAACTTGGGAGAATCCAAAGGAGTAAGGAGGAAGAGTCAGATTCTTTATGTCATGGAACAAAGACTTGAGTCATATATAGTGCTTCAAGTGTGACAAGCATGTTTCTTAGTGTCCTGAGTGGCAAAAGGGGAAGGGCAAGCAACAACAGTAGGAGTTTGCAGGAAGTGCAAAACCTTAGGTGTGAACGAGTTGACTGCCAAGCTTGATACTACCTTTTCCCTAGTGTCATGTCTTTCCACAAACATAGTTTCAAGTGTAGGATGGTATGTGGCTAGTGGAGCATCCAAACATATGACTTATGAAAGAAAGATATTCAACAGGTTTCAAGAGCAAGAGGGAGAACTGTGTGTGGATTTGGGTGATGATGCCACATATCTTGTGAAAGCATTGGGTTCCATATCCTTCCAGATACCTTTGGGTGATGTTCTTGAGCTAGATTTTGTCTTAAATGTTCCTTAGCTAACTAAGAGATTCTTTCAGTTTCTTGTATGATAGATTTACAGTGTTTGGTTGAGTTTGATGGTCAACAAGTCACCATTAGAGACAACAACCATGGATATAGTCAAGTTTTAGCTAGATTGTTGCGAGAAGATGGCCTTTATAGACTCCTCACATATCCAGTTGAGTGGGTATGGAAAGAATCCATGATGGAGTGTGCCTCCAACCTTGAGGAGACAATTATAGAAACAACTGTGGAATCGATGTTTGAGTCCTTGATTGTACTTGATGGGAGTATGGAAGAGTAGCAGGATAAGCTTGTTATAGAAGGATTCTCTTAACAAGAGGTAACTGACCTTGATGAGGCCCTTACTCTAGTTGTTGGAGGATTCTCCTAGGAAGAAGGAGTTTCCCTAGATGGGCTAATTCATGCACCACCCATTTTGGATTTTATCATCGATGAGTTTGTACTCATGGTGGGCCTTTCTGAGTTTAGTGCAAATTTCAATTCGTTATTTGATAGATATGATACACTTGTCTTGGCCCTATATATAGATGATTTAATTATTACCAAGGCATTTAGAACATTTCATGATTTGGTGTGAGAATATGTTGATTCGTGAAGATGGCATGGAGGACAAAGAAGGTTTGTAGGTAGTTGATGCAACATTTTTGGTGCAAAAGCTTTTTACTTTGAAGATTCTAAAGAGAGTTCATATTACAAAAGGAAGCAATGATCATAATTCATGTTTCTTAAGGTTTGTTAGTGCTCAACTATTTGAGGAAGCCCATGGCAAAGGGGAAATTCCATATGCAGAGGGAGTATCTTGTGTTTGGCAGAGAGCACTTTCTTTTGTAAGAGGGGGTGTTGGATGTTTTAGTACCTCAGAAAGAGTGTGGCACAGTGCCATTAATGTCAACAGTAAGTAGAGAAGACCTGGATGTACACAGAGAAGGAATGCATGATAGATGTGCAGGATTGTACCGCAACAAGACGATCCTCCCCCTTTAACAATTCTGTACAACAATATAAGGGTGTAGGAACATTTATGCAGAGAGATATAGAGGGTTCATGGATGCCAAAAGAATGCATGTGTCATCCTTAGTTTAGTTCCACTTTAGATGCCTTTTATTTAGTAGGTCAATTCTATTTCTGGTTTTTCTTTAGTAGAATTTGCATCCATTAAGTTTCTAATTATGTTTGTAAGCATTAGTTAGGTAAGCCACATGTAGTTTAGCTCAATTTAGTGAAGTGCATGCAACCTAGTAGTTAAGGCACTTATCTCAAGTTGGATGCATGTTTGCATGCATTAGATAATCTCCAGTTGAGGCACTGTTGTGCATGTGTCTTTATTTTATTGTACGCACTTTTCTTCTCAATCTATAGAAGAGAAGATAGAGGTATAGGTTTATTAATTCAGTTTTCAAAGTAGATAGCAGTGAGTGAAGGTGTAGAATTTGAAGCTTTCAAAATTCAGTGTAACTCCTATTTTCAAGATTAATAAAGAATGATGTGATTTTAGTTTCAGATCTGTGTGCTCACTACTACTTTTTTCAGCTTGATGTATTTTAGTTCCTCGTAAAAATCAGATTGCAGTTTTGATAGAGATTTCAGTTTTATATTTTTCTAAGTAGGTAGGTTAGAAATCAGACTAGGATTGTTACCGTGTGTTGAATAATTTTAACAAGATGTGTGAAAAAATCTCCATAAGCGAGGCAATTTCCTTCCTTGGGGAATGGACCATGCCAAACTTCCTTAAATAACACACGTGGACTTCAAGGTGGATGCACCACTAGTAGGCCTAGAGAAATGTGCAAGGAACCTTCAACCAACTCATAGGACTTGGTCCCCTAAGGTGTATCAACCCTCGTTAAATGTGCCCAATTAAAAGATGAAGTGATAATTCACTACTAAAGAGTGATCCCAAAGCTAGGATTTTTTCCAATGTATAACAACCTTCCAAAAGTGTGCAAAGGAGTCGATAAATAATATAATAATCCTCTACATCTCAAGTAATAATGAAATGCAATTAACTCCATAGATGAGGGGACAACTCCATCATCCAACTATAAAATAATGGTAAAAATGTGAAGTTCCTCAACAAGGTTGAGTGGTCCACTAAAACCATAGTCCACATCATAATAAACCACCCCATGTGTGATCATAACCATTATGAGCTAGGGTGCTTACACCAAATAGCTCTTACCAAGTCAAACCACATCAAATAAAACCACTTATCATGTTGGAACCATGTGAAAAAGGGTGCATGTGCAAAGTGCTCTCCAAGAGAATGATGCTAACCCCACCAAGTTATGATCAACATGTAAATCAAAGCCCCAAGTACTAGGGCGTGCATCCACTACACCCAAGTAGCAGCATACCACATCTAAACTAAGTGCAAGCCATTCCAAAATATAACTATATAACCCCATAATAAGTGCTAGATAAACATACAAATGTGCAAGGAATAATACCGTGATGCCAAGATGCAAGGTGCAATCACTTCATCAAATATCCACTAACTAGCTGATCCATCAACAAAAAGGCTTTCCATTTGAAGAGTACCACTAGATGAACCATTAAACATGATTATTCGAAGGAGAGAATGACACTTCTCCACCAAAACACCAACTCAATCAAATGATAGACCATCTCTAAGCATATATGTGTAAACAAAGAAAGAAACTCCTTGAAGGTGTTTGGTACCTCCTGAATTCACACTCAAAGTGGTAACGTCCTAGAATACAAAGTGCATCCTAGGGGAACTCAGAAGGGTTGCCCACTGTCACCACAACAACTCCCCCCCTCACTTTAGATTGGCTCTCCTCAAGCACAAGGAGGGATTTCTTAAGTTAGGATTGCTAAGGCTAAGAAGTGAAGGCTCAAGGTGATATGAAAAGTTAGCCTTAGCAAAACAAAGGTTGTAGAATAGTAAAGTACGAATGAAATGAGAGAATAAGGTGATGGAGGAGCGGGATCAGTGACTATCAAATCTTGGGAAAAATGGAATTAAGAAGCATCAATTTAAAGAGGGGAGTTTTGTAAATGATCAAGGAAGAAAAAGATGCCAATAGCATGCCATAATCAGCTATAATAATGCTGAAAATTAATGCAGAATCTTAACTTGGAGAGCCCTACTAGTGCCTCTCTTAAACAAAGATATAAAGGTGCTGCCCTGCAATGAAATATTGATTCCAACAACAAATATTCAATGGATGTAGGGTTAATATATTAAGAAATATAAGAGAAAGAAGTATAAGAGGGAGAACCTCCTCGCATTACCCCCATTCAAATGGCAACTATTCCATTACAAGCCCTTCACAACAAGTTCTTTGCAAGGAATTTATAATTAGCCAACAACATCTAAAGGAATGAAAACTTCATGCCTCACATTATACATATGATAGAAATAATACCCTTAAATTTCCATTAAGTCTTCCAATGAGATACACATCAAAGCTCCAAGTGGAGAGCCCCTCACAATTCCAACCACGAGCTAAAACTGGAGAGAGAGTTAATCTTTAAATAGATTGAGCTCCATCTCCTTACAATAGAAAATGATTTGTTTTCCTACATCCACTAATCTTTCTGAGGAAATACAATAATGCTCTCACACAACCAACGCCATGAGACAAGTCAAACAATAATAAAATAATGAGAGTGGTTACAATGTAACTCCTCCAAAGTGGTTGACCAAGTCAATAAGCTCCAACATATCTCTCCAAGTGGACACCACCTTCTTTACATGGTTGACCAAGTAAAGCCTCCTCAAAATAGCTTGTGGCCTCCTATATCTAGGGTTTGAAACCTCCTAGATCTCCTTCAAGTGGTATGTGTTCCATCATCTATATGTGTGGAAAGATGTATGATAAAAGCTCCATGATGCTAGATGTCCCATCAAATAGCGAGCATGCATGCAATAAAGGCTCCATCTAGCTAGGCGTCTTCCTTCCTTTGGGGAATGGACCATGTTAAACCTCCTCCAAATAGCACATGTGGACTCCATAAAATAAGGGGTCAATCCATAAGATAACTCTCATCAAATGTGCTCAGCTAAAAGATGAAGTGATAACTCATAATTGCCAAAGAGTGGTCCCCCAAGCTAGGATGCCTCAACAACCTCCATAACAAAATATCCAATGTGTAACAACTTTCCAAAACTGTGCAAGGAAGAGTGGTCAACAAACAATGTAATAATCATCACATGCCTAGTCATAATGAAGCTCAACTAACTCCATAGAGGAGGGAACGACCTCGTCACTCAAACAATAAAATATGAATAAATTGTAAAATGCCTCAACATACATGCCAACAAGGTTTAGTGCTCCCCTAGTAATAGGAGTTCACATCATCAATAACTAGCCCATGTGCTAAAAATCTCTTATCTAGTAAGGGTGTTCACACCATTAAGTTCAAACCTAGCTAAACAACATCACATAAAACTACTGAACATGCTGAAACCATGTGAAAAGGGGTGAATATCCAAGGCTATCTCCAAGAGTGCAATGCCACCATGCCAAGATGTAATCCACATGTGAGATAAAGCCCCAAAGTGCTAGGGTTCTCATCTACTAGGCCAAAACCATGTCAACTCATGCTAGGGGAAATTTTGTGCTCTCCGAGAATTGATGCAAAATTGAAATTTTACCTTCTTCCTAGAAGGTTTCCCATATCTCAGACCTAAAATTTTCAGCCTTAGGACTGCTGTAAATTAAAGTACAAAACAACTACGGAAAGATTACAATAATTCATTTCAAGGAGCTGCACACGTCATAGAAATTCAAGGACAAAAGAGACCAAACAATGAGATAAGTTTTAGCCCCTTCTAGGGAAACTTATCAGCCAAGAAACAGATCTGGATATGTACTTTTACAACATTATAACAACAGTAAAATCAGCTTCTGATATTTTGGTTTAGACATCAAACACTTGTTACCCCTTTACTTATGCCAAATCAACAAGACAAATAGTTGTAAATTGAAATTCATAAAGAACATATATAGCTGAAATAGAGGAAGGAGTGAGTCTTTCCAAACACATCACATCACACATTCAATTGTATCTCTTCTTTGGAGTGCTCTCTTAGTGATGCGCTTGGGTTCATGAGGAAACCCTAGTGGAGCATATGAAGAGGAGATGGATGATTTCTCTCTCTTGAGATTCTTTTTGTACATTAGATCTCTCTCTCTCTCTCTCTTGGGTGCTAGGGTTTCTTGGTCTCTTGGAGCATCTTGGATCCTGTTGCCACCTAATTCACACTTTATGACACGGGGAAGTCTCCAACCCGCTTTGTGTGTCCTTGGGGGCAAGTTAGAGCTGGGGACCACTGTCACCACAGTCCACAACTCCTCCGTTTAGGCCAAATCCCAACAGAGCCAAGGGGGGTAGTCCCTACGGAAGACTAAGTTCCAGATTTATTAATTAATTACAAATTAATTAAAGGGATCTTTTATTAAGATTGTGAGGCTAAGACTTTATACTATCTAAGGAATGACAAGCATCATGCAAATGCAAAGATTTCCTTTTAATGACAAGCAGACCTTGAGATAAATGAAGACTAGTGCCTATTAACAAATGGAGTCTAAGGATAAATTACAACTTTACAAATTTACAAATGAAATTGAAATCTAAGTTAATTAACCCACAGTTTAGGTGTTATCCCAATCAAACCAGGTTACGATATGGACAAATGAATACTATGAACAACAAAAACAATAATGAATGAGCAGTTAAGCAGTATAAACAATATCCACAGTTGTATCAGATGTTATGAACAGATTGAATAAATGGAACAATTATTAAGCTATTACCAAAAAAATGCTAAAACGAAATGAATCAATTGTGTTATACAAGATCTACAGATTACTGAACAATGTGATTACTTTATCAAATGAATTAAATATGCCACCACAAGAGTTTGCGAAAACTGAAAGGAAAAACTTGCAGTGAAATAAAATGTAAAAGTGCTTGCAGTAAAAACCTTGAACAACAAGGCAAAGATAAATAGCAGTGACCTGTGTTTGTAGGACGTTTTGCAATGTCTCTTGTAAATTTTAATAAATTTTATTAGAGTTTTTCCTCTTGAAGTTTAGTTTTCGAACTGGTGATGTGACTACCCCAATCCAGTATTTCTCAAGTCAAAGAGGGAATGTTGTTGCGCTCAACAAAGTGGGAGCAAAGCCCACCCGTAGCTCACAGGTCAAACCCCAATGCCCTGGTGCTCAACAAGGGAACGTAGAACGCCTAGAGACCCCCCACGGTCTTCTACCCCAAGTCGCCTCTGAGGGCACTGTTTTTAATCAACAGGAAAAACAGCTAGATGGATGCGTATTAAACTAAAACTCCTCTATCCCCTGTCGTATCTCGCGAGTACCCCGAAGGGTGATAACCGAGTAGAGGAACAGGGGGTAGTGAAGTTGTTGTTGGTAAATTTTAAGGGTAAATTTTAATCTTGGTGATTAGCATGCAAGGTTTATTTTAAACTATCAACAAGATCAACCAAGCGGTATCCCTTATGGGAGGTGCTGGTACTTGATCTTGGACTGAGAAATAAAGTGTGTTTGTAACAGAAAAAAAAATGTTGTTTTAATTAAACTAAGCCCCCACTTTTCCTGCTTTTCATACCCAACTTGAAGTCCCTAAAGGGAGATGACAAGTGGATAGAGGATACACCGGATAGGTGGGTTGTATGATTACCCCTTTAACAGAAAATAAAACTTGAAAGGAAAATACAACTAGCTAAAACAGTATCCTAACCACACAAAAATCTCTGTGACAGAGATGGTGGTTTGTCACAGAGATAGTGGGTAAACAGAAAATAAAACTGATTATCTTAACCACACAACAATCTCTGTAACAGAGATGGTGGTCTGTCACAGAGATAGGTGGGTAAACAGAAAAATAACTTGCAATAAAATAAATCTAAGTAGCTATCTCTACACTACTCATATACAGATTTACAGCAGAGAATACCCCAAAGAGAACTTCTCATTTGGGGTTTACAATGTTATAGAAGAGAGAGAAGAAGTGTAGTTTAGGGCCTCTTTTGGACCAAATTTTTTTGGGTTTTCTCTGGGCAATTTAGGTAGAAGAGAGAGAAGAAGTGTAGTTTAGGGCCTCTTTTGGACCAAATTTTTCTGGGTTTTTTCTGGGCAATTTAGGGCAGCATAACCCTCTCTTTCTGTGCATAAACCTACAAAAAACCAACAACTTTACTTGCTGGAAATTACTGCAGAAAACTAAAACAGAAAGTTCGCATAAACTAGTGTAAAACCCAGAAAATTTACAGCAAAATCTGAACTTTTAAAAANTTAGATCTCCACCACTAGATCTAGGTATTTGACTTTTTACCATTCTCAACCAATCAAATGGCTTAGATATCCTTTTAATCCATGGCTTGAGTGCTTGATCCATGTCTTAAGCATTTTACACCCTTAGATCTAGGGTTTTCATGACTCAAGTGGGGCCCCCTTTTGACTCAAATTATAATTTTTATTATTTTAATTTTTTATTGTCTTTATTTTTATCTTTTATTTTTTATATTTTATTTAATCTTTTATTTTTTTTTAAATTTCTATCTTTTATTTTTTATCTTTTACTTTTTATATTTTATTTTAAATCTTTTTTTTTTTAAATTTTAAATTTTTATCTTTTTATTCTTTTATTTTTTATCTTTTACTTTTTATATTTTATTTTAAATTTTTTTTTTATCTTTTTATTTTTATTTTTATCTTTTTATTCTTTTATTTTTTATCTTTTACTTTTTATATTAATCTTTTATTTTTAAAATTTCTTATCTTTTTATTCTTTTATATTTTATTTTTTTATTNTTTAGGCTGAAAATGACTTATAAACAACAGATTTAAAACCTTATACTAATATATATTGGGTGAGAGCCCTAAAACAAGGGTTATATTCACTATACAGTGAATAAAATCCAGTTTCAGGATAGGAAAAGAAAAATGGCCGAAATGAAATTTTGAAGAAAAGAAATCCTTGGAGGAGCCCTTCTTAGCTTTAGATCCCTGCAAAACAAATCTATTAAAGCTGCAACAAGAAAGCCAAGAGACGAGCATAAAAATAAATCCTACAAAATACTTTGTAGAATCTTATCAATCTACTCACAAATGAAGATAGAAATACTTCTACCTACAAGTCTCTCCACAAAATACTCTNTAATCTTTTAATCTTTTATTTTTTATTTTTATCTTTTTATTTTCTATTTAATATTTTATTTTTTAATTTTTTAATTTTTTATCTTTAATTTTTTATTTTATCTTTTATTTT
>LPNX010161095.1:13514-68282 GCA_001517045.1 Pseudotsuga menziesii | reverse complement strand
CTGAAAAATTTACAAGGTTACCTCACTAATCCAAGCATGAAATGAGAAGATCCACACCAACAGTTTGCCTCCAAAGCTTTCTTCTATTACAGCCCAACTAGGACAAGATTCAATACAAAAATAACAAGAGGCTTGGGCCAAATGCTTGAGAGAATATGAGAGGAGAGTAGGGAAAGATTTCAACAGCATAACAATAGCATGAGAGAAGTTCTTAAATGAGGGAGTGAGACCCCCATTATATAGTTGAGGAGCAACCCCAACCCCTTGAAGATCAACGACCAAGATTAGATCTAGATCCAGANAATTTTTTAATTTTTAATTTTTAATTTTTATCTTTTATTAAGACAAGAGGAGCACCCCACTTGGGAAATCTTCAAAAATTTATTTTGACCATGGGGGGGTTATTTAAATAAAAATTAATTATGATTAGCCACCTCCCAAACTTAATTACCATGGCCTGATTTGATTTTTTCCTTCAAAATCAAATAATTTAATTTTTCACCTTTGGAAATTAAATTAATTTCCTGGGAAAAAATACCTTGTCTTAACCAAAATTGGTCTAACTTCTTAACCCCTTGCTAGAATGACATGAGACTTGAACCAATGGCTTAGGGGGTGTCATAGCTTTTTCATTTGCATTCATAGCCCCTATTACAAAATGCCAAGGTTCAAGAAATTACATTATTACATCGAAACTTAATTAATTATCCACCAAATGGTAAAGTCAATTAATTAAGAAAAAATTAAAATAGAAATTAAAATCCTAACGAAATTCCGCAAGACTACAAGATATAGCTAGCATGGTCATGAATAACATTTTGAAGCCTTAGCCACCTCATGGACTTGACTGTTAGAATGCCCGTCACCACTTTGGAGGATTTTGAGTGAAAAACCTAACCAATTAAAATCGTTTAAACAACAAGATTAATTGGAAAGGGAAAAAACACTCGATGAGGGGACTTCCCTAACAACCAGTTCCATGGTGTGGCATCCATATCATATGACCCATACTAGCACATAAGATTACATTAATTTTCCCACGCAGGGGAGCAGACATTTCGTTTTACAAAGGGGCAATTGCCCTGCAGAAGTGAAAAATCCTCAGATTTTTCCAAGGTACAATTTGTACAATTATGTACATCTTCAATGTACATGAGGTTGCCACCTAGTCGAAATAGGTTGGCAACATCTGGCTCCAACTTGGGGACGTGTGTTCGATCATCGGAGAGCATACGAGAACTCCAGACTCTGCAACCACAAACTCTCACCAATAACCAACATAAGTCCTCATGTAGAAACCAATAAATAATCAATAATGAATAAATGAAATGACGACACAATGATCATACATATATACATAAATAATTTCAAAGAATGAAATAATACAAAGTTGTTAAAAGAATTCAAGGAAAATGGTTAGAGATACATTACAGAGAGTGTCCCTTAGGACACTAAGTATTTATCTTTTTGAAGAAAAACCTGATTTGTGGCTCGTTTGACCCTTTCCTGTTTCTTGTGACTTTGATAGTGCCTCACATCTTTGAAGATTTTCCAAAAGTCCACACTATCAAAAAACTGCTCATGCCATATTTTATTAACTTCCTTAATTTTGATTCCATCCTTTATATTTTCCGGGAAGCTAACAAAAATAACATGATCCTTTCCATTATATACACTGTCCACATTCTGAAAAAACACTAATTCATTTTGGCATGCCTCGACTGTCTTTTCTTTTAAAACATTCTAAAAATGGTCTGACACTTTACTGACTTGAGGAGAACTTACTGAAGCCTTGGGTGGCTTATCCTTTTGGGCTGAAACCTTTACATTACTGATCCAACCCCCCAAATCCATACTCAAATTATTACTTGAAAATACACTTTGTTTAGGGGTAAGTTCATGGTCACATGTTTCTTCTACTTTGTCCATATTTCTAGTCATGCAAACCATGTCCTTACTATCTTCTACTGAATCTAATAAATCCTTATTATTGTCAAACACACATTCATGACCAACCATATTAACCTGTTCCATTCTTTCTCTAGCTGCTAACTTTTTCTTTATAATCTGAAAGAAAATGGGACAAGTCCCTTCCTCATGTGAATCATCACAAGCCCTACAGTAAGGGATTACTGGATTATCAAACCAATTGTTTGCTTCCATAGGCTCTGGAGGTCTTTCTTGTTCTTGATAAGGGGGTCCTTTAGGGAGACCCTTTTGCCATCTATCATTTGGCTTATGATTATTACCTTTATCTTTTTCCATGGCAACTATCTTATTATGCATAGATGATAATTGATTAATATAGACTTTTTCCATTTGCTTAATCAATCGGGCGAGCTCTTTGATAGAGTCACCTTGGGGTTCTTGGTTTTGAACTTTCTTAACTTCCTTTGAAAACCCAAGAACATTTGATTTCCCCGAATCTTGCATATTCTTATCTATTTTAATGGCTTTGTCTTGTGCCTCCCTAACATTTGTAGGCTCTTTATCCCTTAGCTGGTATCTCATTTCCCCTTCAAAAGCTTGAACGTAGAAAATTAAGATGGCCTTTTCGGGAGGCTTAATATCCTGAGGGAGACTCTTAACCAATTCATTAAATCTTCTGTTAAATCCTTCCACTGTTTCATTATCTTCCTTATGGCTAGAGTGCAAGGCAGTTAACAAGGAATGGTGATCCCTCTTATCTCCCCATTTATCATTAAAAGCTTCAATGATTCCCTTAAGGTCTTTAAACGTGTTATCATCATGTTCCATAAACCAATCAATGGCCTCTTCCTCTAAGGACAAAACAAAGAGTTTCATCTTCACATCCTCATGGTTGTGTGCCATACACCATCTTGCAATACATAAATTGAAATTTCTGATGTGGGCTTTAGCACTTGTAACATTGTCTCCTTGAAAAGAAGGCAGCTTGTCTATAGCTTTCTTTGGAACTTCATGAGGGTAACCAACAATTTTAGAGAAATCACATGGTCTATAATAATTATTCATTGTTCAAGTTGGTTTACTTAGATAAACCACAAAGGCATATTAGAAATTGACTTCTTCTTCAAGACTTGTAAAGATTCTACAGGGAGCAAGTTTGATTAACTTCCCCTAAAAGCCTTTTCAAGATCTAAGAGGGAGCTAAGCAAACCAAAGGGCTCCAGGTAGAATACCTTACTATATATTTTGAAATGGAGTCGCCACTTGGAGAACAAGTAAACTTCCAATATGGGTAAAAGAAAGAAAAATAAATAAAAAATAAAAAAAATTTCAAGGTTATTTCAAAAAATTTATTAACACTTTAAAAACGAATTAAATTGAAGAATTAAAGAATTAGATCTAAAATTATTTAATTAATGTCAAGACCAAGGACAAAAGACTTGTCCCCGGCAACGGCGCCAAAGATGTTGCCACCTAATTCACACTTTATGACACGGGGAAGTCTCCAACCCGCTTTGTGTGTCCTTGGGGGCAAGTTAGAGCTGGGGACCACTGTCACCACAGTCCACAACTCCTCCGTTTAGGCCAAATCCCAACAGAGCCAAGGGGGGTAGTCCCTACGGAAGACTAAGTCCCAGATTTATTAATTAATTACAAATTAATTAAAGGGATCTTTTATTAAGATTGTGAGGCTAAGACTTTATACTATCTAAGGAATGACAAGCATCATGCAAATGCAAAGATTTCCTTTTAATGACAAGCAGACCTTGAGATAAATGAAAACTAGTGCCTATTAACAAATGGAGTCTAAGGATAAATTACAACTTTACAAATTTACAAATGAAATTGAAATCTAAGTTAATTAACCCACAGTTTAGGTGTTATCCCAATCAAACCAGGTTACGATATGGACAAATGAATACTATGAACAACAAAAACAATAATGAATGAGCAGTTAAGCAGTATAAACAATATGCACAGTTGTATCAGATGTTATGAACAGATTGAATAAATGGAACAATTATTAAGCTATTACCCAAAAAATGCTGAAACGAAATGAATCAATTGTGTTATACAAGATCTACAGATTACTGAACAATGTGATTACTTTATCAAATGAATTAAATATGCCACCACAAGAGTTTGCGAAAACTGAAAGGAAAAACTTGCAGTGAAATAAAATGTAAAAGTGCTTGCAGTAAAAACCTTGAACAACAAGGCAAAGATAAATAGCAGTGACCTGTGTTTGTAGGACATTTTGCAATGTCTCTTGTAAATTTTAATAAATTTTATTAGAGTTTTTCCTCTTGAAGTTTAGTTTTCGAACCGGTGATGTGACTACCCCAATCCAGTATTTCTCAAGTCAAAGAGGGAATGTTGTTGCGCTCAACAAAGTGGGAGCAAAGCCCACCCGTAGCTCACAGGTCAAACCCCAATGCCCTGGTGCTCAACAAGGGGGACATAGAACGCCTAGAGACCCCCCACGGTCTTCTACCCCAAGTCGCCTCCGAGGGCACTATTTTTAATCAACAGGAAAAACAGCTAGATGGATGCCTATTAAACTAAAACTCCTCTATCCCCTGTCGTATCTCGCGAGTACCCCGAAGGGTGATAACCGAGTAGAGGAACAGGGGGTAGTGAAGCTGTTGTTGGTAAATTTTAAGGGTAAATTTTAATCTTGGTGATTAGCATGCAAGGTTTATTTTAAACTATTAACAAGATCAACCAAGCGGTATCCCTTATGGGAGGTGCTGGTACTTGATCTTGGACTGAGAAATAAAGTGTGTTTGTAACAGAAAAAAAATAAAAATGTTGTTTTAATTAAACTAAGCCCCCACTTTTCCTGTTTTTCATACCCAACTTGAAGTCCCTAAAGGGAGATGACAAGTGGATAGAGGATACACCGGATAGGTGGGTTGTATGATTACCCCTTTAACAGAAAATAAAACTTGAAAGGAAAATACAACTAGCTAAAACAGTATCCTAACCACACAACAATCTCTGTGACAAAGATGGTGGTCTGTCACAGAGATAGGTGGGTAAACAGAAAAATAACTTGCAATAAAATAAATCTAAGCAGCTATCTCTACACTACTCATATACAGATTTACAGCAGAGAATACCCCAAAGAGAACTTCTCATTTGGGGTTTACAATGTTATAGAAGAGAGAGAAGAAGTGTAGTTTAGGGCCTCTTTTGGACCAAATTTTTCTGGGTTTTTTCTGGGCAATTTAGGGCAACATAACCCTCTCTTTCTGTGCATAAACCTGCAAAAAACCAGCAACTTTACTTGCTGGAAATTACTGCAAAAAACTAAAACAGAAAGTTAGCATAAACTAGTGTAAAACCCATAAAATTTACAGCAAAATCTGAACTTTTAAAAAATGAAAAAACTGAAATTTTAATGGTTAAAAATGAACGTTTTTAGGCTGAAAATGACTTATAAACAGCAGATTTAAAACCTTATACTAATATATATTGGGTGAGAGCCCTAAAACAAGGGTTATATTCACTATACAGTGAATAAAACCCAGTTTCAGGATAGGAAAAGAAAAATGGTCGAAATGAAATTTTGAAGAAAATAAATCCTTGGAGGAGCCCTTCTTAGCTTTAGATCCCTGCAGAACAAATCTATTAAAGTTGCAATAAGAAAGCCAAGAGTGAGCACAAAAATAAATTCTACAAAATACTTTGTAGAATCTTATCAATCTACTCACAAATGAAGATAGAAATATTTCTACCTATAAGTCTCTCCACAAAATACTTTGTGGAGAGCTTCCAAGCTAAACAAGTGCAACAATAACTGAAAAATTTACAAGGTTACCTCACTAATCCAAGCATGAAATGAGAAGATCCACACCAACAGTTTGCCTCCAAAGCTTTCTTCTATTACAGCCCAATTAGGGCAAGATTCAATACAAAAATAGCAAGAGGCTTGGGCCAAATGCTTGAGAGAATATGAGAGGAGAGTAGGGAAAGATTTCAGTAGCATAACAATAGCATGAGAGAAGTTTGTAAATGAGGGAGTGAGACCCCCATTATATAGTTGAGGAGCAACCCCAACCCCTTGAAGATCAACGGCCAAGATTAGATCTAGATCTAGATTAGATCTCCACCACTAGATCTAGGTATTTGACTTTTTACCATTCTCAACCAATCAAATGGCTTAGATATCCTTTTAATCCATGGCTTGAGTGCTTGATCCATGTCTTAAGCATTTTACACCCTTAGATCTAGGGTTTTCATGACTCAAGTGGGGCCCCCTTTTGACTCAAATTATAATTTTTATTATTTTAATTTTTTATTGTCTTTATTTTTATCTTTTACTTTTTATATTTTATTTAATCTTTTATTTTTTATCTTTTATTTTTTTTTAAATTTCTATCTCTTATTCTTTTATTTTTTATCTTTTACTTTTTATATTTTATTTTAAATCTTTTTTTTTTTTTTAATTTTTGTCTTTTTATTCTTTTATTTTTTATCCTTTACTTTTTATAATTTATTTTAAATCTTTTTTTTTATCTTTTTTATTTTTATTTTTATCTTTTTATTCTTTTATTTTTTATCTTTTACTTTTTATATTAATCTTTTATTTTTTATCTTTTATTTTTAAAATTTCCTATCTTTTTATTCTTTTATTTTTATCTTTTTATTCTTTAATCTTTTAATCTTTTATTTTTTATTTTTATCTTTTTATTTTCTATTTAATATTTTATTTTTTAATTTTTTAATTTTTTATCTTTAATTTTTTATTTTATCTTTAATTTTTTAATCTTTTATTTTCTATTTTCTATTTTATTTTTTAATTTTTTAATTTTTTATCTTTAATTTTTTAATTTTTAATTTTTATCTTTTATTAAGACAAGAGGAGCACCCCACTTGGGAAATCTTCAAAAATTTATTTTGACCATGGAGGGTTATTTAAATAAAATTTACTATGATTAGCCACCTACCAAACTTAATTACCATGGCCTTATTAGATTTTTTCCTTCAAAATCAAATAATTTAATTTTTCACCTTTGGAAATTAAATTAATTTCCTGAGAAAAAATACCTTGTCTTGACCAAAATTGGTCTAACTTCTTAACCCCTTGCTAGAATGACATGAGACTTGAACCAATGGCTTAGGGGGTGTTATAGCTTTTTCATTTGCATTCATAGCCCCTATTACAAAATGCCAAGGTTCAAGAAATTACATTATTACATTGAAACTTAATTGATTATCCACCAAATGGTAAAGTCAATTAATTAAGAAAAAATCAAAATAGAAATTAAAATCCTAACGAAATTCCGCAAGACTACAAAATATGGCTAGCATGGTCATGAATAACATTTTGAAGCCTTAGCCACCTCATGGACTTGACTGTTAGAACGCCCGTCACCACTTTGGAGGATTTTGAGTGAAAAACCTAACCAATTAAAATCGTTTAAACAACAAGATTAATTGCAAAGGGAAAAAACACTCGATGAGGGGACTTCCCTAACAACCAGTTCCATGGTGTGGCATCCATATCAAATGACCCATACTAGCACATAAAATTACATTAATTTTCCCACGCAGGGGAACGGACATTTCGTTTTACAAAGGGGCAATTGCCCTGCAGAAGTGAAAAATCCTCAAATTTTTCCAAGGTACAATTTGTACAATTATGTATATCTTCAATGTACATGAGATTGCCACCTAGTCGAAATAGGTGGGCAACAGATCCTAGGGCTAGGTTTCATCGCTTAGAGGCTAGAGATTCGGGTTTGGAAACCCTTGGATGTATTTGGGGAAGAAGAGGAGGAGGATATTTTGACTTGAAGATAGTGTTGGGGGGATTCTTGTACTTGGAGGAGCTAGGGTTTGTTGACTAACCCTAGCTAGGGCATCTTGGGTGGTTGGATTTTGTCCTAGCCTTTAGATGAGGCTATGGTATGTATATACTTCATTCATTGAGCATATGTATATATAATATATATATAGGATATTTTTGGCTGTCCACAAATTGTGTATAATGCAAATTTGATTTCAGTGTTTTGTTTTCTTGGGATGGATATTTCTAGCTCTTAATTGTCTTGCTATTTGACACAATTGAGAGAAAACTGTTAAAGGACTTAACACTAAGATTGAGAATAATAGTACCACCATCTATTGATTTTGTGTTTGTTGTTATATCTGTTTTATAAGAAGAATTTTCAGATCTGGTTTATGCATGTGAAGTTGCCCTAGAGAGCTGGAAACTCATTGGAATGATTGGTATCTTCTCTCTTTGAATTGCCATGAATTTTGGGGCTACTAGAAGTAAATTATTGTGATTGTTCCGCTGTTGTTTTACATATTAATTTACAACATAGTTACATATATCGGCGATATATCGCAAGTATCGTGATATATTGCGATACCAAACCCTAGGCGATATATCGCAGGAAAAAATTGCGACATTTTCCGATATTTGAATGTGTTGCGACACATTGAATGAAGCGTGATATTTGAGGAAAATATCGCAAGTCGATGGTAAATATCGGCCTGTGGAGAAAAAGATGCCAAATTGAAAGATGAAAACTGCAGATTCAGGGTTTTTAGGTTCATTTTGCATTGTTGAGGAAGGGTGAATAGATCCAAGGAGGTTTGTGAAGGTTTCCATCGAGAGAACAAGGGGAATTGCAAGGCTTTTTTTCCATTAACGGAGCATTTGTGGAGTGGGGATTCACTAGTCAACACAATCCATAATAATGGGTAATATTAAATTCTTAAAGTAAAAGTGACATTCTCTTTTTCTTTCATTTTCTATCATTTTAATTAAATTTTTAACATTACCATTAATTGTTTCAGGATGTTTGAGAGTGATTCCAACCTCATCGGACTTCACATGCAAAAAGTAGAATTTTAGATCCCATTCAGAATTCAACAGACTTAATAGTTTTCAGGATTTCAGGATTACAATGATTCCACTGGATTTTATCATGTATGAGGGTATGGGATTGGCATTTAATCAAGCACATCAACCCCTCTATGTACCTTGATGTTGGTTGCATTGGTTGTTGAACTCTTTTGTCAAGACCCTAATAAAATTGTACCCGTCACTCATTAAGCATGTGAAGTTTCATCAAAATTGTAGAGTTTTGACTAATGTCGTTGGAGGATCAACTTTGAGATTCGAGGTAGAGGCAAGGGCTAGAGCCTAGAGGAGGGGGCATAGGATGCTATTGATGAATAGGATCCCAATATATGCAATAATTTTTATGATATGTAGTTATGGGAGGAGATATCTCACATTGGCTTCCACCTCAGCCCCATTACCTTCCACCATAGCCCGAGTAGCTGGAGCTTCCAATTTGACCCCTAACTCATCCAAAGCACCTACAGGACCCCCTACTACTTCTAGGGGAAAAGTGGTGCCCCTTTCCCATAAAAGGAGTAGAGGGGATCGATGATTCCTAANGTCATGATGATTCATCTCTTGAGAGACATTTATTTTGATCATTTGATGTGATTTTCTATCATTCCATCAAGAACATATTTCAGTATTTTCGGTTTATAGTCGATAGGTGATCATGAGCCACCATTTGTCATCTTATGCATCTTATATATTAGTTGTATTTTCATATCTATATAGCAATGTGTTTATTTGATGTTGTTTTTTCTTTAGATGTTACAATTTTTGAAAAAAATGGTTATTTTTGTATTTTTTAGATGCTTTACGACATTTTCCGATATTCTCGCCGTTGTTTCCGATAAGTTACATCCGGACCCTCGGCGATATATTCGGCGACACAATATATGTAACTTTGATTTAGAGTAGTCTTAAAGGCTGAAAATTTTAAGCTTAAGATCTGAGGAACATTAATATTAGATTGGAAGTTTTTCTTGTAGTAAATATCCAGGTATGCTTTATAAATTCTGGCAGCACATTTTGAGTTCTTGAAGAATAGTTGAAAAAAGCTAGTGATAGCAATGCCCAAAGAGAAAGGAAAGAATGGTCTGGTGGTCATTATGATGATACTGCAAGTACGAAGTCAAAAGGGTAGAGAAGTTCCAGTTCAAAACAACTCCCTAAGAGAGGAGCAACTTTTGTTGCAGCAGTTGGGACAGATTTTAAGAACTTTAGAAGGGCTAACTGAATAACCAAGAGATTTTGAGGTTCTCATGCACCCCACAGGGGGATGCTGTCCCCATATGGAACTGCTATTACCACATGAAATGGCATGTAAACGTATAATGAGGCAATGGATCTTTGTTTCACTCCATTAACTCTAGGGAAAAGGACGAGTCCCATTGGTAAGATTATATACTCTTATCTCTTTTGCTGTGCTGTGCATATTGCAACATGATGACTGTCTGCATGATACTCCAAGACTGATCTACAGGGAGCACGTATTTATGAAGGATGGCAGGCATTTCAAGCATGTTTTTGGATGTAAGAATGAAGAGTTTGGTTGATTCCTGTTGAAATAATCTCCTTACAAGCATCACAGCAATCAAATTTGAATGGTGATGGGGCCTAAAAGCCATGAAAGTACTAATTTGTGGACAGTTCATCACAATGTGGCTATTTATTGAAGACTGAAATGGTGTGCCCCTATTTTAAGGAGGGATGGCCCTTAATCAAGTTTGACTTGATCAACTAACACAGGAATCCAGGGAATATCATGGAGCAGGCCGCATTGGTTGCATTTATAATGGTGAACCAAGGCAGCAAACACATTGCTGTTTGGTGATCAAAAGCAAGAGAAGTGATCAATGTTGATTGACTCCATCAAATGGGTGATTGGATTCATGCAAATTACTGTCCAAGGAGAAATTTATTGTTTTAATTATAACTGGTTTGATCATCATTGACAGAGTCAAAGATGATCAACCCATGAATTATCTATTTAAGAAGACTGCGAAATGAACAAGCGGTGGGATGCTTGGGGTTCCCCCCCCATGCATTGTAACCACTGTTCGAAGTTAATTGGATGATATGAGATGATTAGCTTCAACTGCAATTGCTTCAATTCTTATCCTTGTTCAAGTTAATATGTTTCATATAATGGTTCTGGATTCATCTTTCCCTTTTTGTATGGAATATATATGAGTCGAAATTGTGATTGGATCCCTCAAGGATCAGAGTTTAAGTACGGGTATTCTGTTGATTTCACCATGCTAGCTTAGCAGCTCTGAACTTATTGCAGTTCCCAGTCTCCTCTAGTTATTGAACTTGACATTTGCAGCAAGGTTGTATGTAGAGGTATTTTCTCTGATGTCAGAAATCATCTACCAAGTATTTGATAGAAAGATCAATATGGTAGTATCCTTTGGGATATATCTAAAACAGGATACCCCATTGGATTTATTCATTGCCACTTCAGACCCCTGCTCATTCGTCATTAAACTCCATTGTCCAGGCGATAGGCACCATCCATGTTAAGATTCAACCACCATATTTAAATCTTTTGTTGTATTGTCATGCAACTTGTTGAATATTTGAGTATTCAGGCCTCATTGAATGTGTACTAGGGAAGCCTCCTTGAACTGGAAAATAACCAGCTAAAAGTGAGAGGAGTAGCTATTGTGGTGACAGTGGGTAGCACTCTTATGTGCCCTATGGTTGCCTCAAATGTGTTCAGGACTTGACATTTGAAGGATGTAGTTTTGAGAGGTAATAGGGCATTTACTTGATTTTATGGTTTATAGCTATTCAAACCTCCGAATACCTAATGTACTATCATTATTTGTAATCACTATTCATTTTATTCTTACTTACAATACTATGGCATCATAACATCAGGATATATTTTAACATTGAATCTTGACTCATGAGAGCTAATCTCACCACAGGGTTTTACACCATGCTATTGGTGAGATTAAAAACCCATAAGGGATTCCTCATGCCCCTACTCCTCACTCTCTCATAGTGGGTAGTGTGGTTAATTTTGTCTAAAATGGTGGTTTTGGTCTTTGGGACCAAATTGGGGCATCTTGGATGATTAGGAATTTGAGACTTATAGACTTGATTCTTATCGTGTATATGCCCATAGGGTCTTCCCAATTTAGCATTGAACATCTCCAACTAAAAATTCAATTGTAAGATATTTCCTATAATGATATAATCATTAGCTTGCTACTCCTGGAATTATAATTTAGATATAGGATCTAATCATTTTGGTGAGAATACACCTACGTTATGCTTTTTTGGTAGTCATGTTGCAAGAAATTTTGCAGGGTTATGGGCTGACAGAGACCACAGGAATAGGAACATACTCAGACAGTGAAGAAGAAAGTAGACACTATGGATCAGTTGGCCTGTTGTCTCCAAATATTGAAGCAAAAATTGTTGATCCGGATTCTGGGACTCCTCTACCTCCGAACAATAGAGGAGAATTGTGGCTTTGTGGTCCAATTGTTATGAAAGGTCTGCGATTTAAAACTTTCTTTGTTCATGAAATGAATATAATATCTTGAAATGAATGATGATATAAAGTCAATAAAAAACAATATACAGTCCAAAAACTGTTATGGACCCATAAGGAAAGTATGATATCAAAGACATTAACCAGAATACAATAAATAATAGAACTGTCAAATGGGAAACATCCAATCCCATTGCCTGGAAGTATTCAATCAAGTACTTTAAAATTAACACAAATCACATTTATTTTAAAATTAAGTAGAAACCTTGAAAAGATATTAAATGAAGTCTAGTTGGTTTTGTGGTAGTGTGGCAACCAACAATTATATTGTTTGCATGATCAATTTTTAGCTGTAACCTTTTCTAGAGAAAACTTTACTTTTGAAAGCTACACCTCATTTAACTACCCAGTATTCTAGAGCAATCATGGTGATTTGAATTTATTAGTATGCATGATATATGCTGGGAGGGCGGTGTATTCAGGTTTTTATGCTCTAAACCCTCTAGCCCCATTTCTTCCACAAAGCTTTATAGCCCCATTTCTGGTTTCCTTCATGTTTCCTCACTTTTGGTAACATATATATTTGAACTTAGCTTGATAATCCTGAGGAAATTACTTCTTTTAGACAAGAAAACTTCTTGAAAATAAGGATTGTGGATAAGTATTGTTTTCCCTTCATAACCAGCTCTTTCAAGGGTGAGATGACACACCTTCAAAATCTGATTTACTTTATTGCAGGTTTTTTTGATAAATAAGTGAACTAAATGCTATTACCATCATGAATAATTTACAATCTGATCCTTTCTTTCAGGGTCCAATATTCTACATTTTGATCCCATCATTTATTTTATTGTAGGTTATCTCAACAATCCAGAAGCCACTACTTTTTCTCTAAATCCGAATGGTTGGCTAAGAACAGGTGATCTTTGTTACATTGATGATGATGGCTACATCTTTGTAGTGGACAGATTGAAAGAGTTGATCAAATATAACGGTTACCAGGTGTGACCTACATCTCTTTGAGTAGTCCTAAACTCCTAACTTGTTAATATCTGACTTATGTTGGACTTTTGCAAATGATTAGGTAAAAAAAATTAAACTCAACCATAAGATAATTTTTTTGTGAATTGCATTGTAGGTTGCTCCTGCTGAATTAGAAGCACTTTTACTTTCTCACCCCGAGATTGCAGATGCTGCAGTAATACCGTAAGTACAATACAATGTTTCTTTCTACTCGGTAGCATGCATTTCTGAGAAATTCTTGCCATTTTGAAACTGTGATGTGCCATAACCACTTTTAGAAATCTGCCTCGTTCCACACATCAGGGCCATGTCCAAGAGGGTGCCCATCCTAGCACTTAACTTTGGCCAAGTCCAAGAGGGTGCCCACTCTAGCACTTAACCTTGGAGTTTCAGTTTGAAGTGTCTTGAAATAATGGCCCAATATACTTATAGGTGTGTATTCGTAAGAACTGGCAGCCGGTGCAGACCCCCTTAGCAATGGCGAGACCCTTGGATGCATTAAGAAGCATAGAATTACGTTTGGGCCCAGCTCTTAACTTCACCCACTCAAAATCGACAATATATTGTATTTACTTCATTTATTCTGTTATCATGATAGATACAAGAAGGGATATTTAAAAAACAATAATCATGATGTGACTTATACTCAGTTAAATCTATAAAATTCATAATCTTAGAGGTTGTATCAGGAACAAATATTTGTCCAATATATATTCTGTCATTAGTTTCAACTTTCTTTTGTGTATGACAGGCGAAGTTTTGAACTTATCATGCATGGCTGCAGGTTTCCAAACAAAGAAGCTGGCCAGGTTCCAATGGCATACATTGTAAGGAAACTGGGCAGCGCACTATCTGAAACAACTGTTATTGACTTTGTAGCTCACCAGGTGATTTACATTCTAAATCCAGTATGTTTATACTCAACAGAGTTCTATAAAATTGCATAGCAGAGGAGTAAGCTTGAAATTTCCAATTAATTATTCTAAGTTCAAACTTCTCAAATGCTGTCACTTCCATAAGTAGCAACACGTCCTGATTCTTCTTGGGTTGGGTCTGTCTTCGTAGGTGGCACCATATAAGAAGGTTCGCCGTGTAGCTTTTGTGAGTGTGATTCCAAAAACTGCAGCAGGAAAGATATTGAGAAAGGACTTGATCAAATTGGCCACCTCCAAACTTTGATGCATTTGTAGAAGTAAAAGTTTCAGGTGCTGCCTGTGGTTAATTATGGAAGATATGGAAACAACCATTATCTGCAACATCAGAGTTATTGAAGCCACTAGAAATGGATTAAAAATCCTGCAAAGAAAGGCAGTGGTTGAGCTTTAAGGAATATTTTATGTCTTTATGTATAGTAGTTGCGATATTTAGTTGAGTTACTACTTAAAAAAATTCATCATTTTGTCTTTGAGATCAGCTATTCTTGTCATTGTTACAAGGATAGCTTGCAGGCTGTCTGGTTATATATCATATTTATACAGAATATTTCGTTTTTTGCAGCCTCTTCATTTGAGAAAAATAAGAAATAGTTTTTATTCTGTACCAAATCTTTGCATGGTTTTTCAATTGAGTGCAACAAGGTCAATGATCCATCTCAACCAGAAACAGTTTTAAAAAACTGTGTAAGAGATAGGATTGGAAAATAATCTTCCTCAAGTCTGCAAAAATAAGAATTGGAAAATCCATCGTCCTCTAGTCTGCAAGAAGACCTGTCAAAACATTAAACTCACAGGTTCCAAATGGCAAATTGAGATTGTAAGTGTACCGTGTAACTAAACATGGAAAACTAAACCAAACCGAAGTAAACGTGGCAAACTTATAGAAAATAAACTTGAGCAGATTTGAATATCAATGAAGCATTACCAAAATAAATACGACAAACTTATACAATGTGAATTTTAAGGGAGGTTTCAATATCAACGGATGAAAGGAGGTTTCATTAATAAATGAATGACTGGCTTGTGGTGATTATTTATGTTTTGTTTGAGGCTATTTTCTTTAATAGTATTTTATATATTTTTATGTTGAAATTTGGTCACATAAATACCTTTCTTTTTCTATTTCTTGGACATGTATAATTTAATTCTTTGTCAATGTTGTTGGTTAAACAATGTTTATATTATGCATAACTTTTATGAAAAAGGGTTTGGGATATGTTTATGCTATGCATAACTTTTATATGAAAGAGGTTGGGATAGATGGGTTTGAGTTGAATGAAATGCTAAACTTATTCCCCAAATAGAGTTAGACTAGCCTTTCCCATTGCCTTTCACTTCCTAGAATTCCCTAGCTAGTAAGAAGTCAAACCCTTTTAACTTTTAGGCAGTGTCGTGGAGAGAGAATTCTTGCAAAACTTCATATCTATCTGATTAGGCGTAGCACTGTTGTTAACCCGTTACCCTTGAAACTTGTTCCCTTTTGGTTTTAAGATTTTTCATTTAAATATACAGAAAATTCTACTAGAATGTGGACCATCTAGGTTTACAGCTTTCTTTTTTTTCTTTTTTTTTCAATGCCAGGAAATTCTCCCCACTGAGCATGTCGCTCGGGCCAAGACCAACTCAAATATTTCAACCCCTCCTTTATGAAATCTGAAGCTATGACTTAATGAAGACTAAATCTCGCACAAACCAATTGGTCTACACCTCATGGGTATACAACCTTCTAATCATTGGAGCTTGGTGCTTTTCCTAATTTTCCTAAGCTATAATGTCATCCATTTTTAGAATTATTGGATTTAACAAGGCACATTCTGCTCAATTACACTTTATATTGACACCATTAATACATAAAAGCTAGATCCATATTGTTATGACTTGTCAATGCTTTTTTTAAATGAACATTGCATGTTATAATGGAACACATAATTTAGTTTCTTTCATTATCCACTTAAGTTTTATTGAGGTTTTTAACATTTCTTATATTATGTCCATTGGAGTTTGACTCTAGGTCTTTAAGATAGTGATGTTCCATCTCAATCACTAATCCACTACTAGACTAAGAAATGGAGCTTGTTAAAATTATTATGTATTTATTCAAGAAATTAATCCCAACTCTAATCAAAGTTCTTTGTATACAACCAGTATCAAACCACCATGTTCGAAGATAGTAATGGAGTACGGAGTGCATAGTATAGATGGAAAACATGACATCCAAATGGTAGCGAACCTGGGGATTGACTGCAATCCTGAAAATGATTATCAAAATGGTTATTGACAATTGTAAGTGGAGTTAACAATAGAAATTTTCTGAACTAGGGAAGTGAATGCAACTTAGAAATCTCACCTCTTTCCAAGAGGTTTCCTCGATCTTAACCCAAATTTTCTCCCTTTGGGATATTATGGAATATGATAAAACAACAACAACAATGGAAAATATTTCACCTCCTAATGACCTCAATCAACAAGGAAAACCAAGAGAAAAGATACCAAATGTGTGCCAACAAGTTCCAACCCTCTAGGACAACCTTATCATGCATAAGCTAGATCTGAAAATCACTTTATAATAGCAGTAAATGTGCCCAATATCCTTCAAGATCAATGTGAAGTCACTTAACTATTTCATCCTTAACTTGAGTAAAATTAATGAGACATAGTAGTGCTAGAAATTACCATACCATGAAGAAATAAATAACTAAAAATCAAATATGCAAGGAGACAATTTTGTACCATTGAAACCTTCCTATATATGTATAAAGATGAAGCCTATTTACGTACCATAGCCTCATCTCAAAGCTAAAACAATCCTCTAGCTCTCCAAAACCCCTAGCTAGAGAAAACCAAGAAAACCCTAGCTCCACCAAAGATACTCCGCGAGCTAACATCAACCTTAGCAAGCCTCCTTGGAAATAAATTACCTCTTCTCCACTCCTCCAACAAATACATTCTGGTGTTTGATCACAAAATCTAGCTCTAATGTCTCAAAGGGAGGAAACTCTAACCTTAATATTCAAGATGCTCTAAAAGCTCCAAGAAATCCTAACGCCTCCAATACAAGAGACAAAAAGTACAAAGAGAGAGAGAGAGAGAGAGAGAGAGAGAGAGAGAGAGAAACAAGTTCACTCCTCTCCTTAGAAACTTTAACACAAGATGATGGTGACCAATAATAATGAAGGGACTCTCTCTCTCTCTCTCACACACACACACACACATGTTAGACATAAGGGAGGCCAACAAAACATATATTAGCCTGAACTCTTACAAGGACACAAGTAGGCTCACACATGTGGAACACTACAATCCAAGGGTACACATGTCAAGCTCCAAGGTGATGTCATACAAAAACAAGGCCCCAATGCAAGGGTGTTCCATGATACATGTCCAATGCTTCTCCTACAATCCAATGATTGCAATCCTTCTCTTAAGCCATATGCTCTACTAGGTCCACTCCCCTTGCATGAACACTGTTGCAACCTAGGAATCCCCAAGTAAACTCCATGCCTCCATGTAGGCATCTAAGCTACATCTTGTTGTATAAGGATCAACACCCTCTTCCTGAATGCCAAACATGCCTCGTCCATTTAAGGTGTTCTCTAAGAAAGCAACTTCATCCATGTGGCCAACATGTAGAATGCCACAAGCTATCTGAAGATCTGCAACACTCCAACGACGAACATCATGCAATAATCGAACAAACATCAAACAAACATTGAGTAAGATACCTATAAATTGCAAATCCATCACAAACTATCCAAGGGTTAATTATATACGATGTATCCCAAATCTCATGAAGCATCCCCAAACATGGTGTAAGCACTTTAAGAGTAACTCCAAAAACTAACACTCCTTTATGATGACAGTGTTTTCACCACCACCTATCAGCTCCCTTTGCAACTCCACCAAAACTACCCTATGTATATTTGTATCCACTGTAATCTCATAATCAACCCAAACGTCATCCTCCATCAAGGTATGACACCTCCCCTCATGTTGGATTTTATTCCTATGGTCAACCTAGTTTCAGGTCCCCGGTCATCAACAAAGACTTGGATATCGGCTTGACAGAGCAGGGCTCAACCGACAACACCTGCGACACAGATTTGGTTTCACACGAGATATATTTATGGGGAACTTCTAGCACCAGGTTTCTGCAGTTAGGTGGGGGGTTTCTACTATTAAGGTACTTTATCACAACACTCGACTGAAGCCGGGGTTTATACTTCTTACTCCTTGCCTATTCATTCAAGTTAACAAGCTATTTATCAATTGACACATCTAGCAGTATTCAACGGGAAGGACTTATCATGATTCATTCAATAAGCAATGTGACACATACATACATGAGATTATTCATATTAGAAGGGGTGTGACATATTCAAATCTACTTATTCACAAGATACACACATTCGACATAAACCCATCAATCACAATATACAGAGACAATGGTTAACGCGGAAACCCATATGGGAAAAACCACAAAGGTGCTCTTCATCTGGCATGAGAAATATGTTAGTACCTTTTGTCTGCGCACTTAGCTGCATACTCTTCTCTAGGTATTCTTTAAGACTTGTACAAACTTCTCTCCTCTCATGCTCTCTATTTTCGGGTCTAAGTCCTTCTCCTCTCCTTCTCCTAACAGTTGATCCGCACACAACTTGGATCAATTCTCCAGCTAAATAACTCTCTCTTCTTCTCTTCCTACCCTACACAACCTTCGCACACAACTTGCCAATCAAAAAAATAGTCAATCAGCTACAACCCCTACACGACCAACACCGCACACATCTTGGGTTCGCCTTTTTATAGGATTCTACCTGTCTTAAGAAACCGACTCTTTTCTATTAGCCTGCAGGCTTGTCATGTCCCCATCCCAATGTGTCTACTAGTTGTCAATATTTCACCCACCTACTAGTTCCCTAGGTTGGGGAGGAGGCATTAAATATTGCAATAAGGGAGCTATGGAACCCAAGAGAACCTTAGTTTGTCATTTTAACATTAATTTGGGTCATACAAATAATAAATATGGATAAAATAAAGTGTTATTGCTTCATAAGGACATTTGGAGGTTCATGGAGACCTTGGGTGGCTAGATTCTTCCTAACACATGTCATGACTTAACCCAAAATTAGAAATGATGAGTGGTGGAACGTTCTTGGAAGGTGAATAGGTGTCAAATAAAATATCACGAGCCCAAGGATTCGAATAGGTGAGGAGGAGTAAATCCCCATAGAAGAGGAAGAGCCTAGGAAGAAACTAGGTGCCATTTGGAGAGAGATTCCCTACGTTTTATGACAACAAGGATGGAAGATTCTATGAAAAGTCAGACCTGATTGAAGACCTATGACAATATGACATTTTATGGCTAAAAATATCCTCCAATAGGATGCATTTGGGGCTAGGTGGCAGCAATTCGAATTTGGAGGGAGATGAAGGGTTGAGGAGAAGGACAAGTGTCATGGAGGTTACTAAACATCAAGGATGAGTTGGAGGAATCCTATGGGAGTGAATTCGACCTTGGAGGGCCTCAGGAGGGTTATAAAAAATATGTCATGAGGAATGAGAATGGATTTTTATCATTTTTATATTTTCCTTTGGCATTTTGGAAAGCACTAGCTTGTCCATCGCACGATGAGTGCTCACTTACCCTGCAAGTGAGCGAATTTCGAGAGAGTGAGATTCTCATCCAAGTTGGTTGTGGAAGAGGACACGCTGAAATCTCATGTGGATCTTAATGGAGTGTTTTTACTGTATATAGGAGGCTTCTACTATTCATGACCCATATCTCTTCCCATTCTCTCAATCTCCTTCAATATTTCCATATTTTTCTATGATGGCGCACTTGTGCAAATGGTGGTTGCACCCCATTGAATCCAGTTGATTCCCAAGCATGGGTGAATGATTATGGCTCTATAATATTTATTCCATCATCTCCATAAGTCGAAATTAGCAGAAATACATATGAAAATGCCCACATTTCCAAGCTTTCTTGTGACTAGTTTCCATGTCTTGATTTCCCATTTCAATGGAGTTGTATATCTAAGGTATGTTGCGACTTGGATCTGATTTTTTATGCTGTTAGTGAGATATTAATATTTTTTTTGATGGTACATATTCATGATTCTCCATTCTGATCCATTATATACACCATTTGTGAGTCAAAGTTGAGCTTTTACATGTCATTTCCCTTGAGCAAATATTACTGAATTTATGCATTCGAATATGAAGCTTTACACCTCTGTTTCAGAACTCTTAACCATACCAAATGAAATTAAATTAAGTCTAATAATAGTTCGCAGACTTTGTTTGACAATTTTGGAGGGTCTCATAGGAGTTGGAGATCTAGTTCTGCTCACACCCTAGGGGGAATTGCATCACAAATTACTAGTAATTTTACCATCTTTGCTAATGTTCCCAAATAAAGTTGCAGATGTCTATAACCTGTCATAAATTTATCAGAGAGTCAATTTAGTGGTCCTAAGACTCCCCATATTAGTCCCTACCAAATTCGATACCCTCTTATGCCATTCGAATCCCCCAGAGTCAAAACTAGTCAATGCAATTTTCCCCAAATTCTGACTTTGTTGGGAATTTTCGAATTGGGTCATTACATTGGTATCAGAGCATGATATTAGCACCCGTTAGATTTTTATATTCATGTTTCTTGATGATGATGACCTCCCTCCATTAGAAACTGAGACTGGAGACCTTAACACTGAAAGGGGAGGAAGTGGAGAAGTTAGTTATTTTTAGAAGGAGATTAAGGCAAAAAGCACTGGGAGATATGGATTTAAAATAAAATAATGAGGACCTTAAAATTTTCATTAAGGAATATCTTGAAGGAACGACCAAACATTTTATGCAAGGGTTTGAATTTTTTCCTAGCCAACTTGGGGGCAGGTTAGCACCTAGTAGTGGTAATAGTTCACCCCATGATGAGAGGAAGACCCATGGGGAAACCATTTTTGTGAAGAATGGACCTCAGAACTGACCTCATGAGTTCAAAAATAAGAATGGACATGCAATACCTAAGTTTTTAGAGTCCAAAGAAGCCCCTTACACTACTTATGATGTGAGAGAAGCAACAAATGATTGGAAACAACTAAGTGATGAATGTAGGAAAGTCCTACCTTTCGATAAGTTCATTAGAGCCTCTCTTCAATTGAAGCAAGTAGGAACTCCTAAAGCATATATGTTAGAATTTGAACATATTTCAGTAATGGTTTCTGATGTATCTATGGCTAGGTTGGTTTTATTATTTACTGAAGGATTGACATAAACTTTGAGAGGGATCGTGAAATCCCACAACCCAACCACATTGAAGGATGCCATGAATTTAATAAGTGATTTGCAGAATGTATTGCCAAGAACCAAATACCCCACCAAGCCAAATTTCCCTTCCAAGTTCAAGGAAGGTAAGAAACCATGGCAAAAGGACTCCTCTACCAAAGAAAATAAAGGAGGACCAATCAAGGAATAACTTATAAGAAAGAATCTATGTTTTACATGCCAACAACCTTAGGTTCCGGGACATAGATGTGCCAAGGGGAAGGCACACTACATTGAATTTTTTTCCTGAATATGATGAAGAGGGGGAGGAGGAGGAATAAGACAAACTTGCAGCCCAAGAAGAGGGGTATGAAACAAAAGAAGATGAACAACCCACTCCCGATACAGGAAAAATTGCAGCACTCTCAGGTGTACCTAGATTCCACACCTTGAGGATCAAAGGTAACATACAAGGCCAAAAGGTCACGGTTCTAGTGGATGGAGGATCCACTCATAACTTCATAGATGCAGCCTGGGTGGATATGAGAAAGTTACAAGCTGGAACTTTTTATGGTTTCATAGTCATCATTCCAGGTAACAATTCTATGGATGACACTAAATGGATTCCAAAGCTTCAAGTTACTCTAGGAAATCACACTATCACTGACATTTGTTATGCAGTGAATGTGGTTGATGCAAATGTGGTTTTGGGAGTACAATGGTTGTATTCTTTAGGGGAGCATATAGTGAATTATCATCTTGTTGAGGGGAATGCACACTTATCCAGATCAAGTGATGTTCTCTCACAACATGAGGTCTATCTTGAGGCTTGGAGACATATAATAGGCTGCTGAATGTTTAATTAGATGGGTCTAAACCTCACTTGAAGGTTTCCAAGCATCCTAAGGAGATAGAACAATTATTGAGTAAGTATGAGAGGGTTTTTGGAGACCTTCCCCTAGGAAGACCACCAAACAGAGGGGTGGAGCATATAATTGAGTTAGAGATAAGAACAAAACCTATCAAAATGCATCCCTATAGATACCCCAAAAGGATTTGATATGAGATTAAGGATTCCATTAAAGAGCTCTTGGAGTTGGGTCTCATAAGGCCTAGTTCCATCCAATATGCTTCTTCAGTTGTTATGGTAAAGAAAAATGATGGAACTTTGAGGATGTGCATTGATTTTAGAGAATTGAATAAGAAGATCGTGAAGAATAGATATCCCAGACCAAGGATTGATGAGCTCATGGATGAGCTCCATGGAGCCAAGTTCTTCTCAAAGATTGACCTTAGATATGGTTATCATCAAATTCGAATGAGGAAAGAAGACATACCAAAGACTGCTTTCAGATGCCACTGTGGTCACTTTGAGTTTGTTGCCATGCCCTTTGGATTGAAAAATGCACCTACCACATTCCAATCAAGCATGAACAATATCTTCCACAAGCAAATTCATAAGTTTGTACTATTTTTCTTTGATGACATTCTTATTTACAGTAAAACTTTGAAGGAACATTTGCATCATCTAGAAGAGGTATTAAAAATTCTGCATGATCAATATTTGTTTTCTAAGATGCCAAAATGTGATTTTGGTTTGACATAGCTCTTGTATCTTGGACACACCATTGGTTAAGATGGCGTGAAGGTGCATATGGAGAAAATAAGAGCCATTATAGAATGCCCTCGTCCCACAAATCTCACTAAATTGAGAGGATTCATTGGAATTTACACCTACTATAGAAAGTTTGTGAAGGGGTTCTCCCAACTCACTTCACCTCTCACTGATTTGAAAAAGAAAGATGATTTCCAATGGAATGAAGGTTGTTGTTCAAGGATTCTACCTTGTGACACAGGGTCTTGGGTCACCAACGTACCAATTATTCACTTGCAGACATACTACATTCCAGAGATATTTATGAAGGAAATAGGACAGAAAGCACATGTACCTTACTAACGAAAGCTGATCCAAGATTTAGTCTTCTCTCCAAATGCTGCATAAATTCCAAGGTCTTCAACACCTGCAAAAGAGATTGATATCTAAAGACAAAGATCTTATTTTTTATATAATTAAGAATGCAACATTACAATTGCATATAAAGATAAATGACAATGTATTTCATAGATCATAACAAATAAGAACATCAATACACAAAGTGTGGAAGAAAATCACTCTTTATTTATAAGTAGCAGGGAATGATACAACCTCTATCTGAGAAAAGCCTCTGTACTGACCAGGCAATGAGTTCTCTTTCTCCTTTCTCCAATATATTCCTCCATCATAACCTTACTCTTCTAACTTGCTTCTCTCGTCCTCTACCCCTCCCTTCTATTTATACTTGGTGAAGAGGAGAAGTTATGAGGGTTAGGTAGGTTGGGGATGTTATGATTTCAAACCCAACCATCCCTGACTAATCATGTTTTAATTTTTTAATTTTTGTCTTAAAGTAACTGCGAGTGCACATACTGGCAGGTCACGAATGAATCGCGACTCCTATGAAGGACACCTGCAAATACATAATATGATCATCTAATCGCAAGTTGCATATGGTTCTACCCATGAATGAATCACGACTTGCAATGAGAAGAGTCGTGATTACAAGACAAACTCCTTTAAAAACATGGGCAAGGTTGAAGGAAGTAATGTGCATTAAGACATCTCTCATCTATAGTCTTAGGCCACTTCTATCCATAATGTCTGTTTGTGTGTCGGCTTTCTCAGTGTCAGTACTCATACGGACAGGTTCCATTTCACAGTATAATAGATTCCCCCTAATGTATGAGGTCAGAGGGAAGCGATGGCCGAAATACATTACAAATCTTTTATCTTGGAGAAAATCAGTTACCAAGGTCGCAGAGAGGTACCTGAAACAGAAAGATCAAAGTCACGTACAAAATCATTACTGAGGATGCCATGTTCAATAACATGGAACACTAGCTCCTTTACAATATTTGATTACATCATATAGTATGAGCAACATGGCCACATATTTTTTACAATGGTGGATCAAAGCCACAATACTACAATTACTAGTCTTCAATAGTTGGAAGTAGTGTCACAGAGAATAACACAATCTTGTGCAACTTAGGTTATAGAGGTTGTAACCTAAGGTCTTTGTCCAAATCCATAGCAACTAATATGAATCCTACCATGTGAATATATGATTTGAAGTTGAACATGGAATGAATCCATCAGAGTGTCAGTGAATGAGTCATACTAACAAATAATACAAAGGAATCCACCAATATGAGTAGTGAATCCTAAGGTACCATATTCAAAACTCTAGGTTTTCTTCAATAGGAGGTACTGATTGGAAGCCATAGTGCAAGGAGGAAGGAAGCGAATCCTTCAACAGATCACAAGAGTAACTAGAAGACTGGATAAGGGAAGGTAGACACAACAAAATTTCAAGAATGAAAATGATAGGGATTAGGATGACTAGACAGAGGTGAGGATCCTTGAACAGTGATCATGACACAGAGATAAATCAAGGCAACTTCAGAATTTCAAATGGTACAACTAGACTTATCTGTCATGTAGGAGACATGAACAGATTCCCCATGTATTAAGGACAAGTGGAGGAGTAATGACTCGAAGTGATAGTTGAACTGATAAGTGAAAAACTGAGACATGAGTATCGGGAGGCTCAAACAAGTGCTTTGTTCAAGGATGACATGCTTCAAACAAACTTATAACCCAAAGAGTGAAATTCTTCCTTTCCTTTCTTGTTAAGTTTTAACGAGTCCAACAAATTCAACTCGAGTATTTCTTCCTTTTTTTACAAGCTTGAAGATAAGAGAGAATAATGCTTTATATGTCATTGATATGTGGATTTTACGATCCCAAATTAGTAAATTCTTGCTGGTGCTTTCATAGTTTTGAGAGTATGAAAACTTCAAAGAAGACTCTAGGGGTGTGCTTTTTCATAAATTTAGTCTCCCGAGTCCAAAATAGTATAAAACAATCCAAAGGAGAACTCTCTTAGCTTCCGAAGAACTAAGGTATACCTTTTTCATACTTAGTCAGCAAGGTCTGAAAAAGGGGCACACTATCACCCAACCGATGCTCCTTCAAAAGCAAGCACATAGCCTTAGTTTAACGAGTGTGAAGGAAGGAAAGATCACTCGGAAAGTTCCATTTATTTATGAGAATGTGACTAACAACAGTAAACTTTATGCTTTGTTCTAGGGTTTAGCGAGCATGACAAAGACATAAAGAACACTCATAATATTTTTTAAGTTTAGGTCCAGAGCACAAAAAAAGAGAAAACTAAGCTCGAACATGTTCCTTTTCTGTAAATTTAGTCCTCCAGGTCCGGAAAAGAGATAAACCTATTCCTAAAGATACTCTTCTAGATTCCGAAGAAAATAGAGTATTCCTTTTTCGTAAGTAATCCGCATGGTTCGAAAAAGGGTTAAACTATCTCCAACGTGGATGATCATTCAATTACTTTAACGAGTCTGAACAAACAAGTAACTCAACTTTCCATTCAATTTTAAGGAGTCAGGCCAAGGCTTAAAGATAAATCCACAATGATGAGGATCCTTATGATCAAGGGTAGCTTGGTAAAAATATGGAAAATGAGGTTCATTTTGACATGAAAAATGACTACAAAGGATCCCGCAACCTAGCACAAATGAGGCATGGGAACCAGAATGACAATAAAATGTTCTAACTAGGATTACCCATGTAAATGAGACCCTAAACATGGAAAAACAACGATCATAACATTCTACCCACTTCTATAATGTATCCTATTTAACAAAAAGTGAAAAGATTCCTAGAATATTTCGTATTCTGGGCATAATGTGTTGTTCGTAACTCAGAATTGGGTGGAATTTGGACCATTGAAAAGGTCTTGAAATACTCTAGAACTTTGTTGTTTTGAGTTTTTCCTAATTCCTTACTGTTTGTTCAGGGAGGGAGTTTTAGTAACAAAACATATTTTAAAAGATGATTTTTTAGAGAATTTCAAGACCTTTCCAATGGTCCAAAGTCTGCCCAATTCCGAGTTACGAAGAAAAAATTATGCCCACAATACAAAAGTTTCCTGGAATATTCCGATCTTTTTTCAAATAGGATACATTTTGGGAAAAATAAAACCTTATGATGTTTACAAGGTAAAGAATGGTTATACATCATAGTCCATGGATGAAAAGAGATCCTAAGGTTTGTCTGGGAATAAGGTATAACTGCAAAAATATGCAAAGGGACTAGATTCTACCTTATATGCAAAGGAAATCATGTTTTGGTTCATCCAGGGCTTGTAAAACTTAGGTAAAAAGACAATGGATTAGTTCATATAACATAAAAATAACTTCAACTATACAAAAGTGGGTAAAAATCAGAAATTTTTACTATAAATAGTTGAAAATAGAAATAAAAACATACCATTTGAATATTTTACCAAATTGAGCCATATTACATTTCAAGTGATCATTGTGGGAAATCTGGTGGATGATTTTCAATTCCGTGAGGTGTAGGTGCTTCCTATACCCTTTTCCTTCAATTTCATGCCTTTAATTTTAAATTTTAATGGTTAAAAATTGGGTTTTAGGCCTGCCCTAAAGGAACTACGCCGTAACTGCGGGTAGCCTTCTTTGGAGCCTTGATTTTTCATTGTAACCGCAGGTTGGCAGTAGATCAACCCATGAATGGATCGCACCGTTCACATAGGACAGTCACGGTTGCTGTGCAATGAAGGATTTTAGCAAATTCTAATGGTGAAAATGTTTCTTGGGAAGGTAACCATGGTTCTTGAGTGGCGTGAAAGGGAACATGAGGACATGGATTGTTTGGAAATGGTTGATCCCATGACTTTAAACGCTTTGCGAAGGTGGCATTTGCTTAAGTTTTACCGCATGTCAAACATGCCTGCACAAGTTCTATTGCTCGAGACATTGGTGAACTTGTGGGATCATGATCTTGGTTTGTTTGACCTCCAAGGAGAAACCTTGGAACTTACTGCAAAAGACATATATTTAATCACGGGCTTGCCTCATAGAGGGGCACCTGTGAACATGGAGGGTACCGGTCGAGGGGGTGATCCTCTCAGTGTTCAAGACTACATCAACACATATTGTTTACCCAGGGACTCAGAAATCGAGGACCCAAATCCTGATTGGACAGATCACTAGCTTTCCTTTGAAAGTGATAGTGAGCACTGTTGTCAGAGTAGCGGGATCACCCGCTTTGCATTTGGTTGTGCGGACTCATATGTGCATAGCAGTAGAGTGTTTTTGGGGAGTACTATATGACTGGTGTTCGGGAATAGTCCCGATCATGAAAAGATAAAATTTATGATTGTAAGAGAGGTAGGAAGAAGAACTTTAGATATGCTAGTATACTAGTATCATTCTTCTTCGAGAGGGTTCATTCCCTCAGTCCCGCAGTTACTATGCTACCATGCCCACCCTGTAAGCCTAAACTCACACTGTGGGGTGATATATTTCTCTGGAAGGGTGGTGGAGGTGGAGTTGAGAGTGGATATGATGATGACTTCTACTCTTGGCGGAGCAGACAGGTGCCTGCATTGGAGCAGTTTCCCTATGTAGGTTTGGATTTCAGAGGTGATCCTGAGCTCATCCTCCGTCCTGGAGGAGCTTGGGGAGATATGGGTATGAGTTTTTACTTTAGAATATTTTTTTTTTATGAAATTTTGTTCATAAAGTTGATATATACATATATACTCGAGTCTGATATACCTTTGAATGATATGAAGATATAGGACCTGTCCGACTTGACGGAAATTCTAGGACCTTTGTTCAAACAATGGAGGCAGGAGGAGATGAATCTATGCTTCAAGTAGTATAGGGGAACTTGTCCAGGATTACCCATGATGTCCCCACATGTGGATGGAGAGAATTCCAATGGAAATGCATAAACATGTCATTGGAGCACCTCCATCCTGGTTACGCCTTCTCCGAAGGGTAACCTGGGCTGTACTTTGTTATCGAGAGGCTGTGGAGGTAGCTACAACCGAGGAGGTTGAGGAGAATCCCTAGCTCTAGCATACGAAATTAATGCCTCAATTTTTTTTTGTGTGGATTCATCCCACAAGAATGGGGTGTCTTGCTTCAGCAAGCACATGAAGCTCTTGGTGATCTTGGAAAAAATTACTATAAACCCTCAAAGAAAGCTGTACTTTCCCTGCAGACTTTGTAACTTCCTGATAGATCAAGGAGGAGTGAAATTGATAATCGCCTCAACTTTTAAAGGATCCACTTGTATACATTTATTCAAAACTGCAAATCCGAGTAACCTCCCCGACTCAACGTAGAAAACACACTTATGGGGATTTAAGTGTATCTTATAATGTCTTCATCATTCAAAAATCAAATGAATATGATTTGTATGGTCCTTCCTCTTATGAGAATGGGCAGGAATATCATCTAAGTAAGGCTTGACAATATGCTTAATGTCATGGAAGGAAGATTCATTGCTCGCTATAACATAGCTCCAACATTTTTTAATCCAAATGGCGTCTTTTTATACGCAAATGTACCCGAAGGACAAATAAAGGACATTTTGTGTTGGTCTTCCGGTTTGATTTGAATTTGGTTATAGCTCAAAAAACCGTCCATGAAAGAACATACCTCACTACCCACACATGCTTTAATGAGCTGGTCAATGAATGGTGTGGGGTAATTATCCTTGGGACACGCCTTTTAAATCACGAAAATCAATGCAGATGTGTATAGTCCCTTGTTTTTTTCTACTGGAAAGGGATTGGATACCCATTCCATTAGAGAGATCGAGTAGATAAACCCGACTTTTAGCAAATTTTCCACCTAAGCCTTGATGGCTTCTTCTTTCTGTGGATTTATAGGTTTGAGATTTTATCGAATAGGTTTTACATTGGGGTATGTTTAGATTTCATGTTCTACAATTGATGGATCAATGCCTGACATCTCCTCATATGACCAAGCGAAGATGTCGTGGAATTCCTTAAATAAGGAAGTGTAAATGAAAATCTCCTTTGGATAACGGTTTTCACCAATGTGTACATTTTCCACAACATCAATTTTTGCAGAGATATTGATCAGAATAGTGGTGGAGATGTTTTCCATATTCCCCTCAACAAATATCCCCTCCTTGGGAAACAAATTAATGGGCATATCAACACCTTCTGCTAGTCTCACATGGAACTTTGAATTTTCTATATTGCTTAGTTCCAGAAGAAAGAAGGACTTGTGATGAAGGTCTTCAAAAATATTTTATGGTCCAATCGTGGATTCTAGGATGGCTTCGTCAGATGGAAAAACCATATCTAAACAATCGTAATAGTATGTAGAGTTCTCTTCCTAAGTGGGTAAATACGCTTCATCTGACTCTTATGATAATGGAGGAGTCGTGATGGGCACATCAACAACATAAAATATAGCTTGATAAGCTACCTTTGTTGTTGATAGGATAACTTGAGGTTCTTCTTGCGAAGGGAGGACCCAGGGGTCAATTCTATCCACAATTGTAGAGATATTATTCCCAATGCTTGTTGAACCTAAGTAATTTATAGGAGCTGATATGTCAAATGTTCCCATCAGTGATGTATACATTCAAACTCCTAAGATTTCATTGGTTGGTCTCTACTTATCAATCAATGGTACGGTGGAATTAGTGGTCTCCAAACAACCCTTCTGATTATAAGTCATCTATTCAACTGTGACTAGTTTTCCTTCATGTGGAAACACAAGGAACCGAAAGATAGACGAAGGAATAACACACATTGCATACATCCAACTTCTCCCCAAAAGTATATTGTAGTCCAAAGGAGCATCAACCACTTCAATTTCAATAGAGACTACTTTTCCTGCCAAATTTATTTTGAAAGATGACAAGATACCATGAGGATAGAAAGACCTTCCGTCGAACGCAATTAGCAAAGTGTTTGATGGGACCAACTTAGGGGATCCCAAATCCTTGCAGCATGAAATCGACATAATGCATGTGGAAGCAACTCCATTAATAACCGTTCGTATGATGGTTTTTCTGCCATGGATGACATTGATAGAAAAGGCCACATGGTATGGCAGGCGTGGTTTAACCTTAGAAAGATTAAACTTATCCAACAGGCTCACGGATTCCATACTTCCTATAACTCCTAAGAGTGCATCCCTCTATGAAGGACAACTCTATAACACTTCTAGAGTCGACATTGCACAAGGTGTTTGGGATAGATCTTCCACCACAAAATAGTTAGAAGAAGTCATTGCATTAGGGTTATGGAATGTCTTCTAAAAGACACCTTTAGGTATCTTACGCATAGGTTCAGCTGGTTTTTCAATTGTGAGTGGGGTTGAAGGTTCGACAGTAGACTTATTTTTTTGTTGAGCCTCCGATTCATAGTTTTTATTTCTAGTTTGTAAGAAAGTCCTGGATTAGACCATATTAATGTAATACTAATCAATAGGAGGAGCACCTAGCACGTCCTCGACATATTTTGAACCGGAAGCTGCATTGTGTCCTTGGGAAAATGGATCCTTTAGAACAACCGGTTGTTGTTGTTTTAACAACTTTTGTGCTTGATCTATCAAGGGGCATTGATAGGTTAGATGGTATCCTTGGCACAAATTGCAAGGAAATTTGACCTTCTTCTTCTCTTTCTTACCCCCTCAGCATTGTTCGAGGGCTTTTGTTTATTTTGTTTCACCTCACCCTTCTTCCCTTTGTTCGTTTTCCCACTGGGCTGTTGATTACCATTTTGAGAAGATTGTGCTGAATAAACATTAGCATTCTGAGGTGAGGGAGTGCCATTCTTGGCTGCCTCCGCTGGAGACTGCTTCACTAACAACTCATGGAGCTTCCTAGCCAGTGATTCTATAGTGGGTGTGCTTACTAAACAAACCGCACCATCAACATGGGGTCCATGCTTGGGTTTCTCAAGTTCATTAGTAGATCTCAGTGCCTCAGGGATAATTTTGTAAAGAATCCCAGATTGAGCATAGATCAAATCTAGTTGCTGGGACCTTAAAATGGCTTCTTCCTCTGTGGTTACTCCCGATGTGGATATGTCTTTTGAAATATAAGGCAATAAATACTTAAAAAAACATTCCAATAAGAATTCAGGAGGAATGTTTGTTTTGATAAGCCTCTTTATCCTTCTCCACTCTTGAATATGATTAGATATGTGAGTGGCCTTGTTTTGTCGAAAATTTGACAGAAGGTTTGTGCCGGCATCATGTTGGACATGAGGTTGAAAATGATTCAAAAACACGGTAACTAAATCAATAAAACTATCATATGCGGCTAACGGGAGTTCAATGTACCACTTAGCCGCTACATTAGTCAATGTTATTTTAAATAGCCTTAATCGAACGAAGTCATCGTTCTGTGAATAGAAGAACACCATAAATGGAAAGTTGCGATATGAGCACCTGGATCCTCACCAGTTTTCCCTTCAAACTTTGGAATGTATGAAGGTAATTTGATGGGGATAGGTGGCCACTTCTCATTATGCCGCACAAGATCATTCATCAGTTTCGATAAATCTGACAAGTTCAAAGTTTCTAGAAAGGGAAGTTTCGGCCTAGGTGGATTTTAGTATTGAGGAGTTTGGGGCGAGGAAGTACCTTCCCAGGGCTCCCAAAAGAAAAGTTGGGGTTTCCCCCAGTCACCGGATATAATGTAGTAGCACTGTTTTGAAATGGGTTCCACTCGAATGCTAAAGGATTACTAACCTGTGGTGTGTGGTAATTTATTTGGCCAATTCCAGCTAGATCTAGAGTTTGGAAACTAGGAGCTAAGATCCCCCACTGAACAGTGAAAAAGGAGAGCTCCCAAATGGAGCAACCGATACTTGAATAAAGGTTTGAAACCCAAAACCTGTAAAATGGTTCTGGTTTCCAGATGACACACCAACATAAGTAGGTGATGTACCTACGTGAGGTGTGGATGGAGGAATATGTCATCCATTTCACAGAAATCCTTGAACAAAATAAGTGGACCCACTCGTACCACTTTGAGCATTCTGCATGAAGGGAGAAGAAGAATAAGGTGCACTGGGTATCCCAGTGAACACCCCACTAGACTGACCTATAATGTTTGAAGGTGCTGAGGGACTAATCACTCAATCACAAGGATAAAGTGGTGCAATAGATGCACTAGGTCTTGGAGCACTCACCGGGGGAGAAGAGACTCCATCAGCCATCATGGCTGAAGTGGGGGTAGACATGCCTTCCCTGGAACTAGACATACCTAAATTCAAATGAAATCTAGACTCATGTGAACTAAAAGGATGAACTTGCACTAACACGGGGTCTCTTAAATCAGTAATAGGTGTATTATAATTTCTTGCAAACTCGTCATCTTGCAGATCTTCTATCTCTACTAGTGGAAATTATACTTGAGTATGTCTAAGTTCATGTTCACCTGGAATTGCACTAACACATGTTGGTTCAAATGAACTTTCTGTGTCAAGTCTCTTCCTTTGAGGTGGTGGTGGAGGCTCCACTGTTGAAAGTGGAGGAAGGTTTTGCAAACTTCTAGACCTACGAAGAGGATGGTCCTCCACAAATAAAGATTTATATCACACACCTAAAAGGTCAAACTAAAACACAAGCAAACTACAAAGCACACTCAAAAATATCCTAAGTATCACAAACCCCAACAGTTTATAGATACACCTTCCAATGGAACTCTTGGGATGATTGGGGCCCAGAACAAACCATTGAAGATCAGAGAGTAGTTACTTGGAGTCTCGTGATGAGTTTTCTAGGGGCAAGCGCTGGAATCACCCAACCTCCCTCCCAAATTATCAACTGAGGTTACCTTCCAAATCTACCCTAGGAGCAATGGAAATCGCTTTCCACTGCCACACGTGTAAGAACCTAAGGCCTGGAAACTAAGGTTACCAAACTTACAAAAAGATTTTGACGGAACAGTCGCTGGCCTGACTGGTGTGCATAGGCATGGTAGCTAAGCCCAAAATTCTAACAATACCGACACCTCACAAAACCCAAGAAGTGATATTGAAAGAACCCCCGCGCACAAAACAATCCTAGTTTATTCTTGAACAAGGTATTGGAGGGTTATCTACGCAACCAAGTTCTCACACGACCTCATGCTTGACTCCTGTGTTAGAGGAGATTTCTGGTTGTTGTAAACTTGGGTTTAAATAATGATTAGACACTAAGTCTGGGTTCAAAATGCTCTTGGATAGTTAAAAAGTTCCCTAATCCACGAACCTAGCCTAAGATGGTTGATGTAGAACCTATAAAAAGAAAAATGTTGATAATAAATTTTATATTATGCGTTCTTTTTAAGGCTTATATTACTCAAGGTGGAGAGACTGAAACTTAGTGATGTTTTGAATTAACATTGAAAGCAAAGATGATGTAAAATTGTTCAAAAAAATGCTATTAATAATGTTTTTCTTTTTCCTTTTTCTTTTATGAAACAAATGAAACTTTTAAACAACTTTGAAAACACAAGAAATTTTTATATTTTTCTTTTTTGAAAATAATGGAAAAATAAGAATGCAATGAGCATAATTTAGGGCTAACTATTCAACTACAACTTCCTTGTTTGTTTTTCTTTTAAGAAAATCACAATTTTTATGCAACTAAATGCAACTAAGTAAGCTAGACTAACTTGAATATGTATAAATGCAAGTAACAACGTTCAGATCTTTAAGATGAATACCTTTAACAAGTAATGTAAAGATTACCTAAATCCTACTTGGGCTGAAGTACCGACTCAAAAAGAGAAGTAGATCAAAAAACTGGTAAAAGTGACACACCTAGACCACTACCAAAGTAATAATATGCAACCAAGTGTACTTAGAGGACTGAGAAGAACCAACAACTCACAAAGACACCTGCACTTGAACCAATAATGCCAAGAAGGAAAGACCTAAACAACTTACACACAAAAATCAAAGCTAACTCATCCAAAAGGACACTTGCTCAACAAGTGGAAGTGAACTGCATTCGGTAACAGAGCAACATCAACTAAGGAAGCAACCCTACAGGTACACAAGAATCCAAAATGCCAAATATAGGGAAAACCCTAGCAACTTAGACTAACCCTGCAGGAAACCATGATTGTTATTATAGCAGCTCGTGAATGAACCACGCCTGTGTACACAACAACCCACGATTACAACCTGTCAACCGCGACTGTATACACAACAACTTACAGTTGGTACTAAAATTTTTCAAAAGAAAAAGGGACCGAATAGGGATCCTAAGCACAGATCAATGCTGACCAAAAGAAAAATATAGGCAGGACACTTACAGAAACAGAAAGAGAAAAACCGGACTAAAAATCCTATTGGAACGGACCCACAACAAGCTAGACTCCCCAGCAGAGTCCCTAGTTTTGTTGTTAAGGAATTATACCTTATGACACAGGGTTTGGGGTGACCAACGTACAAAGTATTGAAATGCATACATACAACATTCTAAAGATATTTATGAAGGAAATAGGACATAAATCACATGTACCTTAGTAACGAAGGTGGATCCAAGCTTTAGTCTTCTCTCCAAATACTCCAGAAGCTCCAAGGTCTTCAACACTTGCAAAAGAGATTGATATCTAAACACCGAGATCTTAGTTGTTATATAATGAAGAATGAAACATTAAAATTTCATATCAAGATAAATGAAAATGTATTTCATAGATCATAACCAATAAGAACATAAATACACAAAGTGTGGAAGAAAATCACTCTTTATTTATAAGTAACAGGGAATGATACATCCTCTATCTAAGACAGGCCTCTCTAATGACCAAGAATTGAGTTCTCTTTCTCCTTTATCCAATATATTCCTCCAGCATAAACTTACTCTTCTAACTTGTTTTCCCCATCCTCTACCCCTCCCTTCGAATTATACTTGGTGAAGAGGAGAAGTTACAAGGGTTAGGATGGTTAGGGAGGTTGGGGACGTTATGATTTTGAACCCAACTGTCCCTCACTAATCATGTTTTAATTTTAATTTTTGTCTTAATGTAACCACGGGTGCATATACTGGCAAGTCGTGAATGAATCACGACTTATGAAGGAAACCCACGAATACATAATATGATAATCTAACTGCAGGTTTCATATGGCGCTACCCACGAATGACTCATGACTTGCAATGAGAAGAGTCGCAATTACAAGACAAATTCCTTTAAAAACATGGGTAAGGCTGAAGGAAGTAATGTGCATTAAGGCATATCTCCATCTATAGTTTTTGGGCCACTTCTATACATAATGTCCTTTTGTTTATTTACTTTCTGAGTGTCAGTACTCAGACGGAGAAGTGTCATTTCATAGTATAAAAAAGGGGCTGAAAAGGATTTCCAAAGAATGAAAAATCTAATAAGCAATTGTCCTATTCTATCATTGCCTAATTTTTCTAAACCATTTGTCTTGGAATGTGATGCATCAGGAGAGGGAATTGGAGCAGTCCTAAAACAAGGACAACACCCAATAGATTTTGAGAGTAGGAAGCTACAGTCACATGAGAAGATTTGCTCCATTTATGATAAATAAATGCTATCCATCATGCATGCTTTGATCAAGTTTAGAAAATACTTGGTGGGAAACAAATTTGTGGTCAAAACTGACCATAATAGCTTAAGGTACTTCCTCACACAAAAGGATCTAAATGAAAGGCAACAAAAGTGGGTGAGTAAGATTCAAGCATTTGACTTTGATATTGAATATGTGAAGGGAAAAAATAATGTGGTAGCTGATGCCTTATCTAGAAGACCTTCTATTTCTCTAAATGACGTAGAAAAAAATAATGTGGTAGACAATGCCTTATATAGAAGACCTTCTATTTCTCTAAATGGTGTTGCAGAAAATTGGAAAGCAACATTTGTAGTAGAGTATGCCAAGGATAAGTTTTCTTGTGAATTTTTTTTATGGGACTAACCATGATGATAGGTATAAGGTGTTGGAAGGAATCATATACTACAAATATAGAATCTATTTGGTCCCTAGTTTGAGTTTTAAGGAGAAAATTTTAAAGAAAGTTCATGATTCTCCTCTAGCTGGTCACCCCAATTTCTTCAAAACATATCGAATTTTGAGAGAAATATTCTCATGGAAAGGGTTGAAGGATAATGTTCTGAAGTATGTTAATGAATGCCCCACATTTCAGCAAAATAAAGTGGAGCACACTCTGTTGAAATATTGTAATTTCAAAGGATATTCTAAATGTATTTTATTGATGTACCCCAAGGGAGATGTTCTATTCCTCCATCGGGATGTTATTATTGTAATTGGTCATCATAGAGTGATGTGGTAAAGCCTCCATTGTAAGTCAAGTCAATAGTACCCTAATGAATATAATATAATAATTTTTTTTGATTTCCTAGGTGAAGTCGACCCAATCAGTTTAGTGGGGATGACTTGTTAGGGTAAAAGTCAAATGAAAAAAAGAGTATAAATAGAGGAGATGTGTTCCTTATTTAAAAACATAGACTCACACTTGTGTAGTGCATAGGAGAGAGAGCGAGACCTACCATCAAGAATGAAAATACCTATTTGTGGTTTTATCTTATACATCTATATAGAGGAAGTTTTCTTGGGCTTTCTTCCACTTGAGGGTTTCCCAGGATAAATAATGTGTTCATCTTTTGATTGTGTTTCTTTCAGTGATTTTTCATATGCTACTGTTGTGAATTTGGATTAAACACTAATGATATCTAACTAAGCATATGAAACCTTAACATGGTATCAGAGATAGCCTGAATATAACAACTTTCACAAGGTGGAACTCTCTCTCCTCTACCTTTGAAAGAAATTAGGGCTTCTGAAAAATTTGGGATTTTGAAGATCTGCTTGCATAGAAATTTGTCCTTCCCCGGAGTGCATCTTTTGAGCCCTAGATCGAATTTTTTGAGTGGGTGAATCTCCAGGAAATCCAAACCCTATTTTGGATGAGAATCAGGAAACTGTAGAAAACCAGAACTAGAAATATGTAGAAACTTCAACCTTGTAAGCAAGTTTTGAAGGCTGAAGATTCGAGATCTATAGAAACCAGGTGGACCAACCAACTCACCTCAGTAAAGTGCATATCCTGGTAAGGTCATATTTTCATTTTGAGAAATTTCATTTTTTAGTGACCTCTTGGATAAGATGGCCCCAAGCACTAAGCTTGAGGACAAAATGGAATGCATAGAAAACTTCCTAGATTTGAAGTATAGGATTGGTCTCATTCTCAGAGAGAATGATCTTGAAAAATACATTAAGGATGAAGTTTCAGAACCTAAATAAGACGAAGCTAAGGAGAAGCATCATAAAGACCTAATCAAGGAAATGAGAATCATTGTTGAGTCTATCAAAGATCACTTGATCCCTCAAGTGCCATCTAAGAATACACCAAAGAAAATGTGTGATGCACTTTCCAGAATGTATGAGGGAAATAACATCAATCATNTACCCCAAAAACAAGAAATACCTGAAAAAACATAATGATGATGTCATCATCATGTTTTTTCAGGTATTTCTTGTTTTTGGGGTAGCGGGGTCCATCAAAAGTATGCCGAGTGGGTACTCGTTGGATGCGGAATTTAATTCCATCACCATCACATTTTTCAGGTATTTCTTGTTTTTGGGGTAGCGGGGTCCATCAAAAGTATGCCGAGTGGGTACTCGTTGGATGCGGAATTTAATTCCACATCCAGCGAGCTCTCCCGATCGAAATTTGAGTAAAAATACGGGGAGATATGTCGAAAATACAAACAAAAAAAGTAGTTTTTTTAATGATACCTATCCCCAAATCTATATTGAAAAAGTGTTTAAGACCTATACGGTATTTCAAATTTAAAGCAATTTCATTGGCTAACACATGATGACATGGAATTTGAGTTAAAGTTAAAAGGCCCATGTTGAGTTGAAATTTCCTCTAATTGATTTTGAGAGCTCAGTTGAAGGGTACCAAGATGAGTAAAGGAGAATCCATTCAATATTACTTCACAAGGGTCTCCCAGTTCAGGGAATAACTAAGTGCCATTGGAGACTCCCTTGATGAAGAACTAGTTATGACTGCTCTCAATGGTCTCACTAGACCTTGGGATTCATTCATACAGACTCTGTGTGCTAGAAAAGAAAGTATTTAGTTTGAAATTGTATGGGAAGATTGCATCCAAAAGAAGCTAGAGTAGCTAACATATAATCTCTACTTAAAGAATATGTTCAAGCTCTAGGCACCCATACCAAAAGAATAATACAATCAAACTATGAAGAAGGATAGTCACAAGGAGTATAGACCTCCAAATAAGTTTCAAAGGAAAAGAGAAAAAAGTCAGAAGAAAGACTACTCCAAATATCAATGTTATAACTTTCATAAGATAGGACACCTTGCCAGAGAGTTTCCATTGAAGAAGAATAACAATAAAAGACATCATGCCCATATAGCTGAAGATGAGGATGATGATGAAGAAGAAAGATCTCAAAAGAGACACGCAAAATAATAAGATGTAGCAGAATATGTACTATTCTCTGCACTCTCTAGGTCTGTTACACCCGGAGAAGATACATGGATTATTGATAGTGGTGCTTCAAAGAACATGAAAGGGAAGAAGCAAAATCTGTCAAGACTTGAAGAAAATAACTCTCCTCAGAAAGTATCATTAGGATATGACTATCAATATCCCATCAAAGGCATTGGTGAATCAAGATAGAAGCTTGATTTTGGAACCTCCATGAAGATGAAGGAAGTACTTTATGTACCAGGTTTGAAAAAGAACTTACTTTTCATCTCAGCACTAGATAAGAAAGGATATAGAGTTGATTTTATAGATGGACAAGTACTCTTGTGGACCAAAGGAAAGACACTTGAATATGTTGTGGTCATTGGTGAAGAAGAAGGAGGACTGTACAAACTAAAGGGACATCCAGAGACAACCCTTGTCCATGAGACCGCTAGCTCAAGTGAATTATGGCATATAAGGATTGCTCACATCAACTACAAAGAACTACCCTATGTGAGAAAGGTGGTAATAGGTTTACCATATCTAAAGATTGATCATTAAGGAACTGGAAAAGGATGTGCAAGAGGAAAGAACATTAAGAATCCATTTCTGAAAAGTGAAACAAAGACTAAATGTACGTTGGAATTAATTCATTCTGATGTATGTGGTCCTATGACCTTCACATCTTTAAGTGGATATGAATATTATGCCAGATTTATTGATTACTATTCAAGAAAGACATGGATATACTTCTTGAAGATCAAGAGTGAAGTGTTCAGGAAATTCAAGGAATTCAAAGCCTTGATAGAGAACCGTTCAAAAAGAAGAATCAAGACACTTAGATCAGATAATGGTGGAGAATATACTTCAAAATAATTTGAAGCATTCTGTAAAGAAGATGGAATCAAGAGGGGACTAACATCTCCCTACAATCCCCAATCGAATGGTGTTGTGGAAAGAAAGAATAGAACCATTATGGAAGTAGTGAAAACAATGATTCATGACCAAGACCTTCCTATGCATTTATGGGATGAAGCAACAAGAAAAAATGTGTATGTATAGAATAGATTATCTCATAGTGTTGTTGGATTCAAGACTCCTGAAGAAATGTATACAAGAAAGAAACCTGAAGTGATCCATCTAAAGATATTTGGTTGTCCAGTACTATAGGTACATATTCCAAAATAGAAGAGAACCAAGTTGGATCCTTTTGGAAATAAGGGAATATTTGTTGGATACTATGAAGTATCCAAAGCCTTCAGTATATACACTTCATGATTCCCTCATATAGAGATTAGTAGGTATGTGAAATTTGATGAAGAAACATCTCTTAAGAAATCCATAAGGTGTCATCTTGAAGAAGTACATGAAGATGATGTACCTCCTAGAAAGGTAGAAGTTGAACCCTCTTTTGAAATAGTAGCATATGAAGATAATGATATGGTAGAACCTCAAGAACCCCCTACTATGGATATATCTTGAAAGAGAAAACCTTCTTGGGTAAGAGAAATCATAAAAGTAGAGAAGTATTGAGCTCTAGAAGGCTCCACAAGAACAAGCAAGAGATCAAATCCATTCTCCAGTTATGTAGCTTTGATGTGTGATATTGTTATTAAGAACCCATCGGCTACGAGGAAGATGCATAGAAGAAAGAGTGGGTGGAAGCAATGATGGAAGAATACCAGTCAATAATGAAGAACGATGTTTGGGATATAGTACCCAAACCAAAAACCAAGACTGTGGTATCTTCGAAGTGGATCTACAAGATAAAACATGCAGCTGATGGAAGTATTGAAAAATACAAGGAAATATTTTTGTCCAGATGATTCTCTCAAAAAGAGGGGATTGATTATGAAGAGACATTTTCTCCAGTAGCAAGGTACACTTCCATCAGAACCATCATGGCATTTGCTTCCATGATGAAGTGGGATCTACACCAAATGGATGTAAAGACAACCTTCTTGAATGGTGTGATTGAGGAAGAGGTATACATCGAACAACCACAAGGATTTGAAGTCGAAGACAAAGTGACTCATGTATGTAAGTTGAAAAAGGCTATGTATGGACTAAAGAAATCTCCTAGAAATTGGTATGGAAGAATATATGGCTTGTTGACAAGCTTGGGATTAACCAAAAGTAAAGCTGATCCTAACCTTTACATGAAGGTTATCGATGATGAACTTGTCATACTATTGTTGTATTAGGATGATCTATTTTTGACTAGAAATGAGAAACATATTAAAGATTGCAAGAAGAAGCTAGCTAAAGAATTCAAGATGAAAGATATTGGATTGATGCATTATTTCCTTGAGTTGGAAGTGTATCAGAGCCTAGAAGGAATATTTCTGAACCCGGGAAAGTATGAAGTAGAAATATTGAAAAGATTTGATATGTTGGATTGTAAATCCATGGCCACACCCATGGATACCAACCTTAAGCCATTATCTGATGAATCATTAGAGTTAGTGGATATGACTACGTACAGAAAAATTATTGGGTCATTGATGTAATTGATGAATAAAAGGACTGATATATGCTTTGCTATGAATACCTTGAGTCATTTTCTAGTTAAACCTAGACAGGTTCACCTGATAGCTGCAAAGCATGTGATGAGGTACCTAAAAGGTACGATATACTTTGGACTATACTATGTTAGAGATCATGACTACAGATTGTATGGATATACGGATTCATATTGGTCAGGAAGTTTCACAGATAGAAAGAGCACCTCAGGTGGATGTTATTGTCTGGGATCCTACATGATCTCACAGTTTACTAAGAAAGAGTTCAGTGTTTCTCTCAGCATGGCTGAAGCAGAGTACACAGAGGCTTGCTTTTCTAGTTGTGAAGTGATATGGCTTCAAAAACTGATGTCAGGCCTATTTGACATGGAGCTGGATACCACAATGATTCTTTGTGACAACCATAATTGTAGAAATATGACATAGAATCCCGTGTTCCATGATAATTCAAAGCACATAGAATCCAATATTTTTATATAAGGGATATGGTACATAATGGATCTATAAAACTCTAGTATGTGCATGCCGATGAGCAAGTTGTTGATGTGATGACCAAGCCTATATCTCGAGTAAAGATTGAATACTTCTATGACAAGCCTGGTGTAGTCAAAAAAGAATTTCCTCATAAGGAGGAGCAATGATGATACTACAGACTTTCCTCGCAAGGAGGAACAATGAAGATATGTACTCTCCTTGGAAAGGAATAACAGGTCGAATATATGGAATCTCTTCGGAAAGGAGGAATAGGTCAAAGATATGGACTCTCCTCGGAAAGGAAGAACAAGTCAAAGATATGAACCCTCCTCAGACAAAGGGGGAGCAGGTTGATGATATGGATCCTCCATGGAAAGGGGGATTGATGATGAGACAATCATTGATGATGGGATGGCAATGATTTTCCAGTACAAAAGAGTCCAAGTGCACCTGTAGATGCTGATAAGGTCCGACATTCACTTATGGATGATAGTATCCTCTTTTGAGCATGGTCTTGCAAATCATAACACTTTGTTCTTGAGAGTGGTCCTAGCTCTTACTAGCTAAGGATGGTCTTGTAGATGATACTCTTGCATGGAGAGTGTACCTACATTCATTTGTAGATGCCATAGAATAACACTCTCTTGGGAGTGGTCCTATCTTTAAAGCTGAGCATGCTCTACAATGAGTCCTTACGAACAACAACTCCTACATTTAGGTGCAGACAAGATATGGAGTTGCAGATGATATTCTCACATGAAGAGTATTCCTACATGCACATGTAGATGCCATAGTATAACAATCGCTTGGAGTAGTCCTAGATCTAACAGGATGATAATGGTCTACAATGAGTCCTTGTGGACGATAGGTCCTTCATTCATATGCGGACGAGATCTACATTCAATTGTAGATGATATGGTCCTACATTCATTTATGGATGATCCAACTGGTTGATACTATGGAACCTCCTCGTTAAGGGGGAGCAGGATGATGAGGATTGCATCATCCTTGGACTCATGTCCTAAAGTGATAGGGATTGATCATCTCACAAAGAGATCATGTGTACTACAGGTAGTGTTGTTTAAAAGGATCGAGAAGATCGAAGTGCTACTGCAAAGCTTTGAGAAGATTGAAGTACTACTACAAAGGATCGAGAAGATCGAAGTACTAATAGAAAGGATCAAGAAGATCGAAGTGTTGCTACAAAGGACTAAGAAGATCGAAGTGTTGCTGCAAAGGATCGAGAAGATCAAAGTGTTGCTACAAAGGATTGAGAAGATCGAAGTACTGTTGCAAATGATCGATAAGATCGAAGTGCTGCTGCAAAGGATCAAGAAGATAGAAGTGCTGCTACAAAGGATCAAGTGATCAAGTGATGCAGAAGATGAAGACTCAGTGTTGTAGAAGATGATGTTCTAGTACTGAAGATATTGAAGATATTCCCTTAACTTTTCTAGTTGTTGATGATCGTTGGAAACTTCCTATTGACGTATAGATGTATTACCTTGATACTGTTGAAGATTCTCTCTCTCGTTACTCCTATAGTTGATGATTTTTTTGTCAGTAGAATACCCTTCTCGTTAAGGGGGGGTGTTGAAATATTGTTACTTTAAAGGATATTCTAAATGTATTTTACTGATGTACCCCAGGGGAGATGTTCTATTCCTTCGTCAGGATGTTATTATTGTAATTGGTCATCATAGAGTCACGAGGTAAATCTTCCATTGTAAGTTGGGTCAATAGTACCCTAATGAATATAATATAATATTGTTTTGTGATTTCCTAGGTGAAGCCGGCCAGTAATTTTAGTGGGGCCGACTTGTTAGGGTAAAAGTAAAGTTAAAAAAAGAGTATAAATAAGGAGTTACGTTCCTCATTTAAACACACAGACTCACACTTGTGTAGCGCATAGGAGGAGAATACTTGTTTTGGGGTTTTATCTTATACATCTATTTAGAGGAAGTTTTGTTGGGTTTTCTTCCCCTTGAGGGTTTCCCAAGATGAATATTGTGTCTATCTTGTGATTGTGTTTCTTTTCAATGATTCTGCATATGATACTATTGTGAATTTGGATTAAACACTAATGATATCTAGCTAAGCATATGGAATCTTAATGCACTCATCCAACTGGTCTCTTACATCCCTTGCCTATTCCAGAAAAAAATGGGAGAGCATTTCCATGGACTTCATCACTAGTTTGCCAAAGAATTTGGTAAGGATTGCATATTTGTGGTGGTGTATAGGCTCACTAAATTTTCTCATTTCTTTGTTGTTACTACTATTTTCACTGCTGCACAAGTGGCTTAACTATTTTTTAAAGAAGTTTTCAGATTGCATGGGCTTCCTAAGAGCATTGTTAGTGACAAATTTGACACCTAACACAAGCTATCAAAATGGTGGGGAAAAATTTGACACCTAACACAAGATATCATCCAAAAAATGATGTCCAAATAGGGAGGGTGAATCAATGGTTGGAAGGCTACTTAAGGAATTATGTTAGTGGGCATAAAAAAGCATGGATAAAATGGTTGCATTTGGGGGAGTTTTTTTACAATACTACTTTTAATATTTTCATTGGCATGTCTCCTTTAAAATAACTTTATGGTTATGATGCATCCAGTTTTATTGACCATATTTTTTTTTATAGTAGAGATCCAAAGGCTAAGGATTGGATTGAAGAAAGTCAAGAAATTTTGAAGGTTTTGAAAGATAACTTGCAGGTTGCTCAAAATCAACAAAAACAATATGCAGATCAACATAGAGCAGAGAGGAATTTCCAAGTGAATGACATGGTGTATTTGAGGTTGGAGCTATACAAAGAAACCACCATAAATGTTAAAGGTTCAGAAAATCTCAAACCAAGGTTTTATGGTCCCTACAAAGTGATTCGAAAGGTTGGAGAAGTGGCCAATGAATTGGAGCTTCCCATGGGAAGAAACATTCATAATGTATTTAATGTTTCATGTCTAAATAAGGTTATAGGGAATCATATTTCAGTTTTATATACTTCATCTCCTTTGGATGAAGAAAGGACAACTTGTTCTCATTCCAGAAAATATCTTGAGAAAAAGGGAGAGAAGGTTAAGAAGCAGAACAATAAAAGAATATTTGGTACAATGGAAGGATTTTCCTAGTGAGGAAGCCACTTGGGAATATGAACAAAATTTTCAGCATCCAAACTTAGCATTGATTGAGGACAAGCAATATTGGGTAGGGAGGGTTGTCATGTCCCCATCCCAATGAGTCTACTAGTTGATAATGTTTCACGCACCTACTAGTTCCCTAGGTTGGGGAGGAGACATTAAATATTGCAATAAGGGATTTATGGGACCCAAGCTGAGAAACTTAGTTTTTAATTTACACATTAATTTGGGTCATACAAATAATAAATATGGAGGTAATAAAGTGGCATTGCTTCATAAGGACATTTGGAGGTTCATGGAGACCTTGGGTGGCTAGATTATTCCTTACACATGTCATGAATTAACCCCAAATTCGAAATGATGAGTGGTAGAACGTTATTGGAAGGTAAATAGGTTCCAAATAACATATCATGAGCCCAATGATTTGAATATGTGAGGCAGAGTAAATCCCTGTATAAGAGGAAGAGCCTAGGAAGAAACTAGGTTCCATTTGGAGAGAGATTCCCTACATTTTATGACAACAATGATGGAAGATTCTATGAGAAGTCAGACCTGATTCCAAACCTGATTGCAGAAATATGAAAATATGACATTTTAGGGCTAAAAATAGCCTCCAAGAAGGTGCATTTGGGGCTAGGTGGAAGCATTTCAAATTTGGAGGAAGATGAAGGGTTGAGGAGAAGGATCAGTGTCATGGAGGTTACTAAACATCAAGGATGAGTTGGAGGAAGCATATGGGAGTGAATCCAACATTGGAGGACCTTAGGAGGGTTATAAAAATTTTTCATAAGGAATGAGAATGGATTTTGATCATTTTTATATTTGCCTTTGGTATTTTGGAAAGCACTAGCTTGTCCATTGCACGGTGAGTGCTCACTTACCATGGTAGTAAGCCAATTTCGAGCGAGTAATATTATCATCCAAGTTGGAAACATGAACTAGCATGTGGATAATAATGGATTGTTTTTACTGTATATAGGAGGCTGCTACTGTTCATGACCCATCTCTCCTCCCATTCTCTCAATCCCCACTTCAATATTTCCATATTTCTATATGTTGACGCACTTGTGCAAATGGTGACCACGCCCCATTGAGTACAGTTGATTCCAAATAATGGGTGAATTATTTATGGATCTGTAATACATATTATGTCCTCTCTATAAGTCAAAATCAGCATAAATACATATGAAAATGTCCACATTTCCAAGCTTTCTTGTGACTAGTTTCCATGTGTTGATTTCCCATTTCAATGGAGTTGTATATCTGATGTATGTTGTGAATTGGATATGATGTATTATGATTTTAGTGAGGTATTAATATGTTGTTAATTTTCCACATTCATGATGCTCTATTCTGAACCATTATATACACCATTTGTGAGTCAAAGTTGAGCTTTTACATGTCATTTACCTTACGCAAATATCACTGAATTTATGCATTCGAATATGAAGATTTACACCTCTTTTTTAGAACAATTAACCATACCAAATTAAATAAAATTAATTCTAATAATATTACCCATACTATTTTTGACAAGTTGGGAGGGTCACATAGGATTTGGAGGGCCATTTCTGCTCACACCCTAGAGGGAATTGCATCACAAATTACTAGTAATTTTACCATCTTTGCCAATGTTACCAAATAAAGTTTTATATGTCTATAACCTATCATAAAGATATCATAAATTCAATTTAGTGGTCCTAAGAGTCCCCATACCAGTCCATACCAAATTTGATACTCTCTTGTGCCATTCGAATCCCCCAGAGTCAAAACTAGTCAATCCAATTTTTCCCCAAATTATGACTTTGTTGGTAATTTTTGAATTGGGTCATTACAAGGCTATCATTTATATTATCGTACATTAAATTACAACCTAAAATAGGCACTATCGGCCCAAAATACATTTATGATTTATTGCCAAAAGCATGTTTTATTCTAATTGGCTTCTTACCCACGATCAACTGAATTGTCCTTTTTAACCGCTTTACTCTTCTTTCGTCCTGGTTCCTTCTGTCATGGATACTCTCATCTCAGCTTCTCCTCCATTGCTGATTTTTCTCATCATAGCTTATCTTCTGTCATTGGTTGTTCTCATCACAAATTCTCTTCCCTACAACTGAAATATTTATCTTTCTGGGCAGAATTTTGGTTGAATTCTACCTAACTTCCCCTAGGGACAACAAGACCCCAACACTGACCTCTGACTCATCCTGAGCGAAATTAGTCTGAAACCTCTGTTGTAACGAACTTAATTTGGAAATCCTGAAATATTTTCACTATCTACGGGCAGTATCCTCTCTTACTCATGCTTCCTTCTTCTTCAAAGTCTCCATAAGTTCATGTAATACCCCGGTTTTGACCCTGTTTGCATTAAAAGATACATGATGTATATTTTTTAATTAATCATGGTGTGGAGCTAAAAGCAAAATCCCACCATCGATTTGGTTGTGTATGTTTCGGCAATAAGGATCGTTGCTGATGGTATATCATGCTATCCAGCACATTATAGTTTTGGAATCATGTAAATATGCACATTAATTAAAATGAACATACAGCCAGCTACAACGGTGCAACGTTAATGAAAAGNGGGGGGGGGGGGTTGTATAAACCATGGGGGCCATTGGGAGATTGCCATGTGTCGACCACCCATTTAAACTTCTGCTGTCTGGGAGCAGTTATTGCTGAGTAGTGGTGGGTGTGGCAGGACTGTCAATCCTTTCCCACATGCCCACTCCACCAGCGGATTATTCCTCTTCACGTCGTTGGGGACAGGGAAGCAATATTCCACTCTCTCCACTCTCCCATGAATCCATGCTTCCAATTCATGGTCATTTCTTTGTCTTTCTCTCTCTCATGGAGGGTGGTTTGGGTTCTTCCTCCACAGAGAGTCGTTCTGTTCACTCTCTTTACGCACTGGTGGGAAAAGGGGCATGGTCCTCCTCATGGAGAAGGTTCTCCGTTGTTTTGCGACTCACGCAGTGAGTTGGGAAGCATGTTATGTCACCCATGAATTCCTGTGAATAAGCCTTTGCGTTCTGACGGTGTGTATGTGTGTGTCTCCATACCGATTTGGGGTTCTGTGTATGTGTTTCCCCTGTCCAGGTTGAGAATCAGACCTTCACCTCCATTTGAGATTTGTTGTGAGTTTGTGTTTCTCTCGTTGCTGCAGTGGTAAAAGCGTGGCTGTTGTCCTTCCCTTGGTTTTGGGTTGCTGCGTGTGCAAACATCTTTTGGGGTTGCTGTTGAGTTGTTTTGGCCACGCTAGGGCCAAGAACAACTCTGAATCGTCTTGTTTGACTTGAGATGTGTTCACCATTTTCATTTGGACTCTCACCCTGTTGTCTTTATTTTCATCACATAGCTGTGAACTGCTTGTTTCACTGCGGGTATGCAGTGGTTGGTCTTCAGATGGTTTAGAGTGGGATTGGAGGCTGGGTATTCTTGAGAAACCTGGTGTTTGGGAGCCACTCAAACAGAGTTAGATTGTTGTCTTTCTTCTCCACAACCCTTGAAGAGCATTGGAAAGGGAAGTCAGGGCCTAAGGGACTGTGAAGAAGAGAAGGGACTGATTCCTGGTGTTGGGTGTGTGGATGTCTTAGAAGTCATGCTAGCTCTGGTGTAGGCATCCTTAACTCTCCATTGAGACCACTAGCTTAGCATTTAGTCTTTCCTAGCTCCTTGATGGCCTGATAAACCCAACTGTGTTGACTTGGCTATTTTGTGTACCTTGGCTATGTGTAAGCCTGCTTAGTCCCTTAATCCTTAGGGAATCATGTGCAGCTCTGGGGTGGCAGTGTTGCTGAGAGATTGATGAGCATGCTTTCCTATGGTTGGGTGGAACGTTGCAACGACGTAGCTGGTTGTGGATGAGTTTTGTATAAGATAAGTGTTCTTGTCCATTTGGCTTCTGTAATTACATTTACTGTTTCATGAATCATGACGAATATGTTGATGCTTGAATGTATATGTTTGCTTCCATGGTATGTTGAGTAACTATGCATCCTTGTATGTGTATGCATCTTAGCATGTTTTATGTTTTAGGCTTTTTATTTCAATTTATATGCATGTCCATGTTCATGGGGCTATTTTCCCGAAGGTTTTTGTTGGTTTGGTAGCGTCCTCTTCGCCGGTCGAAGGGTTGGGGACGTTACAGTGTGGTATCAGAGCAAAGGTTGCAGCATGGGCCTGAATGGGCTATGAAGATGCAGTGACAGAGCCTACAGGTTGTAGCATGGGCCTCTATGGGCCATGAAGAACTAGTTAGCAGAGGCATGTTGCCTTATTCCCAGCAGAAACCAGAAGAAATCTGTACATGACAAGAGAAATTTGAAAAACTTTCTCTAAGTATTGGGATTGCTAGATCGACGGAGGACTTAGTCCAAAGTCCCTCTGATGCATCGGATCACCTAAGTGAAAGGCTGCCCGACGGGAACCACGGAATAAAAAAAAAAAATTTGCATTTTTTTTTAAGTGTCCAAACTGTCGGTCATCAGAAAACTTAGTGGGACACTCCTCCAAAGCAGCGAAAGTTGTAGTCGGAAGGCCCTCCGATATAGGCCACCAGCAGATGATGAAAGGTGTTAAAATTCGTCGGAAGCCATCGGCTAACGATCGCTGAAACATCGACGCATTTAGGTGAAAGGGTTTCCGATGGCACCAGTGGAAGGAAGACGATGAAAGCGCCGAAACGTCGGCAAGAATTAGTTGATTGAATAGCCGACACGACGATGAAAATGAAGAGACAAGAAGAAATTTTTGGAAATTTTGTCTAAGTGCCGAGATCGTCAGAAGCCATCAGCTGAAGACCGCCGAAACATTGACTCACTTATATGGAAAGACTTCCGATGTGACGAAAGGGAAGAAGGAAAATGTTTCTGGAAAGTTGGAAGTGTCGGGCCGTTGAAAATTGATCAGTAATTATGATCCGCGGTGTCGGCTAGGATATCCTAAAGGACACCGAAATGTCGGTGAGAGTTAGCGGATGGAGTGGTTGATGCGTCGGCGGACGAAGAAAATAAATTTTCCAAAAATTTGTCTAAGTACCGGAAACGTCGAAAATTTTTAGTTGTCCGAACAGCCGATACGTCGATGAAACTTAGTTGTTTGGATCGCCGATGTGGCGGAAAACGTTAGCGAAAGATAGACAATGACAGCACTGATAAGTCGATAGAAAATAGGTGATGAAGGTGCCGACGTGGTGGCAGACAAAGAGAAGGTTTTCCTCGAAAATTTGCTTAAGGGTTGAGACCATAGCCAATCGGCAAAGATTAGTTGTTTTGATTGCCGATGATTAGACGACGAAAGCGTCGATGATACATCGGTGGAAATTAGACAAGGAAAACACTTAAACATCGACGATCATTAGAGGAAGGGAGAGCCGACATATTCTTTTGTTGAGATCGTCGATGAAGGTTTGATGATGGATCAATGATTATTAGTTGAAGGAAAAGCCGCAGTTTCGACAGAGATCTTCCGAAGACCGCCGAAACGTCGGCGAAACCTAGTTCTTTAGGGAGCTGATGCAAAGAGGGAGAATTTTCTGAAATTTTGCCTAAGTGAAGAAAACATCGAAAAATGTTAGAAGATCGGACCGCCGATGAACATCATCGGAAGGATTTAGTTGTTCATGCATCCGCCGTTATGGCTGTCATGTGAACTATCCTCCTGACGGTTAGAGGTTTTAACCGTCTATGCTTCGATCGCCGACACAACGGAGGAAATTTGTTGTTGGATCACCGAAATGTCAAAATTTTTTAGTGGTCTGAGTTGCCGACACAGTGGGCATGTTCAGTTCTAAATTGCCAACACACAGTGATTAGTTGTTCCTACCGTCGACGGGGGGCATGACCGTGGAACCCACAATTGTTTGGATTGCTGCTGTTTCAGACATCTATGTTAGAATAATCAACCCATAGTTTACTACCTTAGACATTAATTTAATTATTTTTTTCTTATTATCCTAGTTCATGTGTCCCACCTTGTGCAAGTTGTCTTTTATCTTTCCATAGTGGTCAAACTTGCCTTATTTGACTCATGTAGCGCATGGGAAACCTCAAGGAATCAATTCTGCTTTATTCTTGGTCTCCTAGGCACCCTTCTGCTTTTTCTGCTTTATTCCCTGCTTTTTAAGTGTTTTAAGGCAAATGGAAAAGCTAGACTAGGTGAGGTGAACTAGTTTTTTGTCCTCCTCATCCTCCACTCTTTTCTCCTTGCAAAAGCATGTATGAGTTGTCATTCCATCACTCTTTAGCTTGCCTAATCCATTTTTCCAATTCGTGAGCTCCATGACAGATTTGGGATCAGCTTTTTACACCTATGGGGGATTTGCTTAATTTTAGTAAGCCTGCTTTATGCTAGATTCGAATTGCTCCTCATGCATTTGAATCCCTGATGTATGTTATTTATTTAGCAACCTATTATGTTACAGGGTTGGCTATTGTACACTGAGTTAATACAGTTTAGTGTTCAACTCCAATTTGAGTCTCTTTTGTGAGTGATTTTGCATGATCAATTGTTAATTGTTGTGAGTAAAATTAATCTATCACTGGGTTCAATTTCCACATGGTATCAGAGCCATTGTAGATCAATTTCTCTCCTTCAAAATTGTTTTGCAGGTTCGACATCAGTGACTGGGAGCCTTCTACTGACAGTCGGGAAAGATTTTCTAAGCTATGGATCAATCACAGAAAACTATCTTGACTCCCTTCAATTTATTTGAATGGAAATCAGAGATGGAGATACTGTTGAGAGCGAAAGGCCTCTACAGGGTGACTATGGCAATAGAAGCAGAGCCCAATGCAGCTGCAGAGAAGATAAAATGGCACAACAGGAGGGATGAGGCCTATGGTCTCCTGTGTCTGAGTATTTCCAGAGACCTCCTTTTCCATCTTGATGGATTGACATCACCGAATGAAGTATGGGAGAAGCTTTCTGATCTTTTTGGAAAGACAGATGAGATGAGGGGACATCAAATCGAAAATGAGCTGATTTCTCTGAGTCCAAATAGCTTTGAATCCCTGCAGCTATATTTCTCCAAGTTCAAAGCACTAGTTTTGCAGCTGAAACAGTGTGGGATCGAAAAGAAAGATGATCAGCTCATCCTGCCCATCCTCTCGAAGCTAGGCCCTAACTATTCAGTGTTTGTTTCGACCTTCTATGCTACAAAACTGACAGCTCGAACCTGGAAGATGCCTAGCCTTGCAGATTTCATGGAATCTCTCACACAAGAACAGGACAAGCTGGTGATGATGGGCACCATCAAACCATCCAAAGATCAAGCTTTGATTGCTGGAGATTCGAAGGTGGATTCAAAAAGCAAAAAGAAAGCTAAAAAGCCACCTGAGCAAAAGAGAGACAAGAAACAGTCTCCGGAGGAGCCACAAGGTTCCAAGAAGAACTACCAGAAGAAGAAAAACAAAGGTGAAATGAGCAAGTGCACATACTGCAATAAGGGCAATCACACTGAAAGCTCTTGTATGAAGAAGCAAATAGACATGCTGACCTAACTCCTGAAGAAGAATGGCATCTCCCTTCCAGACAGCTCAAAGAAGAGAGAAGGAGGATCAAGTTCAGATGACAGAGAGAGAGTTCATGCATTGGTTGCTGGCACATCAAGCTCACCCAGTTTTATCATTGATTCTGGAGCTTCAAGACACATGGTTTCGAACAAGGAGGCCTTCTCCTCACTTGACAAGTCGAAAGGACCATCTATAGTACTGGGAGATGACTCTCTCACTGAAAGTTTGGGCAAAGGGAGGATTGATCTTGATCATGTTCAGTTCAGCAATGTCTTGTATGTGCCTGGTCTTGCCTCCAACCTCTTGTCAGTGTACCAGATGACCCACACAAGGTCTCCTAAGAAATTCATATTCTCCCCTGATGAAGTTGAGATCATAGAGATCTCAAGTGGTAGAGTCATTGCAAAAGGAGTTGCAAATCATGCTCAAAAGGTATACATGTTCTCACACTTCCTACCCTACTCAAACCCCTCTGCTCTTTTGATTCATGCTAATGAAGCAAGCAAGCTTTGGCATGAAAGATTTGGCCACCTAAAATACAAATATCTTTCTGATCTTAGTGAAAAAGAGATGGTCATAGGGTTTCCCAAGATAAAATTTTCCAAAGGAGTCTGCCAAGGTTGTATCCTAGGAAAACACCCAGAGCACAAATTTGAGAGAGCTAGTCATGAGAGAACCTCTGCACCCCTCGAGCTGATCCACAGTGATGTTGTTGGCCCATTCCCTCATATGTCCATGATTTAGGCCAAATATGCATTGAATTTTATTGATGACGTTTCCAGGTATTGCTGGGTTTACTTCCTGAAACACAAGTCTAAAGTTTTTGGCCTCTTCAAAGTCTTTAAGGCTTTGGTTGAAAACTAGTCTGGGAGGAAACTCAAGGTCCTTAGATCTGACAATGGTGGTGAGTATGTCAAGTCTAAGTTTATTAATTATTGTGCAGATGCAGGTATTCAGATGCAGCATTCTATCCCTTACACACCACAGCAAAATGGTGTTGCTGAGAGGAAGAACAGATCACTGAAGGAGATGGCAACATGCATGATGGAGGCCAAAACTTTGCCACCAAAGTACTGGGCCGAAGCTATCAACTGTGCAGCCTATATTCAGAATAGGGTTCCTCATAAACATATTGATGGTATGACTCCCTTCGAAGCATGGAGGGGGCACAAGCCAGATGTGGCCCATTTCAGGATTTTTGGCTCAAAGGCTTGGGCTAGAATTCCAACAGAGAAGAGGTAGGCTTTGCAGCCCCAAATCCAAGAGTGTCTTTTTGTTGGATACTCTGAAGATTCAAATGAGTACAAGTTGATAAATTTGAGCACAAACAAATCCTTCATTGAAAGGTGTGTTCAGTTTGAAGAAGAACCCCTTGCAGCAATGGAAGTTGGTGAAGCCTCTTCACCACCTGAACCTCAAGAAGTAAGTAAAGAGTTTGTTGAACATGCTGATTCTGATTTGTCTAATGGAGAAGAGTTTATTGCAGACCCTAATAGCCCTACAAGGCCAAAATAGGAATCCAAGACACTACATGCAGCAGGAGAGCTAGGTGGGGATCCCAATGACCCAAGAAGGACTAGATCTCAATTTGAGAGTGGTCTGTGCATGAAGGATCCTATGTTTGCTGAAAAATGCTATTTGATGGTGGAGTCTGATCCTAAAACATATGAAGAAGCAGCAGGAGATCCAAGATGGCAAACTGCCATGAAGGAGGAGTTCATCTCACTCCAGAAGAGCAACACATGGGAGCTAGTGGATCTTCCTCTAGGGAGAAAGTTAGTCCAGTGTAAGTGGGTCTATAAGACCAAATTTTCTGCTGATGGTTCACCACTGAAGTACAAGTCTAGATTGGTAGCCAAGGGCTACTCACAGGTTCATGGCATAGGTTACAATGAGACCTTTGCCCCAGTGGCAAAGATGGATTCCATCAGGCTAGCCTTAGCCATTGCAGCCTCAAGGCAATGGGAGGTACATCACATGGATGTAAAATGTGCCTTTCTGAATGGTGATTTCACTGAGAAGATATATATGCAGTAGCCTCAAGGTTTTTCTACTAACCCTTCTCTTGTGTGCAGGTTGAGAAAGTCATTGTATGGGCTAAAGCAAGCCCCCAGGGCTTGGTATGCCAAGATCGATAGCTTCTTGCTATCCGTACTGAATTTTGTTCGGTGCAAATCCG
>LPNX010161085.1:0-155028 GCA_001517045.1 Pseudotsuga menziesii | reverse complement strand
CCATTTTCAAGGTTTTCTCACTTAGACAATTATAAAAATATTATAAAATTACTAATTTAATTTTCAAAAAATAATGCCGCACTAGTGCTATGGGTTCTCTACAATGATGTCAATTTTTGTAGCTTGATTCGATCATTTAGGCCCTCAAAGGCTACACCCACAAATAATTTCCCTGAAAAATAAAAAGTTCCTGTTAGGAAAAATGAAATTTGACATAGCTATGAAAATTTTCGATACATAAAAGTTATATATTCGGAAAGGTGATTCGATTTCCTACATTTCATGTTTTTTACTCAATGCAAGATATTTTGCATAAGTATCTCAAAAAATACAAGTAAGTTGAGGGATGCCTGAATTTTCAGGTTTCTATTGCATCTAACGTGCACAAAAAGGTCCCTCGTCTTCTTGCACAGGCCTGTAAATATCAGGGAATACTTTCCATCTCATTGTACGAGTCATTTGCATTCTAAGAGATGAACTGTAAGTATATATCTAATCCTCGTTGATCCACTAATGTGATAATTAGAATGTAGATTAAAGTAAGTTCTAGTAGAAAAGAAAATCACTATTTATTATATATATATATCTTCTCCTTGTCATGATGAATGTACGACAATCTTTGAAATTCATATAGTGGGAGATGCAATGATGAAGGTGAAATAACCTTGCAATTTTTGTGTTAAAGGAAGTAAATGAGGGTTGGAAAGTTCCTTCCAGAAACCTATGGATGGACAAGGATTATGCTCAAACTAGAGTGACCATTTGGTCATCTAAAATGAGATAAGTAACATTTTCGGGTTTTGAGTATAACATGATTTCTATAAAAATAAATTTAGTTATCATTATCAAGAAAGGGAATTAGAATATTGTTAAATGCATAGTGCATAGATTCAATACAATATATTGTTGTGGACTATTAAATAATATATTTATCCTTTGGGAATTCGAAAGGAATAATTTAGATGCCATTAAACCAATACATAAAAAACCCTTAGAAGAAGGATCTAAACATTATACCCACAAAAAAATTTGTAAAAATATTAAGAAAAGAGGACAACCATTCTTCTTTTGTCATATGATCTATCTCTTATATCTCAAGTATATGTATGATAACCCGTGACAAATTGGAGGTGTCAGATCAAAGGGAAACTGTGTGTCATTAGAAAAATGCCGCTATGTCATAATCCATGTTTATACATTAGTAGGACAAAGAATTGTGTTAATGATGTATATTTGCTAGAGACATTAAACATTGATTAATAGGAATTGTGGTTACAATTTCAAGTATCCTAAATGTTTTATGAAGTGTCTCCTTAGCTTTCAATGCTAAGTGATAACACTTCCATTTTCACATGTGATGGTAGATAAAAGTGTTGATTGAAAACAAAGTAAACGATATTGTTATAAGCACTCATTGTATGTTATGGACAAGCATAAAAGGTCAAGTCAAAAGACGTATGACTACATAATATTTTAATCTGAAGAAAATATTGACCCATTTTGGTGTATGCTATTGGTAACGGATTACTCGTATTGTAAAAGTAAGTGACTAAATAGAACATATTTGGAATTGATTATTAGACTTAAAAACCACTTATGGGTAAGTGACGAGTTTAGTCTTATTGACTTGGTATGGGTATATGATTATATGGAAAACTAAGAGAAATTCTTCTACGACTAAAAATTTCACCTTCTAACTATGTTATGAAATGTTGTGCTAACAAATAGTCTTGGATACTATTAGTATTTCTATCACTTTATGAAAAACAATATCATTGGAACTGGTCATTGTTGTTAGTTGAGTTTTAACCGAGGAAGCTCATTTGGTAAGTTGGGTAACAATAATAGAGGTATGTACTCTTACAATTGTATATATACAAATCAAATAAAAAGAATGCCAGCCATGTTAAAAGTGCATAGGTATAAATACTAATGTTATATCACTTGTTATGAAATGGGGTGATCCAAATCATTATATTGCACTTATGAATTATAATTAGGCAAGAAATCGATTTCATATGCCTATCAAATAAAGATAACATAGAAAATTGATTGAAATAGTTCAACGATGAGAATCATTACATGAAATATTAATTGTTATACAATTTGATATTGTGACTAACTATTCATGGAGAAGTGCAGGCATCAGGGACTTGATTATGGAAATAATATAGAGCCATGATAGGAACCAAAGTTTCATGACTACAAGAAAGGAGATGATATGAGAGACATTTGGTACATGTGAAACCAAAAAGAATAATGTACAAGAGATATGTGTTTGTACAGGAGGTGTGTGTTTGTACAAGAGGTACATCTTTCCCCTCGGCCAGCTAAGCACCAATATGCATCCTATGGGGATGCCCAGCTCTAAGACGTCTAGTTAGACTTCTTTCCACATGAATTTACATTGGAAGAGCACTGTCACAAGAGTAGGGGCTCCCTAAAGAACCTCTAGGTATCAAGGTGTCTGAGAAAGGAAGTGCTTGAGCTCGGTGAAGCACCCTGAATAGCATATGTAGGAGCTAGGTCAGAGGATGGGTATCGCCCTCGTGTTGGGTAGCTTGGATTAGTACTCGAAGTACTATTGACACTTGTAAAAGGTATATGTGCTTTCATTCCTTTGAGGTAATGTGCTTGTCTATTGATACATATACTAAACATGAATACTTGAACCATTGTGAATCATGAAATTAAATAGTGTTGTATTAATGATTTATGCCTATAGTTTTGATGTTGATCATAGTACACATACAGTGGTATGTTTCATATTTTGGGTTGGTGGCCCAAAAACACTTGATGTAATCTTGTTAATCTAAAGGATTAAAGTATGTATGGAAAGTCGAGCTAAGAGGATTACCGCATGAATAATTTTCATAAAAGTGACACTCTAAAAGAGATTGAGTAAATCATGTTTTTACTTATGCAATATTTTGTTGACATTAGAATTATGTATGAATATGATGATATTCTAGGTAGACCTTGTGATGTCTTACAGATAACAAGTTAGAAGACAACATAGCTGAAAGACATCGCAAAGGATGTAGAATCAAGTAATGAGAACCTAAAGGGAAATGAACACAAAGCTTGACAAACATGTAACATCGAGGATGGTGTTAATTCTAAGGGGGAAAGTATATAAGATCCCCTTAGTACGTGACTAGGAAACATGAAGTGTAAGTAAAAATAATTGTAACTAATAATCCTAACTTCATCAAATTATGGATGAAATTGATAATGTTAGGAGGTTGAATGCTTTGTACAACTAAAACGATGATTGGGGACGAATCCACTAGGGGAGAGGGAGTAAATATGAGTAAAGTCTTAGGGATATATCCAATTCAGCTGGGTGTCATCATGATTTCGATGACGTATCAAAGGGAAGTTGGTTACAATGTTTAATGGTAAAACACACACTCATCATAATAAAGGTAAAATCAACAAGTATTAACTTGAAGTAAAATTAATGTATAGATAATGACCTATGTCGAAAAAGGCATAATGATATTAACATAACTATTTGCATAGTTTAGTGTTACTCTAAGGGTTATGCTCTCAAAGAATTTAAAGCCAAGAAGGGTTATAAATATATATTGGAGCTATATGTCAATATCCCCTAACATATTTTAAGTTGTATGTTAATAAAGCTAAAACATATATATATATATATATATATATATATATATATAGATATAGATATATATATGTATGTATGTATGTATGTATGTATGTATGTATGTATGTATCTATGTCTTAAATATCTCTAAACATATGTTGAAACATTGAAAGGAACCATTTCTTAATAATAGAGAGAATTGCATGTCGATCCAGTGGTACACAAAATAAATAAATGATATAATAGTTTCACTTGCGTTGAAAGAAGGAAAAAAGGTGGAGACTTACTAAGGCCACATGCCGTGTTTAGAAGATGAAAGGAAAACGTGGAGTGTGACCTTTTCCATATGTCGTGTTGAGACAAAGAGTGGTGTTCCTATAAACGCCATGATTTATGATTAGAGAGGGTGATTAGACTTAGATCAGAATGGGAGCTTGAGCGTTGGAGTGGAAAGAAAACCGTGAACTGAATGAAAGCCTTGATCCGATCTGAATGGATGTGTGTGGATTTAAAGTATGAACGTTGAAGGTATGTTTATATGGGGTTAAATAGAATTAAATATTAAACTTTAGATTCAAAGCTTGTGATTTTTCCAGTGATTGTGATTTAATTAGATTTACATTTCAATGAAATATCTAAGGTCTGCAATGTTGGATAAATCCAGATCATGTGTCTGCAAATTGTTTGATAAATGCATGAATGATTGGTAACCAAATATGTGTCGTGTATCTGCAAATTGCTTGATAAATGCATGGAAGGAATAGGAAACAGATCTGCATTGCATAGATTTATGATCTGCTTTAATTGCCTTGCATCTATTTTATAAATGAAAAATGTATGAAGTGTGATCTCTCTCTCTCTCTACTTGCGTTGAATGAATCGAATCTGCAATTTCTTCTACCTATATGGCATTGAATGAATAAATGTTAAGCAATATCAGGACCATAAGGGTACAGGTTTGCTTGAGTAAAGGATATTTTGACTAAGAAAAACTCACTTTCTCCCTCTGACATAGTTGGAGTAACTTGGCCAGTATCGTTGACGCATCAGAAGTACTCGTAAGTTTTCGTCGAAATGATCGAAGGATCTTGGCATATATTGCCAATGGAAAATCATGTCGGTTGCTGAAAGTAACTCGTAATTTTTTTTCGAAACTATCTGTAAGACTCACGTTTTTTCGACAACACAGTAGTGTCGACATCGTCAAAAGTAATTCATAAGTTCTGTCGAAACGGTCGTGATATTTGGCATATGTTGCCAGTTGTAAAGAGAGCTGACATGCTGAGACTAATGCATAAGTTTCTATCGAAATGATCAAAATATCTTGGCATTTGTTGCCGATGGAAAAGAGAGTCGATCTTTCGGAACATCTCGGAATTTTCCGCCAAAACGGTCGCGTTTCCAGACTCTAGAGAAAGGCTGACAATATCGCCAATACAATCGGCGTGAATGGAGTTTGTTGCTGATATTGTCGGAGAAAATGCATGTGATTTGATAGATGATATATTTTTCCTGCGAGTTACTTTTAAACTTTGTTAATGGATTTTATACTAGTGGTTGTCGGCAATTTCTTAAGTTATTTTTTATAGATGCCAGCATTTTACATTTAGATCTGTGTTTTTTATCTAATCTCTTAACTGGTTGTAATTGAATTTTTCTCTCTAATCTTGTTGCGATTTTTCCTTTTGGGTGCTGATCTTTGAATGTTTCCCGTGTGTTTGGTTAGAGATCTATTCGGTTGTTTTCCTTAGATGAGTTTCAATGTTGTGCTAATAGCCTTATAAAATGTTGAGTTTTTAAATGCTACATTAATATTCGTATTATAAAAATGCATATGATCAAGTGTATGCATGGGTACTTGATTGATCTTTAATTACACTCCTTGAAGGTAAAAAATATATATCTTACAGGTAAATATGAAGGGAACTGATAATTAATAGTAGAACATTAGACAAGAGTCATTCATAATATATGAATAACCTAATAATAATAGATATGAGATTTTTCTCTTGTATGTAATAGGTAATTTATAAATACTTATTGGCATAAGAAGATGGTAGGAGAATGGTTGTTGTAATAATGATGGATACGTGGCTTGCTATTATACTCCGGAACTTTGGGTAGTTAGTTGTATCCATATGGTTGACATGCCCTTTTGTTTTTGGATAAAAAGTGATAAGGGTTTAGTCATGATTAATGGTTAAAATTTTAAATGTTATGACAACTAACATTTGTAAGTCTCATACCCATAGGCAAGGTATCCCTTTGGTTATAACACTATCTTAACTTGAAACTTGGAGAATTTTTTTTTATAACCTTACGTTAGTGGATTCGTCGCCCAGCTCGGGGGTGGATTTAGAGGGACAAATATATGTCAAATAAATCCTATAGTTGGAAGAAAAGGCATAGACATGCTTTAGTCGCCCAAGCTTAATTCAAATTAAAGAAGTATCTATAATGGTTAACTTTATTTATAGAATTAATTTATCTTGTTTTCAAGTTTATTATGAAACTTATGTTCTTGGATTTATAAACTGATATATAGTACTAATATGTATGTTGAGTTCCATGGCTTCAAGTGGTGGCTGCAGAAAGTGTGTTCCAATGGTGAAAGGCATTTGGATAACACTCGAAAGATAAGTATAGATTAAATCAGTTATATATGTGCATACTTTTAATGTTAGTTCTTTTATCATCTAAAGCAAATCTAACATTGATTGTTGCTCCACTCAGGCGATTCTTACCTCATCTCTCATGGTTGCGCCTAGGAGAGCAGGTGTAAAATATGGTATCTCAATATGGAGGGTATTAATCATAGTTAAATGACAGGGATAATTTGTAATTGTTATCTCATTCAAAGGATCGTCATGCAACTAATGTAACGGTTTTGTCTTATTATGTTATTCAATAAGATTTGTCTTTGTGGGTTAGTATTAAAGTGATTGTATTTGGTACGTCGTAATCCTAAAAGAATGGTTATGATTAAGTAAACAATGAGTTTAATTTATTTTGTATGCTTAAATGTTGTTTTTCAGAATAAATTTTATACTTCCCACCTCATGAAGCTATTCAGGTATTTGGGGTATGTTACATAGGAAAACAAAGATCAAGACTTAGCCTTAGGGCTAAGCGAACCTTAATAAACCAAACCATGTAAACATTAACATTTTTGTACAACCTATGATATAAAAGTTTAAAGATTTGTGTAAACAACTCTACAAAACAATAACAAATGTATTTTGGTCATAACAACTAATGCATATAAAAACATAATGATGTATTTATGGATATATGTTATATCATGTTTTTTATTTATGGTTTTTTTTAATTACATGAGAATATGTATACCAAATTAAAGTTCCTTGCCATGCACTTCCATTGTATGTAAAGTTCTCTTCAATGATTCATTCACTTTTGGAATAAGTTGTCTGTTTATTTGTGAGATAACTTTCGGATAAATTGATCTTAAATTATTCTAACATGAATAACTTTATTATAAGTTGTATGTTTGTTTATTATAAGTTGTATATTTGTTTGTCCGTTACATAACTTTAAGATAAATTAATTTCTTATTTCTTATCATTTTTTACAGGAATAATGTTTTAAATGAGAAATTTTGGAGGAGTATGGATTAATGGTAAAAATGTAAGGATTATTTGTTACTATTTCGAGCTCGGTGCCCACATATACAGAATAATGAGTTTTTCTTTTTTGAAATTTAAAGCTAGAATAAAGTTATACTTAGAAATAGTTTTTTTCTAACAAAGAATGATAGATATAAAACAATATGTAATGTCCCGGTTTTGACCCCGTTAAATTAGATGTATATGATGTATAAATTGTAAATGATCAGGGTGTGGAGCTAAAACCCAAGGCCCCACCATTGATCGGTTATGTTATGTTTTGGATTTGAATTGTCACTGATGGTATATCGGGGCATGCGGCATATATTATGACGGTCATCATGTAAATATGCATCTATAATTAAAAATGAACCCGACCAGCTACGATCGCGGAAACTAAAATGAGAAAGGGGCATGATTTTCACAAGGATAAGGATGTGGGGGAAATTAGTCAAACCTTGGCCAATGAGAGAAAAATACCCATGTGTCTTCTTTTCCTTGCTTTACCCAACCACTTTCATTGAAGAAATGCTACTGGTGGTTGAGGAAGTTATGATCTTTGGGAGTGGGGTGGCACGACTGTCGGTATTCACCCACACGCACACTCTACCCACGATTTTGTTGTTCATCCCCTCAGGCAGACACTTCTTCCTCTCGACGAGTTGCTGAACACCACGCACTGCAATTTCGCGTCCTCCCAGTGGTTGTTCACCTTCACGCACTTCTAATTGTCTGCTCAGGGTTTTCACGCACAGGAATTTTCCTGGTTCCACCCACGCTATTTTTCCTCTGCAGATTTGAGAATGGTGTGGCTCCGTCCTTTACTCACGGGCTGATTTGTGGGTTCGGCATTGTGATTGTTCACGCACCGGTGGGGAGACTGTAAAAATTCGTCCCCAGTATGGTCTGCGTGCATTTTCCCCAACAGTTTCGGTTGTGCAAAATGGGCCTTTGTTCCCCCATGTCGTGAGTTGTGTTTGTTGTTACGTTTGGGGACTGCTGTAGATGGTTTGAAGTCGTTTTTCCTGTTTAAGCTGTGACAGCTAAATTAATTGCCTGGGTGCAATGGTTGGTCTTCAGACTCTGAGAGGAGCAGGGATGTTGGCTTAGATTTACTTGATAAACCTGGTGGCTGGAAACCACACAGACAGAGCTAGAGGGCTGGCCTTCTTCTCCATCACCCCTAAATAGCACTGGAAGGGAATGCAGGGCCTGAGGGACTGTGTAGTAGAGAAGGGACTGATTCCTTGTGTTGGGTGTGTTTGGGTGTCTTAGAGGTCAAGCTCGTTCTGGTGTAGGTGTTCTTAGCTCTGTAATGAGCTCACCAGCTTAGCAATTTGCCTTCTCCAACTCCTTGATGGCCTGATAAACCCAACTGTGTTGGCTTGGCTATGTGTAAGCCTACTGTTCCCTTATTCCTTGGAGAATCATGCCCAGCTCGGGGGTGGTAGCGCTGCTGAGAGATTAAGGAGCACACTGGCCTATGGTTGGGTGGAACGTTGCAGCGACGTAGATGGTTGCGGAACGAACTCTTCATAAGATAAGTGATCTTGTGCATTCTACTTCTGCAATCTTATTTACTGTTAATGAATGTAATGAACATGTGAGTGAATGCTGTATGAATGTATGTATGAATGGACGTTGAACTCTGCTGTGTCTGATAAATAAATATAACTATGAAAAATAAACAATTGCACAGCTGCATGTTCTACTTCCATGCATTTTGTTTAAGCATTCTGTTTTCAGCAATTTTGTGCAACCCGATGTTCATGGGGCTCTTAGCCCGGGTGGTTTAAGCCACGGTTTGCGTCCTCTTTGCTGGTCGGTGGCACGAGGACGTGACAGTATGGTATCAGAGCAATGTTGGCAACAATGGGCCTCTATGGGCTAAGAAAGAGCAACTGACAGAGGTGTATCTCATTCTGCCCAGCCAAATCAGTGGACGACTAGTAAAATTCAAAAAGAAATGGTCTAAGTGTTGAGCAGTCAGACCACTAGTGGAATTGACTTCCGTCATTGCGGAAGAACTAGTAAAGTTTCTCGTCCGCCGTTGCGGAAAGGTTAGTGGTTTCCCGTCTGCTGTTGCGGCTATTGAAGGACTTTCGACATGGCGGAAACGTAGCGGAAGTTTTCCCAATGGGGCACAGTTGGAAAGAAGAGTAGAGAAACTTCCACCGTTGCGGAAAAGTTCTCGAAGTGGAACTTCCGCCGTTGCGGAAGAGTTCTCGAAGTGGAACTTCCGCCATTGCGGAAGAATTCGCGAAGTGGACTTCCGATGTAGCGGAAGAGTTAGTGAACTTCCGCCAATAGGAAGAGAAAGTGGTTCCCTGTCCATCGTTGCGGAATTCTAAACCGTTAAGTCTTTCGATGGGGAAGAAAATCGTGGAAATCTCTAAGTAAAGGGCGGCCAATTGAAAGGGAAAGTGGTCCGTCAGCCGCCGTTGCGGAAGTGAAATCACTAAAGCTTCCGACCAGAAAGGCCGTCAACGCCGAAAAGTTGAAAATCGTTCTAAGTCCGTGCCGATCGGAAGAAGTTAGTATTTGGCGTGCCGCCATTGCAGAAGCCAAAGGAACTAGCCTTTCGAAGTGTAAAGACCACCGACGTCCGAAGTGGAAATTTTCTAAGTAAACAGCCACCAGTTGGAAGAGAAATCGTTTTGTGAGCCGCCGTTGCAGAAGCAAAATCAATAATTCTTCTGATGGGGAAAGTCCTCCGATCGCCGACACGTCAAAAAGGTTAAGGCTCGAAGTTGGTTCACCAATCGAAAGAAGTTGTTGTCTGGAGTGCCGTCGTTGCGGAAGCCAAAGTAATTTGGCTTTCGATGTAAAAGGACTGTCGATGCTGATCAAGTCAGTTCGCCGATCGGAAGGAAGAATGCTTCCGAGAGCCATCGTTGTGGAAGAGGAAGTGATTGAGCATCCGTCTTTGCGGAAGCCAAAGCGATAAAGCTTCCGATTAGAAAGACTGCCGACGCCGGTCAATCAATTCATCGATCGAAAGAGAAAGTGATTGAGCGTCCATCGTTGCAGAAGCCAAAGTGCTAAGACTTCCGATGTGGAAAGACATCCGACAGCCGATGAGAAGGAAAGGAAAATTCTGAGTTTTTCCATGGGATTTCTCAGCATATTTCGACTGTTTTCAGAGGGATTTTTCAGCTGTTTTTCAGTGAAATTTCAGGGCTGAAAAGGAGAAAAGAGGCAGCGATCTTATGTTCCAGATTGCGCGAAAACCCAACAATTTACAAACAAACAAAAAAAAAACGAGGGCGTTGCCCTCGACCCGAGCCACAAGTGGGAAAGCCCCCTTGATCCCCATCGTCCCCCTCAGATAGACACTCTTTGATGGAGAAAATTCTATGTTTTGGGAAACTCATAATTTATAATTTTCCAAGAGAAGGTAAGTAATGTTGGTTTATATCAATATTATGCATCTAACAATTGTGTTACTAACACATTGCAGAGTCATAGTCACCTTCAAGGGAAGTATTCCATATAGTGCATTTGATAAGCAAGTGGTGGTTCAGTATGAGAACTCATGATGGGTATGATGCTCGGGATTCTTACGAGCGAGCAGAAGATGCCATGGGAGAAAATGTATGTAATAGAAATGACGACATAGAGTCTAATGGAAGGAGATTCCGAGAGACACCGTCAGATGTTTCCGCCACCATGAGAAGCTTAATAAAATCCCAGGAAGAGCAGCATCAGTTGAATGCTTCTATGTTGTAGAGTTTGATAGACTTGCAGAGAAAGATAGACTCTGGATGAGGTACAGCAAGACTAGGGGGCAGTAAGAGCAGTACTAGGAGAAGGAGAAGGACTTCTAGTGGGTCATCTGATTCTGAAGAATCCAGTGGGGATTCAAGTTCTTCTTATCATAAAAGAAAAAGAAAGAGACACCATATGGATCTCTCTCATGATGAATTTAAGAAAGCTAAACCTCCTACATTTGATGGTGAGGTAAAGACTGGACAAGAGGCTGAAGCTTGGCTTCTTGGTATTAAGAAGTACTTTCAAGTGCATGATTATTCAGGAAACATGAAGGCAAGAGTTGCCATATTCAATCTAAATGGAAGAGCATCCATTTGGTGGGAACACTTCAAGCAAGTGAAGAGGGTCAATGAAAGGAGGCTTAAGTGGAAACAGTTCAAGAATTATTTCAAGCAGAAATACCTCTCTGATAGGTATTATGATGACAACATTAAGGAGTTCCATGAGTTGAGATAGGGACAGTAGACCATGGAAGAGTATGCTAATAAGTTTTTGGAGCTATTGAGGTATGTCCAGTACATCAGAGATGAAAAAGTAAAGGTCCAGCATTTTCTGAGTTGCTTACCTCAGTCTTACAAAGATAGAATCGAGTTCTATGAACCTAAAACTCTTGAAGAAGCGATAAGAAAGGCTAAGTATTGCTATGAGCAAAGCAAAGGTAAGCGAGATTTCCATAAGGCATGGAAGGACAAGAAGAACGAGAATTTTGACCGAAGGAATAAAGGTTTCAAACCTTCTAGCTTCAGGAATCAGCAGAAGCAGCCATCCCAAGCTGCGAGTAAGCCAGTTGGAGTGACCAGAGAAAATCCTAAAGATCCACAACAGAATAGAGGGCCACTTCAATGTTGGAAATGTGGAGGACCCCACATGCGTAGAAATTGTCCAATCGAGAATGAGAGTGCAAGGCCAGCTTATAATATTCAAGAAGCAAAAACAGTGGGTCAAGTAGCAAGGGCAGTACCTAGGATTTATGCAGCACTAGAGGACCGCCAGGTAGATCACCAGTCGGCTGTGGTTGAAGTAGTAGGTAAGATTGTTGAGCAATCTGTTTCTATTTTGATTGACCCTAGTTCCACGCACAGTTACATTACTCCTAGAGTAGTGGATATTTGTACCTTTAATAAAGTAAAGCATAGGAAGTCTTGGTTAGTTCAGCTAGCCACTGGAACTAAGAGAAAGGTCAGTGAAGTGGTAGAGAAATGTCCATTGGTCATGGATGGATTAGTCACTTGTGTAGATCTGAATGTTCTACCGCTTGGTTCCTATGATGTTCTCATTGGAATGGATTGGTTAGAAACTCACAAGGTGAAGCGTGATTGCTACAATAAGACTTTTGAATGCATGAATGAAGAAGGGAACCTAGTAGTTGTGAAAGGTATTCCAAAGGTAATTTCAGTGAGGCAAGTTTCAGCAATGCAATTAAAGAAGTTCTGTAGGAAGGGTTGCCAGTTGTATGCAGCTCATATTTTGGAGGGAACGAGAGATGAAACTCCTAGGTTGGAGGACTATCAAGTGTTACAGGAATTCAGGGATGTGTTTCCTGATGAGATTCCAGGGCTTCCTCCAAAGAGGGATATTGATTTCACTATTGAACTTGTGCCAGGATCAGCACCAGTGTCCAAGGCACCCTACAGGATGAGTACACCGGTGATGCTAGAATTGAAGATGCAAATACAAGAGTTGTTGGAAAATAAGTATATCCGGCCGAGTGTATCTCCTTGGGGAGCACCGGTTATGTTTGTAAATAAGAAAGATGGTACACTCAGGTTATGTATTGATCACAGACAATTGAACAAGGTTACTGTAAAGAATAAATATCCTTTGCCTAGGATTGATGACCTCTTCGATCAAATGAGAGGAGCAAAGGTATTTTCCAAGATTGACTTGAGGTCTGGTTACCATCAGGTGAGAATCAAGGATGAAGACATTCATAAGACAGCCTTCAGGACAAGGTATGGGCATTACGAGTTTTTGGTGGTACCATTTGGCCTTACAAATGCACCAGCTACGTTTATGTGCCTTATGAATAGTGTCTTCAGTAGGTATTTGGATAAGTTTGTTCTTGTTTTCCTTGATGACATTCTCGTTTACTCTAAGAATGAGGAAGAACATGAAGAGCATTTGAGATTGACATTGCAATTGCTCAGGGAGCATCAGTTGTATGCGAAACTAAGCAAGTGTGACTTCTATAGAGATAGAATTCAGTATTTGGGTCACATTATCTCAGAGGAGGGTATATCTATGGACCCTGAAAAGATTGAAGCCATTATGAATTGGCCTACTCCAAGAAATGTGACAGATGTAAGATCTTTCATGGGACTTGCAGGATACTATCAAAGATTCATTGAAGGATTCTCCAAAGTTGCACACGTCATCACTTATTGCAAAAGAAGGGGATGAGGTTCGAATGGACATCGAGGTGTGAAGAAATCTTCCAATGGTTGAAGAGTCTTCTCACCAGTGCACCAGTGTTGAAGTTTGCAAATCCAGGGAAATATTTTGTGGTGTGTACCGATGCATGCGGACAAGGGCTTGGAGGAGTCCTTATGTAGGACAACCACGTGATATGTTATGAGTCAAGAAAGTTGAAGGAGCATGAGAAGAACTATGCCACTCATGATCTAGAGCTTGCCGCCATAGTACATGCTCTCAAGATGTGGAGACATTACTTGATGGGTAGGAGATTTTAGCTCAGGACGGACCATTGTGGTCTAAATTATCTATTTGATCAGCCTGCTCTGAATGCTAGGCAAGCAAGATGGATGGAATTTTTATGTGAGTTTGATTTTGAAATCAAGCACATAAAGGGAAAAGAAAATAAGGTAGCTGATGCACTCAGTAGGAATATGCAAGAAATGTATGTGTCATCTCTTAGTGTTTGCCAATCAAATTTGAGGCAGCAGATTGTTGATCATGTTGCTGGAGATGAATTGTATGAACAGGTAAAAGACAAGTTGCAGCAGCAAAGTTTTGAGAAGAGGTATGAGGGATATAAATTGGGAGAAGATGGACTTCTCACTTTTAAAGGCAGAATTTATATTCCAAATGTAGCATATTTGAGGAGAGTTGTTATGGATGAAATCCATCAAGCTCCGTATTCTGGACACCCAGGATATCAAAAGACCATTGCTACAGTAAGAAAGCAGTACTTTTGGCCATGAATGAAAAAGGACATGGCTGAGTACATTTCAAGGTGTATGAAATGTCAACAGGTAAAGGTTGAGCATCAACATCCAGCAGGTTTGTTGCAGCCTTTGCCAGTTCCGGAATGGAAATGGGAAGTTATCTCCATGGATTTTATTACAGGATTGCCGATGACTTAGAGACAACATGATTCTATCATGGTTGTGGTAGACAAGTTAACTAAGGCAGCACATTTTATACCGGTTAAGTCTACATATGAGACTGGCGACATTGCAAAGATCTTCATGAAGGAGATATTCAAATTGCATGGGTTACCGAAGGCAATAGTATCTGACAGAGATGTCAAGTTCACTTCCAACTTTTGGATGGGGTTGTTTGCAGATTTGGGTACAAAGCTAAACTTCAGCACTGCATACCATCCTCAGACAGATGGTCAGACAGAGAGAGTTAATCAGGTGCTTGAAGACATGCTTCGCATGTACGTGATGGACAAACCAACCAAGTGGGAAGATTACTTACACTTGGTAGAGTTTGCTTATAACAATGGACATCAGGAATCCTTGGGGATGAGTCCATATGAAGCTTTGTATGGAAGAAGGTGTAGGACATCAGTGACTTGGGATAATCTAGTGAACCGGATTGTGTTTGGACCAAAATTGCTCAAGGAAATGGAGCAAGAGGTTGTAAAGATCAGGCATAAGCTAAAAGCAGCACATGACAGACAGAAAAGCTATGCGGATAAGCATAGGGTGAACAGGGAGTTCAGTGTTGGGGATCATGTTTACCTCAGAGTGAGGGCAAGGAAGATTTCCTTGAAGCTTGGAAGTTGTGCCAAGTTGTCGCCTAGATACTGTGGGCCGTTTGAAGTGCTTGAAAGAATAGGGCCAGTTGCATATAGACTTGCATTGCCTGCTAGCACTAGGGCACATAATTTTTTTCATGTTTCTTTGCTTAAGATATATGTACATGATCCTAACCATGTGATAAATTGGGATGTGATTCAGGTAGAACCCGAGGGAGAGTTCCGAATCGAGCCAATGCGCATCCTCAACAGGAAGGTCACAATGCTCCGGAACCGAGCCATAGGTCAGGTAAAGGTGCAATGGGAGCACTTCGGACCTGAAGAGGCTACATGGGAGCTGGAGGATTCCATGCGATTGGCACATCCATTTTTGTTCAATTCTGCGGAACACTGAGGCGATACCAGTGTAGCATTTTGTTCAAATTTTGTAAAGCACTGAGGACAGTGCTATTGAAGGGGGAGGGAAATGTAATGTCATGGTTTTGACCCCATTACATTAGATGCATATGATGTATAAATTGTAAATGATCAGGGTGTGGAGCTAAAGGCCAAGGCCCCACCATTGATCGGTTATGTTATGTTTTGGATTTGAATTGTCACCGATAGTATATCGGGGCATGCAGCATATATTATGACAGTCATCATGTAAATATGCATCTATAATTAAAAATGAACCCGACCAGCTACGATCGCGGCAACTAAATTGAGAAAGGGGCATGATTTTCACAAGGATAAGGATGTCGGGGAAATTAGTCAAACCTTGGCCAATGAGAGAAAAATACCCATGTGTCTTCTTTTCCTTGTTTTACCCAACCACTTTCATTGAAGAAATGTTGTTGTTGGTCGAGGCAGTTATGATCTTTGGGAGTGGGGTGGCAGGACTGTCAGTCCTCACCCACATGCACACTCTACCCACAATTTTGTTGTTCATCCCCTCAGGAAGACACTTCTTCCTCTCGACGAGTTGCTGAACACCACGCACTGCAATTTCATATCCTCCCGATAGTTGTTCACCTTCACGCACTTCTAATTGTCTGCTTAGGGTTTTCACGCACGGGAATTTTCCTAGTTATACCCACGCTGTTTTTCCTCTGCGGATTTGAGAATGGTGTGGCTCCGTCCTTTTCTCACAGGTTGATTTGTGGGTTCGGCATTGTGATTGTTCACGCACCGGTGGGGAGACTGTAAAAATTCATCCCCAATATGGTTTGCATGCGTTTTCCCCAACCGTTTTAGTTGTGCAAAATAGGTCTTTGTTCACCCACGTCGTGAGTTGTGTTTGCTGTTACATTTGGGGACTACTGTAGATGGTTTGAAGTCGTTTTTCCTGTTTAAGCTGTGACAGCTAAATTAATTGCCTGGGTGCAATGGTTGGTCTTCGGACTGTGAGAGGAGCAGGGATGTTGGCTTAGATTTGCTTGATAAACTTGGTGGCTGGAAACCACACAGACAGAGCTAGAGGGTTGGCCTTCTTCTCCATCACCCATGAATAGCACTGGAAGGGAATGCAGGGCCTGAGGGACAGTGTAGCAGAGAAGGGACTGATTCCTTGTGTTGGGTGTGTTTGGGTGTCTTAGAGGTCAGGCTAGTTCTGGTGTAGGTGTTCTTAGCTCTGTAATGAGCTCACCAGCTTAGCAATTTGCCTTCTCCAGCTCCTTGATGGCCTGATAAACCCAACTGTGTTGGCTTGGCTGTGTTTGTACATTCTTGGCTATGTGTAAGCCTGATGTTCCCTTATTCCTTGGAGAATCATGCCTAGCTCGGGGGTGGCACCGCTGCTGAGAGATTAAGGAGCATGCTGGCCTATGGTTGGGTGGAACGTTGCAGCGATGTAGCTGGTTGCGGAACGAACTCTTCATAAGATAAGTGATCTTGTGCATTCTACTTCTGCAATCTTATTTACTGTTAATGAATGGATGTTGAACTCCGCTGTGTCTGATAAATAAATATAACTGTGAAAAATAAACAATTGCACAGCTGCATGTTCTACTTCCATGCATTTTGTTTAAGCATTCTGTTTTCAGCAATTTTGTGCAACCCCATGTTCATGGGGCTCTTAGCCCGGGTGGTTTAAGCCATGGGTCGCGTCCTCTTTGCCAGTCGGTGGCACGGGGACTTGACACAATATATAAAGAAATCTAGATATTTAACGAGTGTTAAATAGTTTACATAAAATTTATTTATTTTAATATATGTTTAATAGATTAAGATTAAGAGTTTTTCTCATGTGAAATATAGGTATTTTGTAAATTTTAAAAAATTACAATATGTATATCTTTTTAAAGTTTCAAAATATTATTTATTATTAGTTGTAATTAATTATGTTGATAGGTATTTAGATATTATTTTAGATTTTGGACTTGTTTGAGTGGATTAACAAGATTAATCTAAAATGTAACAAGTGTATAACAAGGATTCATATCTTGTTATGCTTAAATGCATTTTAATTACAATTTAAATAAGCTTAATTTAGAGGGTGGTTAAAGAAACGGATAGCAATTGGTTTGTTTTTTCATATCAGATTTTGTTTTTTTGTTTATTAAATAGTATTTGTTTTTTCCTTATATTAATTCTAACAATCCGCCATGGATGATGAATATAAAATTATATATTTTAGCTTTTGTTTAACAAAACTAAGTGGTTGGTTGTGCCTATTGGTATTCACTGGCCACTATATTTTTCGTTGTGCTAGTTTTAAATATATATCTCAAAATTAAAACATAGCATAGGATGTAACAATGTGAAAATAAATTTGAACATCTATATCTTGGGTTAGTAACCTAAATCTATGTGCTTTCTAAATGTGTATATGTTTTTCTAATGTTGATTAAGAAATAGTTATAAATTTGTTTAAAACAATTTATGTTTTGTGTATCCAATTGTGCTTTAATTTGTTTTTCAAAATCATTTTTGGTTAGTTAGTTTATATTTATTTATATAAAATATTACAATGTGAGCATTATACAATGATGCTTAAGTTCTAAATAGTATAACATTTAAAATATCAAATTACAAATAATAAATTGTATTAAATGTTTTTGAATTTTTTTTTAAAATAAGTGATGTTTTTTAATTATGTTTTATTTACATTTAAAAATATATATATTTATATTTATATCTAAATTTTTATTTTATTTTTATTTACAATTATTTAACAATATACAATACTACGAAATGTTATATCATATAATATATAGATTAAAATTAATATTATAATATTAAATTGTATATATTATTATATAATCAATTGATAACTCAATTCTATAATTAATGTAAAAGCATATAACATTGGAATGTTATAATTAATATAAAAGTATATAATATTGAAATTTTATAATTAATATACAAACACATAATATTGGAATGTTATAATTAATGTAAAAGTATATAATATTAAAATTTTATAATTAATATAAAATATATTACATAAATTTTTTTATCTTTTTAATGGAAAAAATAACATTAATTTTTTTTTTTAATATGGTTATTAAACTCTAAATAGTTATGCAAAGACTACTATTTCTATTCCCTAGAAAAAACATAAAACAAAAAAGAAAAATTCTTAATGTTAATTATATATAAACTATGTTTTAATATATATTTTTACCATTAAATTACATTACTAAAATCCTTTAATTTTTCTTTCATAATTATTAATATTTTAACCTTTTGTGCAAAATTTTATGAATGAAATTTTATAAGACAATATTATTAATTAATTATTTTTTATAAAATAATATTATTATAATCAATTATTTTTTATTGCATAATTAAATTAAATAGAACATTCAAAGGACTTTATGTAAGATAGAATTTTAGGTGGACTATTATGAATGTTTTTTATCTATGAACGAGAATAAGATAAGTGTACTGTCCAAATTGATTTTATGGTACTCATTCAAAATTCATAATAGCAATTAAAAAAAAATACCTCATGTTATGTTATATCTTTCGACCTTGTGGTAGTTGCAAAAAAAATTATAACATAAAATATAGCTCATGTAGTAACTAAACTTAATGGCATTGTAATATGTATTCTATGTCAGCAAGTTGAACTCTATTTTATATAAACAATTTATATGACTCTCAAACTCTTAATAAATTTCTCCAAACTCATATAATAAATACACTTAATAACATCATAATATCAAATATATACTTATCAACATATTAATATTATTAATAAATTTACATTAATATTATTAATATGGTTTTAATATTATTAACACGAGCACGAACACCGTAATATGTATCACGATCATAAAAAGCAACTGTTGCATCAAGGTAGCTGGCTGACTTACTAGCAGTGGCTATTGGTCCTGCTGCTACTGGCTTTGCTCCTGATGCTACTTCAACGAATGCTGCTCTCGATAAACAAAGTCAACGGTATCGGCATCGAACCCAGCTTGAGTATCAGCCAGGGATGGAATTTGACAGGTAAATTCCCATCATGGGTCAATTTACCTGTCAAATGCAGCTAAGATTTTGCAGAGACCGTCAAAAACTGGCTTAGAATACAGAAAACGTTTCAGATTTTGCTTGTTATCGGCAATTTTGACGGGTGTCCGTCATTTGAAATTTCAACCCTGGTATCAGCAAATAGTTCTTTCATTGACGGCATGGAGTACCGGCATGCGTATTGGCATCCGATCATACTAATATTGTAAGTAGTCTCCAGCTCGTAAGGGTAAGCGTAGTAAGATCTATACGTCTACCTTTTCGGTCTCTAATCCTACCTCTCGACGAAAATCTAATACGTATATATCGACTTAGTCCACTGCTTCAACTGATGCTTCAACGGCTGCTTACTATGTTCCCTATGCTACTTACTCTGCTATGGCTTAGATCTTTGGTGACAAGTCTGAGGTTTTTCCCTTGTTATGGCTTGGATATTTATCCCACGGGCACTTGGTCTTTCTTTTATTTTGGGCTAGGGTTTGAAAAAGTAAAGCCTACCCCATATGTGGGGACCTCTATCCCGCAATAAGAAATAAGAAATCCTTTGTACGCAAGTAAACACCTATGTAGGCAAGTCATAAGGCAAGGTTATGAGACCAGGCGTTATTCTCTCTTATAGCTACGATTAGCAAAATTACCTTATGTAAGTGAAGTCCCGTTAGGCAGTGGCAACACACAAGTTCATGGCATTGGACGCACACCAAGAAAGGGCTTGATCTATTGGGTTAGTTTGGGGTTCGTAGAATTTAATGCATGGACTACTTTAGCATGCCCTATTACAGACATGCCTCGCTATCACAACAACCTAAAGGCCTCCTTCGATGAAGAGCATGAGAAGGATTTATTATAACATTCAAGGATGGAAACACAGATTAGAGGCAACACTATGCCGAAAGTAGTCCTCATTTATAAACTAAAGTAAGACCCCCTACATCTTGGAAGGATGGAATAACCTTAAATGCTCGAAATCCGTGATTTGGCTCGTGATCTCTTACTCTACGCCCAGCGGGTGCTGATCGCTCGAAATACGTGATTTGGCTTGTGATCTCTTGCTCTACGCCCATCGTATTCCTCCGGGTGCTGATCATCTGAGTTCCTTGCTCGAACTGGATGGGTACAACCGCTATTCAAACTAATTTACCCGAGTGTCGTGAGAAACTAGTTATTGAAAAAGGGTTAAAAAAGCTTTGGCTATCAACTCAAAGGTGGTATGAGTACCAACTGACGTAGGTGTCTCAGAGATACTATACCCGCTATTATGCGACTCTATGATGTAGTCCTTGGTTTCCTCCTCTTACCACCACTTACCCTTCATCTAGTAGAAGAGACGCCTTCACTTATACTATGGGGACAGGCATATGGATGGTTTCCATCACCTCGTCGAGGGCAAGACCGGGGGAGGGCATGTATAGCTATGGATGATGGATGGATGGATGGATGGAGATGGGTGTATACCTCATAAGGGGTGGGGATGGAATCTTTATCTGGGACCCTTATTAATCCTGGGGAAGCTGTAGCTGGTAGAGATGAGAGCTATGCATCATACCATTTTTATAAAGGTCGAGTCCAATGAACGGGCTTCTTTTTATAGGCTTGATCCCCTTGTATGTTTCCTCGATCTCTTAGCTATCTTTCTTTGGCTCAATTTGGAGCATACTGAGTTTAGGGTCAGTATGCATACCCCACCCCGCGGCCTCTGTTCCTGGTGGGGCTATGTCAGATGCTTGCTCTCGATCCCAATCTCTAACCACTGAATATGGGTCCTTATATTTATGCTAGCCTACCTTTCATACTCATTCTTGGCAAGAGCAACATAGTGGCAACTCCCTTCTTCGATTGAGGAACTACTGCCTTAACTTATTAGATTATATGGGGGTCGACACTTACACTAGTCGTATTTACTTTGCCTACTTGCATTACTTTATCTTGCACAGCTACATGCTTAGTTTCAATTACTATGAAGACTGAGCTAAAACATGCTTAGATTAGCTAATGAGGATACTATACACCATTGAATGAATACCATGTATCGGATTTAACTTACCCAAATGTTATCATTCGAATAACATTGTGGATAATGAGTACAGTATCGTCCTAGTTACATAATATTGAATGGGATTAAAAGAAACAGGAAAGGGTAACTCATAGGGATAAAGCATACAATGACATCTATGTGGTTATTACATATATTGTGTAATTGATAACCCTTATCAATAAAGCATGTATAAGGTAATCGATAACTCCATTCTATCTCTCCCCCATTACGAACAACAAAGTGGGGTTGTGCCCCGATTGTACAACGTTCCACGAACCTTTGTTCCTTGGCAAACGGGCCGGACTTTTCATAGGAAACATAAACCTGCCCTTTCTCTTTCTTATGTGCTACTTGACTACTTTATTTTCATACGTAGAAGGAGGAAAATGAACTTTGCTTCTCTCAATAAGGGTGCTAGGCACTAAGAGGGTTTGGAACCTTTTCCTTCAGCCAGTTGGTGATTGAGGGTGGATTCTTTGGTTGGAGGTTGTTGTTTGCCGCCACGAGGAGCTCCAGTAGCAGCTCTTGTGACTGGCTCTGGTGAGGATGAGGAGTTTTGACTCTGATTCTAGGTATGGTTCCCTTTATTCTAGTTCAATGTACTCGTCATGTGGGACCTACTCGTGAGCTTTCAGATATGATGCTTGGCTAACTGGGGGCCTTTTTCTTGTAACCTCTACCCATTCCTCTTTATCCTAGGTTCTGGCTACTCCACGATTGACCGGTCCTAGTGACACTTAACCTTCTCAGATCCGGCTGTAAGGTCGAGGAGAGATTCTGTTGAGCGAAGTGAGTCTCCCTTTCCTCTATTCTCTACGTTGGTTGTAGGTGAGATCGAAGAGAGTCATCTACGAGGTTGTAGGGAAGGGTGACATAACCATACCATGATATGTCCATTCTTTTTATGACAGGGAGGCAGATGCCTAAATGGTCGGGCACTAAACTCTACAAGGACAATGGGTTGAGCTACTGTCTTTTTACATCTAATGATGTGATAAAATAGAAGGGTATATACTCTCCTGGCTTAAACCCGATCAGACTCGAGTAAACCAGCCCCATGCACAAAGTGCTATTCACTATTTACCCACCTGAATACATAGCACCTGTATCACTTGATTAATTAAGCGCTTCAAAGGAAGGTACAACTATGAACCTCTTATAAGCAGATCAACAGAGATGCGAGTAGGGCAACCTTATGGAAATGGCCTATTTCATTCATCATAAAATAAAAAATATGTGCCCCATGTTAGGATTCGCGAACCCATCAAAATCATGAAAAGTGAAACACGAGCCCCCGCCTTAGAATAGATGTTCCATCGAGATGTATCGTTGTGAACGAGCCAACCCTAGAACCTATTATTTTTTGTGTTTCGAGAAAGCCCTAGCCCTGTGCTGGGTTTAAACCCATACAATCGAAATCTGAATCTCTTTGTTATATCACGTGTTCATCTTTGTGTTCCACATCCTTGAGCACTGCCAACCCGCGATCGATCGTAAGAGTATGGAGGTTATCAGGATAAGTCTCAAAAAGCTCATTACTTATTAATAGTCCACAGCCATAGGCAAGACCAGCAATACTACATTATCTTTAGTGTTAGCCAAAACCAAGCCGACTAAACTTGAGTTTACCGCTCAGTTAATATTAAAATTTAAGTTTTACTTTTTCACTCCGACCTCTTTTTCTTTTCCCACTTGTCGAGTGAAACTTGTCTAAGTCCTGGCTAGAAAAGTCTATCAACTTTGGTCGGCTTTTAGACTCGACTAATTTACTTCGACTTACTTGTCGGTTCTACTGACTAATCTTACCTCAACCACTTGTCACTTCAAAGTCAACTGAATTCGACCTTTAAGTCATCTCACCTATTCGACCTCTCAAGTCGGCTGACCTCTTCAACCTCTCAAGTCGGCTCACTCAACCGACCTTGTCGGTTCACTTTCGTCGAAATCTATAGAGTATTTTTCTTAGTCTAAGAGACTTAAGAAATTACAAATGCTTTTCACCTATGAGTAAGATGAAGTAAAATGGACACATTAACAAATCCAAATAACTTAAAAAAACATATGCCCAAATATGTAGGAAGACTTGAGTCGACCCAATGTGTCGTAATACCTGGAACTTTCATGCGGTAAGCAATTTATGGGTTCTCTGATCTTTCACTTAACTGGTAAATGTGAACAACATTTACACAAGTAAATCTAGAAATAATGTGCGGCCAAATAAACATGCATTGAACCATAAACTATTTCATATATATAACTATGCGGAAATAACAAAGGTATTACAAACTTGTCTGTACAGACTTGTCGACTCACCGACTGATCCTTTTACAAAGCTTTGGCTCTTCGACTGAATCACATACATAGAAGGTTGAGCTTCAACTTCTCTTTTATCACCCTGAAGTTCTCTCGTGAGTTCTGTTGTCTCACTCTCTATTGTCTAACTTGATTTATGATTTGCTTCTACTATTTATAGGCAACTTGAAAATTGCGTCTACATGAGTCGACTGACTCTCCATTAAAGACTATAATAACTATCTTACCTAACAACTTAGCTTCAGAAATAAATTCAACTAGATTACATTGCCGAGCCGTGGACTCTACCCTCTTGTCAGACTAACCGACAAGATCTTGGCTGATATAGACTCTAACAGAGTCAGCTGAGAGTCAGGTATGGATCTGCGAGTAATTACATTTTTCCAACACTCCCCCTTAATTATGAGCAGATGGGGACTTTTAAAAAAAAAATTACAAAATGTTTCAGAGCTTAGACATGCTATGTTTATGACGGAGTTCACTATGCAGAACTTGTCATTCCAAGATAACTATGCAGATACTGGAATGTGTCCTTTTCCAATGGATTTGTGAAGATGTCTGCAAGTTGATCTTTAGACCTGCAAAATTCCAAACAAATTTCTTTGTTGTTCACCAACTCTCTTATGAAACAAAACCTTGTGTCGATGTGCTTGGTTCTCTTGTGAAACACATGATTCTTTGATAATGCTATGGCTGAATTTTTGTCACAGAAGATGGTTATCAATTCTTGATGGTTATGTGACAAGTCTTTTAACACACTCCTCATCCAGACAGCTTGATATGTAGCACTTGTCGCTGCAACATACTTTGCTTCAGCTGAAGACAAAGTTACTATGGGTTGTTTCTTTGAATCCCATGAAACAACACCAATACCAAAATGAAATGTGTACCCAGATGTGCTTTTCCTATCATCTATGTTGCCTCCATTGTCATTGTCAGTGTAGTCAATGAGTTTAAAATTTTCTGAGGTTGAATACATAATACCAAGGTCTTTTGTTCCACTTACATACCTCAGAATTATTTTACTTGCTTGCCAATGTGAGTATTTTGGTGACTCCATGAACCTTGAGATCAGACTTACTCCATACATAATGTCTAGTCTTATCATTATCAAATACATAAGGCTGCCAACAAGCCTTTTGAACAGCATAGGATCAACAGTTGATCCTTCATCATCCTTACTCAATTTTAAACCTGTTATTACTAGTGTTGGGGATGTCTAGCAATTAGACATGTTAAATATTTTTAAAACTTCCCTTGCATATTTAGACTATGATATAAAAATACCACTTTCAAACTACTGAACTTTAATGCCTAGGAAAAACTTCATAAGCCCTAGATCAATCATTTCAAATTCACTTTCCATGACTACTTTAAAATCTGCTATGCCAAAATCACCAGTAAATATTAAATCATCTACATACAAGCAGACAATTAACATCTTACCTTGCTCATTCACTTTGGTGTACAATGTCAACTCACTTTCACTTCTATGAAATCCATTTTCAATGAGATAGGAATCAATCCGACTATACCAAGCTCTAAGAGCTTGCTTCAACCCATAAAGTGTCTTTTTCAATCTGTACACTTTATGTTCTTAACCTGGAACTTCATACCCTTGTGGCTGCTCCACATATACTTCCTCTTCTAGATAGCCATTTAAGAATGCCGACTTGACATCCATTTGATGAACATGCCATTTGTTTTGTGCAACAATGGCCAAAACTATTCTGACTATATCCATGCGTGCAACAGGTGCAAATGTTTCATTGAAATCTATGTCGGGTTGCTGAGTGAACCCTCTTGCTACCATTCTTGCTTTGTGCTTGTGTACATTCCCATCAGCATCTTGCATTGTCTTGTAAATCCATTTGACACTGATTACATCTTTGTCTTTTGGTACAGCAACTAGTTCCCATGTCTGGTTCTTCTCAATGCATTCTATTTCTTCATCCATGGCTTGTGCCCATACTTCTTCTTCAACAGCTTCTTCAAATGTTATTGGATCATATATAGGAGAAAATAATACAGAGAGAGAGATTGAATTTGGTGTACCAGCTTCATATATCTCTCATAGACTTCTTGTCTTCACCGGTTCTGTCGATGTCGACCTTGAGGAAATGCTTGATGGATTCTGTTGTCCTCTTGGTGTGCTTGTCAGTGTAGCTTGAGCTGATACTTGTGTCGATGGTCCTTTTGCTAAACCATTTCGTGGTGTCATGGAAGTCGACGATGCTGTGACCGGTTGACTTACATGTGGTGTTTGAACCACTTCCTCTTCCATATCATCATTTTCGTCATTCGACACAATATTGACATTTATGTTGACGGTTCCATCCCATGATTCATTGTCGACAAATTGAACATCTTGACAGATTATCACTTTCCTTGCGACAGGATCATACAACTTGTATGCTTTTGTGTCTTCAGAATAGCCAACAAAAATAGATTTATGTCCCTTCATGTCTAGCTTCCTTCTCAGCTCATCTGGAACATGAACATATGCAACACAACCAAAAACTTTAAAATGAGAAACACTATGATTCATACTTGTCCATGCTTCTTGGGGAACTTTGTTCTTCACACTCTTTGTTGGACACCGGTTCATAATGTAAATGGTAGTTGTGACTACTTCACCCCAATATTCATTTGGCAAATGCTTGGTTACAAACATGCTGCGTGCCATCTCCATGATGGTTCTGTTCTTTCTTTCGGCAATACCTTTCTGCTGAGGTGTATACTGAGTAGTGAATTGTTTTTCTATGCCATGGGTTTTGCAAAAATTCAGAAATTCATTGGAAACATATTCACCTCCTTTGTCGCTCCTTAAGATCTTGATGCGCTGTCCACTCTGGTTCTCCACGAGTGCCTTAAATTACTAAAAATAACCAAATGCATCAGATTTATGTTTCAAAAAATATACCCATTGTTTTCTTGAGTAGTCATCAATAAAAGTTAGAAAATACTTGCATCCACCAATGGATGATTTCTGCATTGGACCACAAATATCAGAGTGTACAATTTCAAGTGGTGTGCGTGCTCTATAAGACTTTCCGACTGGAAAAGTCTCTCTGTGCTGCTTGCCAAAAATGAATCCTTCACAAACCCTCTCTGGTCTGTTGATCAATTGTAATCCTTTCACCATATTTTTGTGTGCAGTAGCTTCAGCCCACCAAAATTCAGAGGTCCAAATATGAAATGCCACAACTAGGATTCATCGTGGATTTCTGTCTGAAATGCAGCTTGCAAATTAGCGCTGCCATTTTCTTTCTTGTCAAGGAGCTCGACTGTTTCTTCACTTTCTACCTTGAATTCAACTCCTGTTTTTGTCTTCCCTTTCATGTCGGGAACTATCCTCAATGGAAACAAGTGATTGCTTGTCGTTGGCACTTTTTCGATTAGCTGGTCGCTTAGACGCTTGTCTTTAATCACACAGTGATCATCTTCCATGTAGAATCTGTAGCCTTATTGTATCAGTTGTCCAATGCTTAACAAATTATGTTTCAGACCTTCCACATGATAGACATTAAGGATATACTTACTCACCCCCTATTTGGTTAGAATATCAACAGTGCCTTTTCCTAAGACAGTAACTTGGACATTGTTTCCAAGTGTAACATCAGTTTTAACTGAATTGTCTAGACTGGAAAACAAGTTTAAATTACCAGTCATGTGGTTGCTGCATCTTGAATCTAAGTACCATATGTCATGTGGACTTTCTTGAACAACATTTCATTCAAGTGGAGATGTCGATGCCATTAACATTGCACTTGTCGAAGTACTGGTGCTGGTCGACTGATTTGGGCTTTGCCTTCCTTGGTCATAATGCTTCTTCCTGCATTCATATGCATAATGACCAAATTTCTTACAATAATGACATTGAAATTTTGATTTATCAAATCTCTGACCACTTGGCTGACTTGGGTTTTGATTATCTCCTCTACCACCGACATTTGCGGGACTTATGCCTCGTCCTCCTCCTAAAGAACTTATTCCTCTGTCGCTGAAGTTGTTTCTCCCCCTGCCTCTACCACCGCTTATGGATGACTGTGCTGCGAATGCACCTTCCAATGATGTCCGTGTTCTACTGAGTCTGTGTTCATGATATATGAGTGAACCTTGCAGCTCATCAATGGTAAATGTCGACATTTCTATGTGTTCTTCTAAGGTCACAACCAAATTTTCAAGTCTTGGGGGAAGACTTCTAAGAATTTTTTTCAACAACCCTTCGGTCTTCTATGGCTTCTCCATGAGATTTCAATTGATTTATCAAACCAACAACTTTGGTGTAGAATGTGTCTACATTCTCTGAATCTTTCATGGACAGAGATTCAAAATCTCTTCTCATAATCTACAGTTTGGATGTCCTTACCTTATCCAAACCTTGATAGGCAGTCTCCAATGTATCCCATGCTTGTTTAGCATTAGTTTTTGCTGCTACTCGTGGGAGTATGCTTTCATGCATAGCTTGATGTATGTAAAAAAGAGCTTTTCCATCTTTCTTCCTCTCTTCCCTCAAGACATCTTTCTCAGCCTGTGTGAGATTGTTATATGCTATCATGTCTTCTGGTTCTGCATAACCATGCTCGACTATCTCCCAAACATTTTGACCTCTGAATAAAGCCTTCATAGTTAAAGACCAATATTCATAATTCTTTCCTGTAAAAATTGGAGTTTGTAATGAACCAGAAGTGGAAGGCATTTTTAATTTTTAATTAATTTTCCTTAGAAAATTAAATTTCCACCTTTTAAGACAAGATTTATTTCCTAAATATTGGGCTGATATAAACCTCAAACCTCGCTCTGATACTAGCCAAAACCAAGTCGACTAAACTTGAGTTTACCGCTCAGTTAATATTAAAATTTAATTTTTACTTTTTCAGGTCGACCTCTTTTTCTTTTTCCACTTGTCGAGTGAAACTTGTCTAAGTCGTGACTAGACAAGTCTATCAACTTCAGTCGGCCTTTAGACTCGACTGATTTACTTCGACTTACTTCTCGGTTCTACCAATTGATCTTACCTCGACCACTTGTCACTTCGAGGTCGGCTGAATTTGACCTCTAAGTCATCTCACCTCTTTGACCTCTCAAGTTGGCTCACCTCTTCAACCTCTAAGTCGGCTCACCTCTTTTACCTCTCAAGTTGGCTCACCTCTTCGACCTCTCAAGTCGGCTCACTTAACTGACCTTGTCAGTTCGCTTTGGTCGAAATCTGAGTATTTTTGTTAGTCTAAGAGACTTAAGAAATTACAAATGCTTTTCACCTATGAGTAAGATGAAGTAAAATTGACACTTTAACAAATCCAAATAACTTATAAAAACATATGCCCAAGTATGTCGGAAGACTTGAGTCGACCAATGTGCCGTAAAACCTGGAACTTTCACGCAGTGAGAAATTTATGGGTTCTTTGATTTTTCACTTAACTGATAAATGTAAACAACATTCACACAAGTAAATCTGGAAATAATGTGCGGCCAAATAAACATGCATTGAACCATAAACTATTTCATATATATAACTATGCGGAAATAACAAAGTATTACAAACTTGTCTATCAAGACTTGTCGGCTCATCGACTGATCTTTTTATAGAGCTTCAGCTCTTCGACTGAATCACATACACAGAAGCTTGAGTTTCAACTTCTCTTTTCTCACCCTGAAGTTCTCTCGTGAGTTCTGCTGTCGTCTCACTCTCTATTGTCTAACATGATTTACAATTTGCTTTTACTATATATAGACAACCTGAAAATTGCTTCTACATGAGTCGACTGACTCTCCATTAATGACTGTAATAACTATCGTACCTAACAACTTAGCTTTAGAAATAAATTCGACTAGATTACATTGCCCAATCATGGACTCTACCCTCTTGTCAGACTGACCAGCAAGATCTTGACTGATACAGACTCTGACAGAGTCGGCCGAGAGTCAGGTACGGATCTGCGAGTAATTACATTTTTCCAACATTTAACTCGCTAAAGCAATTTCTAAAGAGGCAGAAGGGCGATCATCGGTTGTGGGTGGGTTGGCATCTTTGGTGGCCAGCATCATATGTCAAGATAAGCCATTACTTCATTAATTTACCAGTTATTCAGAAGGCCAGGATCAGACTCTATCATCATCTGGATATGCAACCTCAAATTTAGCGATTTGTAGTGTATGTTACTCAATCTCTGAGATAACCGGATAAAGGGATGGGTGGGAATAGATAAGAAGGAAGAAATGGAGGATAGGAGGCTCCGTTTATTTGGATTGTGGGTCCCAAAGAAATGGAGGGTAAATAAAGGTATGTTGCTTCCTTCCTATTGCTTTGGCTTTTATTTACTTAGCATACGGGCAGAAGGTAAACATCACTTAATAGTGCTGTTAGAGTCTGGGCAGTATGGTTATTAGGTAAGTAAGGTCCTGATCTGCTTGCTAAGTCAGGTCCTTCTCACAGCCCTTCCTCATAAATCATGATAATGATTGACCTGTTAAGTGATTTCGAATAGTCCATATCTAAATAGATTATACTTTTTGGTTTACCCATTAGCTGATGATACACAATCTTAGTTCATGAGAAGGAGATACTGACTCTCTATCTCTGGAGCTCTGAGACAAGCGCTTAGCCCATGACTCCGACACGTCACCATTTGCCATCATTAAGAACTAGTCTCCCCTTTCCGGCCGGTAATGTATATTTCCTGACCCTGGCCTTCCAATAAGTGGGAAATTCAGTAAAGAAAGGTGGCCTATAATGAAAAGGTGGCTACCCTGCATAAGCCTGCTGCCGAACGATCACCTATAGCTAGCTTTACTTCCCTAAGCCGCTTTCACTCCGTTCCTCATCCTGCTGCAAAGTGGGAAATTAAGTAATAAAAGATTTTGACTTTATTTATCTATTCCCACCCAACCAGATCCAACAGCAGCGGCTCGACATGTAGAATGGCTATGCCCCTAGGGTTACTATGAGGTTGTTTGGTAGGATCACCCATAGCCCTACATCATGCAAATAGAGGAAGGCCCCAGCAATGTGCAATGAGCAGGCTACCAATTTAAGTCACTTAACTTCATTCCCCAAACAGTAGGACTGATGAAATAGATAGCAATCGCTGATAGCTTATAGTATGGGGTAGTAGTGCAATGGGAATGGGGAGTTGTCCCGCGAGTAGGAGGGTTGGTCCGCTAACTCTAACTAGATTGCTGAATGTCCTGAACTATATAACTTTAGTTTTCTTTACAATTCATCCATTAAATTACTATAGTTAATAATTGTTATTATTCATATGATGTTCACTAATAAATATTATGCAATCAAACAATGCATCCATTGAACATGCAAATAATACATTAAACATGCAAATATATAAATGTCTTTATAAGAACTCCCACTTAGCTCGAACTCCAGCTAAGGTTGCATTGAGCAAGAATGCAGAAGCGCTGACGTACATTCCAAAAGTACCATACCACCAGATCGGTTCATCATATTCTACTGAATCTTGCGTTAGCGATTCTAAACAGTTTTGCTGATTTAAATATAACCCAGATCCGACTTTCACCAGAACTAGGCAGTGCAAGGCACTATATACCCATCTCCCAAATACATTTATACCCATAACTCCTGCTACTGTGCTACAGGCTACAATGCAAATTATTTGTAAAACAACGGTTACACAAATGGCTGTACAAATATTATGATGGTGTACTATTCTTTTCAGACGGCGCATTCTTCTGATTTGCAGATATAAATTCACATCAAAGCCATCCATTACCAAGGCAATGCAAATGGCGACCAATATGACAACAATTCTAGGTTTAGAGGGTGCCACAGAGTGCGTATGATACCATTTGTTAGCGCCTCCTTCAATTGCAAGAAGCACGATCCAACTAATAGAGCAAACGCTGCGCACAAAACCCTCTAGATAGTCTGAGAATGCCACTGTTTGAAGGCCATGTCTAAAATACAACACTTGGCATACATTGGTCTTATTGACATTAGATTTGACGCGAGCTCTGGTTAGAAACTTATGGGGAGGGAAATCATCGCGTTTTACTGAAAGAAAATCTTGTACTGCCTTCCTAGCTAACATATGGCTGGACAGGCCATCCACTTTGAACCAAAAAGTCAATACAATGTTAATTAATAGAGTTGTCAACTTTGGCAATATAATTAAGGAAGCAAGCTTGTATTCTTCTTCTGCATAGCAATCTCCAATCCCATTTTTGTAGTTTTCTAGGGCTGAAGAAGCGCTTGTTCTGCCTTTTCTGATTACGGCTCCTCTGAATTCGTTATCGTCAGGCTCAAAAAGTGTGATCAGCTGACTTGTCCAGTCATCCTCGTTGGCTGAACGCACTGGAATGCAGATGCAACTACGCTTTGTATGGGTGGATTCAAGATCAAGAAGTTCGCAGACTGCAGCAGGGGATTCGAGCTGGGGAACACCCTCTCTCAATCTTTCGTTCTCCACATGCAACATTCCTTGGTTGCAGCCATGGCAGCCATTGTTAAGGCAGCTCAAAGAGGGAAGTAGGCACAAAGAATCAGACAGTCTTTTCACTGTTCCAGGCATCCGACGAGCAAGCATCATTGTGATATCTTCCACCGTTTTGAATACGATGCATTTGCATCTGCCCTCGTCATTTTCTGTGCAGACATCTGTGCACATAGGGACAGATTGTAAAGGGAAGCATTGCAGAAAAATGGAGTGCACATCATATTCACCGGAGATATACCTCATTAGTAGCCTCATCGAACGAGTAATGGGCATCTGGAATGAGAACATTACAACGGAACATTCCCGTAGTTCTCCGCTACTCGTGGTCAGTACTTCCAACCCATTTATGTTCTTCAATTTCTCACTTTTTTGGCTGGACAGTATTAATTTGGCCCGATACTTACACCAATGATTACTTCCTAAAATAAATTTAATCAAAACTGCTAAATTGCCTATGCATGTCAGTCCTATATCTGGAAAATTAGCAGAACCTGTAAAAGGTTCACCTACCTGTCCAAAAGCAACACCGCACAGCCATCCCAACCAGCAAACTAATATGATAATGAACAAGTGCATGAGATAACGGCTTTCTCTGAATAGATCCATTAAAATGAGAAACTAATTTTCCCAAATTTTGCAAACCCTAAAACTCTAGTGTGCCTGCAAAACTTCAAAAAGTTGCCACAATACTGACCAGCATTAAATTTCTTCTTATAGTGATCCGGAGGGTGAGGAAATCCAACCTTCATCTACAGGATACTTCTAATGGAATTTATAAAGAAGGAGAGGTGGACCAAATTAATGATATCAACGAGTTTTGTTCAGTGGGATAAAATTAATTGAACTACTAGTGTAGGAGGTCTTCCAGGGAAGGAATATTTAACAGTACAGTGCACGGAAAGAAATATGAGCAGAAGAGGAAGGAACCTTTCGCGGTACAACCTAATCAGAAGACAAGTAGTAAAAAAATAAAAAAAATAAACATCGTAGCATGAATTCATTTCTAAAATCAAAATTGAGCATAGCGATTGCAGTAACAAAAATCTCATCTGAATAATTAGAAAAGTGAAAATATATAAAATTTAAGTTACACAGAAAACTTAGAATAGTAGAGGAACAAATGTTTAGATCGACTGGTACTGTCGTTGGTTTTCTGTTAGCGTTCAAATTTGTACCATAAAGTTTGTCATGGCATCTCATTGCTGATGGGTTTCTCCTTAGCGCGTTCAAATTTGTACGATAAAGCTATTCAGAGCATCTCATTTCATTTCATTGCCTGTAATAAAGAAAGTGGGGAGACCAGTGGTCCATAAGCGTCCATGAAAAAAGCAAATGTTTTTTGTTCTTTTGCATAATCATTGTACATTTTGTTTCCTTTTGTGCATTCATTATAATGAGATCAGCATCTATGCAATATCTTTATCTTTTTATTTATAACTAATTTCACATTGTCTCCTTTGAAAACAAATCAAAATTCCATATCAGTGTGGAACGCTTTAATTTAAAATTTCATTTCTCCAGTGTATATCTTGTTTATATATTTGATTTTTATAATTTTATTATTTTATTGGTATTAGAAAATGCCAAATAATTAAATGATTTATTAAAGACTTAAAAGTTCCAATTCTATGCACTCTAAATAAAACAAGATTCATTTTATATTAAAATGAAATGTGTAATATTCATGTATGAGGTTTAAATTTAAGACCGGAAAGAAATTAAATTTTACATTGTTAAAAATAAAGCTTTAAAAAAATATCAAACGCATATATAAAGCCTATGACTAAAACTTAGAGAAAGGGAGTTCTATGGTTTTAAGGGATCATCCCTCTAATTAAAAGTGTTTTTTTCATTTGTATAATTTTTGAGAGTTTTGGCAAGGTTTTTTAGGGATTAATTATATCTATTAAAGGTGGCTCCATTGGTTAGCTTTATGTGGGTAATGGTTGATATTTGAGTGCTTATTTTCCTACTTCATAGTGTTCTTTAGTTTTTTGGAAGAAAGATTTGCACAGTGTTGTTGTGAGTGTATCGTCATGGTTTATTCATTAGTTTTGAAGAAATGGTCAAAGCCATTTAACTTAAGGTATGCCTCTTAGAAGGAGTTTTTTTTAGCATGTCAAGGATCTCAATTAATTTATGAAATACAATGGCTTTGAGAGCTATCTCTCATAAACAAGGGTTTTTTTATTACCCATCAACATTAGCTCTTGAAGGAGTTTCAAATATCATTATCCACATGTACACTACTAGAGGAGAGTATAGGAGATGATTGTTGTTTTTAGCATGTGTGAATTCTCTCAAATTATAGATTGTTAATATCTCCCTTTCATTTTTTGATTGAGTGAAGTCTTAACCATAATGAACTTCAAAATGATTGCCTAGGTAGAGACTTGTTTGTCACAAATCAAAATGAAATAATTGGAGAAGAAAGAATGAGACAAAGCTAGGGAGGGATGTTATCTTAGATTCAAAGGCAAGTTCTAATGACAATGGAATCCTTTAAAGGACCCCTTGGTATCACATCTACATCTTTCAAAGGAAGTTAAGGTTCAAAGGTAATGCACTGAGGACTTTGTTTAGGAAATGTTGATATAAACATGAAGGTAGTAATGTTGATTATGAGAGAAGAGATTGCATTATATACATATGAGAAGGATATGAAGCAAGAATCGATATTAGAATAAATAGTGGGTGCATTTTTTAAAAGACTCATGCTTGAAATGTCCTTGCAAGTACCAAATCCAAGTGAGGGTCATAGCATGGCTTCAACATCATATTCAATGCCTCTAACTATGGGAAAGGATGAATTAGTTCAATGAAGCATTGACTCTTCCAGCTAAAATTTTGTCGGGGATGTGTCACAATTAATTATTGAATAAATATTGTCTTAAAACCTGTCTCTAGTGATCCTTATAATTCTATGTTTCAATGTTTGCATTTAGGTGTTCAAGAGGAGGGTGATTCTAGATTAAAATTCATGAAAAGGGTGTTGTCTAATCCTACAAAGGAAACATACATTAATCGATATACTTCCTTCTCTAGCCATAATGGAGTATAATTAAGATTGCAGGTAATGGTTTTTAGGAAGTTAGTGTCATCTCCTTCCACCGCGAGAGGAAATATCACTCACATGAATAAATATTAAAGGACAATAACACAAGATCAAAATTAAAAAAAAGGATAGTAATCCCCATCATTTCAACCCCCACAATGGATTCATTCTTCTCTTTTATAGATTAAAGGAGTGAATTAACCTTACGATGAAAAGATCAAAAGTGGCTACATAATGCAATGATCACAATTTGATTAGATGCAATATCAGCACAATATCAGTGGTCTATATTCCATATTTTATAACAATATTTATGAAATAAGCCAATGTGTCCTCCTTTAGAGGGGTGAATCTCTATTGACCATTTCAGTAATAGTAAAAAAATGCTAAATAACACGGTTCAAGTTGAAAACCATGATTAAATACCATGTTCAAAATGAATATCATGTGCCAAAACCATGAATTATTATCCCAAGGCAAATCGTTGGTCAAACAAGCCTCCTTTATCCAAATCTTTGACTAAAGTAATACATGCATAAGGAGAGGTCGATCCATGTGAGAAGTAGTAATCAAGAACTTCAATATAATCATTAAGTGAGATAGAGGCATGATGATCCTAATAAATTTCAGCATGTGTTCCAAGGTGCCCAGTCATGAAAAAGTCCCTCAACATGTGTGCATAAGTGCCACATACGCAAATTGACATTTATAGTAGTAACGTAGTAATGCCCATTTAAAATAGTAAAGTGCACTTCAACATCAAAATATAACATAAAAGTGAACTTATATGACATCTAGTAATATTTTTTCCTCAAATTAGGCAAATAAACTAGAAAAAACATATTAATAACTTTTGTATTAGTCTGCCAACCTGCTGAAACACAAATGTAAACCCCTCTACTGTATGAAAATTAATGAAGTAGGAGGCCATTGAGAAGTATGAGGGTATGGTTGTATAGAATTTCCAAATGGGTGCCCAAAAATACCAAGTCATTATGCATCTAGAGGCTGGATCAAATTTTCATATATGTCCATGAAACCTTAAACCTTCTCACTTTAATACTACCTATGTGATCCCTATAATCTTATCAAACTGGAGGAGCATTCTAACATGTAACCTTGTAAAATAAAAGTAGGGACAAATGGGTATCCAAATCCATCATTAGATCCGAAAAATACTAACTGCATCAAACCCATGCATGATCATGAAAATCAAGACCGCCGAATACTTAACAATGTAGCCACCATCCTATAGAAGTGATTGATATGTGATAGTATTGATCATTACAATGGCATATACATGAATAAGTGTCCAAAAGAGTATCCAAATATGTGCTCAAAATGCACGGATCCCATGTACAACAAAATATATGATATTAGTCCCTTAGTTAATGGGACTTGCCACTATATAACGCTGACCAACTAACACTTGTTTTGAATATATCTAAGAATGGAAAGCTAATGGTATTGCATTGTAATATAAAAATCTCCCTAGTGGACTAGTAGAAGTATGCATCGATGCAATTTATCATTCAAGTGAGTCATCATATAATTATCCATGACAAACATGATGATATACCAAAGAACCATAAATATTTTCTAATAGATTTATGATATCGATGATTTACAAACAAACCAGTAATGTAACAACATCAAAGTATTTACAAGGACTATTGTCTTCTTCGGAGTGGATATAGACGAATCAACCAAGTTTGGACAAGTGAGGTAGGATTTAATTGATTGACTTTCCTAAGATGAAGTATAAATGGTCCCTTTATAAGTTTTATTAGTAGTATGAACAATAGGTAAGTTTATTAATAATACGAGAATTTGTTTTCAGATACCTTTCCCCTTTGTTCTCAGTAGTAACATTTCCCTTTATTTCTAATTTATTTTCTTTTTGCATAGCATTAGTGGATTGAAAAGTACAAATTTGGATTTTACACCTTCTAGGATACCAGCAATTAAATAACCTTAGATCCACTATTATAAAGTGTCCATATTCCCAATGGATTTTCCTTAGCCAATACATCATGCAAATAGGCCTTTCCCTGCTGCTATTCAAGCGCCCATAGCCTCAACACAAATTACCTATCCTTCCAACTACTAATCATTTTATTATTGTGGAATTTTTGGATCTCAGTAGAAGAAATTGCTCAATTCTAGTTTTTTCCTTACTCTTAATAGTCAACCATAGGGATCTACCCGAAATATTCCTATACTAACTATTCACTACAACAAAACAAACCCAACAAACAGGGAAAATGTGGAGCCACACATTGCCAAAGAGTTATAGAGGGGGAGAGCATGAGTTAGTCTATGTAGTGAAGTGGATGAAATATGAGTGGCTAGAAATGGAACCAAAGAAAGGGGTGAAAATCCTTGTAAAGGAAAAGAGCCAACCTAATTCAATGGTATGCAAGTAAATCAAGAATCCTTTACTCTCATCAACCTATGGTGGAAACTACTCACTATACTCATCAAACAACCAATACATCGTGTAGTAGCAACAATATGAAGTACAACATCAAATAATATATTATCATGATTCTACATCATCTCACATAGTATAGAAGTAGAAAATGTCATATATACATGATGATCATATTATCACATTGCTGGAATCATATAAAGGTCCAACAAAAAGAAAAATGGGCCATAACAGTTTGGAATACATCCTCATGTTGAATTAAAAATCGGTTCAAAAATATGCCAATAGAATATGGCATAATGACACCTCTCACCCCAAAATGTTTTTCCATTGAATTAATATGTGTGATGTGTGTGCACATGCGCACATGTGCACTTTTTCTAAGAGAAAGCCTTATTTTACTGCTTTATCCTAGAAAAGTGCATCATTAAATAAAATCTAAATCCAAAGAGAAAGTAGTCAAGAGGGTGTGATATTCAACCTATATATACAACATCAACCAAATGAAATGATTATTAAAGTGGGAGAGGGAGTTCAAATCCTTATCTTCAAGTTTTGTTATGTGAGGGTAAAATATTGACATGGATTGAACTATTAGTGGGGGAGGCTTATTAGTGTAGTAGGTGTTCTTAGAATTGATTTAAAAGGAGTTGAAGGGTATATATTCATAGTTACAACACTTTTACGATAAAATTTTGTAAAAATAATTGTAACTTAATTTACATTTGAGTATTTTTGTGCATACATTGAAAATATATATAACTTGTCTTCTTTTACAATGTTAAGAGAGAAAATTGTTATGTACTTGTGAGCATTACATTTTGGATTCATATTTTAAATGAATTACAAATATGCTTAACCATTGAATCCTTATTAGAAAAAAGAAAAATTATAGTACTTATTCCTTGAGGCTTTTTTTAAGACTGATTATTCTATCAAAAAATTATAAGAGCTATAAAGAGAGCCTAATTATGTTATAGGCCTTTAGGAACTTGAAAATTTACAATAATTGCTTCTAGTGCTTATTATCTAGGTTGATATGTTTATTATTTGAAGCTTGTTAAGATCCATACAAACACAAAGTTAAAGGAAATTACTTGTATTTGCCACCAAGTTTGTTATTCTTATTGAGGACTGTGATTTTTGAGTTTGCCTCTCAAATCAAGGAAAATTATTTGTTGAAGTCAATTTAAGAGAATAATCCTTAATGAATATATATGGTGATAACAAGTGTTATGTTACCTTCTCCATAGCTTTCTTAAGAACCCCACCCAAGCATTAATATTGCAAAGTATCCATCTCATTGATATTAGACTTTGGATGAGGCATAGACTAGCATATCTATGAGGAAATTCTCCAAATATTTTACATACAAAGTATCTCCGCACTCATGTCAATGTTGTTATATACAACATTCACATAAATTAGTAGATTGTCAAATTTAGGGTTAAATTTTTCATAAATACAAAAAGCTAAATAAATGAATTTATAATTGGATATCTATAAAGGTGAAACCTATCTAACCGACGATATGCACCGATCGGACGACCGGCCGCGTCGGACGTGACCGGTCACGCGCAGCCGGTCGTCCGATCGATGCATATCGTCGGTTCGAAAGCCGCCTTCTATCTATAAATATTTAAAAAATAAAAGTAAAATAATAATTAAAAATATTAACTTAATAATAAACAAAAAATAAATAAAAAATAATTTAATTTAACCAAATTTTTCATTCACATTATATCAACCATAAAAAATTATAAGTTAATATAAAGTTTCAATAATGTCTTAGTTAATATTATTAAAGATTAGTTATTTTACATTTATAATTTCACAAAATATTACTTCTAGACTTATATAAAAGTGATTTTAAATTTTAATAATTAATTTCTCTTTATTTAAACTTTACACGGGAGAAACACTTTACCTACCATCAAGCACACTTTGTTCCATATATCAATAAAAAAAACACCTTTAAACAATCCATTTACCACCTAGTATCTTTAAACCCAAAATGTTTTTCCAATAAATTAAATGAATTAATGTGTGTATGGCATATGCATATATGTTTTTAGGAGAAATCATTTTTTAAAGCTCACATTTATAAAGTTTCAAACAGATAATTTTATGTAAAGAATTTCTTAACAGTACACATATTGATTATCTATTTTATTTCCCATAAATATTAATTTAAAAAAATTCTTATTTTAATACTTTATTTTGTATAAGTATATCATTAAATAAAATCCAAATCCTCAAAATGAGTATACCATAAATAAAATCCTAATCCTCAAAATAAGTATACCATTAACAAAATCCAAATCCTCGTAGTTAGTGTAGGCGGTGTGAGAATTGAACGAATTGAATTATTAAAGTGTGAGAGCGGATTCAAACGCTTATCATTGAGTTTTGTTTTGTTTCGGTAAAATCTTAATATGTATTGAACTCTTGGTGGGGTGAGGTTTATTAGTGTGGTTGGTGTAATAAGGATGGATTTGAAAGGACTTAGAGGGTGTATGGTCATATAGCTAATTCTTTTATGATAAAAATTTATATAAATATATTCTAATTTATTTTACAAGAGCAAATTATGTATACATTTTTAATATTAAGAAAAAATCTGTTGTGTATTTACTAGGAATACATTTTGGAGTAATATTTTAAATATGGGATAATCGTTCATAGTTATGGGAGTTGTGTGTTTTTTTGTTTGCAAATTTATCAAAATTTTGATATATTATAATATTTTTTGAAGCATGTGTTTAAGATTGATTATTATGTTAAAACATTATAGGTTTTTAGGAATATGTAATTATAATATGCTTGCATTTATTGCATATTATTTATGTTTATATTTTTATTATTTGGAGTTTGCTAAGATTCGTACAAATACAAAGTTAAAGGAAATCACTCATCAAGACCATCAAGTTTGATATTTTTGTTAAGGATAGTGATTGTTCACTTTATCTTTCAAATAAGGAGAAAATATTTGTTGAATTCGATTTAAGAATAGAATCCTTAATCATTAATTATGATGATTACCATCTTTATGTTACCCTCTCTATGATATTCCTAAGAATCTCACCCAAGCATAAAAAGTGTTTCTCCAAGAATTAAAGTTGTGAATGATGCATCTCATTGAACTTGGGATTAGTATGAGGCACAAAGAAACATAGCTATTAAATTGGGATTCTTCAAATATTTGACATGCAAAGTATTGTCACACTAATGCCAATGTTTTCATAAAAATTAAGAAGAAAGGGAGAGGCTATGATAGATATATATGCATAGAATTAGGAAGGCGAGATTGATCATTATGGAGAATATAGGAGTGAGCATTTGATGATGTAGAAGATTAAATAAAGATAATCAAAATTTCCATTGTTGAATCCCAATTCCAAGTTTTGTGATGTTGACATGAATAAATTTATGTAGGTTCAAATATTAACATAATCAAGAACATACAAGCTAGAAAATTGCATTAACCTTAATAGAGTGTTTGATCCCAAGTAAAATCATTGACATAGTTTTGTTTAAAACAAAGAAAAAATTCCATTATATTTACCATGATCTTGACTAAGCCTATACAAAATTGATAGGTATTTCAGAGATACAAATTAAAATATTAATTATATGTTTTATTCATATTAAGTATCTATTACAATGTTAAGAATGCGGTGAACTACATAAAGATCACCTTATTTTCTTAGGTTCATCAGATGACTATTTTTTGATATTCCATATTGTCATTGAACCATACAGTTGTAGTTAATATTTCTTATGCATTTCCAATGGAATTACAATTTACACACATAACCCATGACTCATTGTTTTGATGTTGTGTAGAGTGAAGAGCAAACAATAAGTTAACAAAGAAAATGGCCTTCTAGAAAGTGTGAAATCTAAACACATTAAGTATGGACACTAAATGTGATGTAAATCCACATATCTAGAAGCATCAAGAAATGATCATAATAAATTCAAGTGGGAATTAAAAAATACAACTATGTCTAATCGTTCACCATGACGCTTCAATTTATCTGACACTTAAAATGGCGCATATAACAATATGGTGGTAGGATCATCTAGGCCTAAGCTATGTGATGAAGTTCATGTTGTGTTATAGGGTACATGGATATGAGAGCCAAATAAAATATATATTATTTATTCTTTATATTTGAAAGGAAAGTAATGGGTGATGAGGCTTGAATCTTACTCATTAAGGAACAAAATAATTCAGAGTTAAGACATGGATTGTTTAAAATACGATCTTTTGAAATTTTATGATATTGATCTTCCTTCATAGATAACAAGTATTTTTAAAAAATTACATCTTTTTAGGAGTGTTATTTGAATTATTCTTATAAAATGATTTTAAACCCCTTGAAAAATAAAGGACAATTCAATTTTAATTGCTTCTTCTACGGAATAAATGTTTAACAATACAATGCAAAGAAAGGAAATTTAATAGAGTATGAATAAATATTAATATCATTATGTTTATTAGCCTTCAAACATGTATCAAATTTGTACTAGTAAGATACCTTATCATCTAATTTCATTGCTTCTACTAAATAAAGTTAGGACTTGATATTAAAATTTGTAGTTTTTTTTAATTGCTTTAGTTACCTTTTGGATATAATTAACAAATATCCTTTTGTTTTATAGCAAGGAATAACCTCAGTATCCTTGCAAGTTTCATGGTAGTGTGTTGAGGAAGGAGTCCATGGAGGAGTTAAGGAAATGAATTCCCTGGAAAAATGTAGTGGGGTTGGGGTCCTCGGAGAGTATGGTATGGACTAACAAGGTAGATACAAGATGATGTTCTTGGTGTGTTTTTCTATATTTTTAGAGTATTAATGGATTATGACATAAGCTTAAATCTAATGTTGTAGCGTTTGTCCTCAAAATGGAGGCGATAATATTTTTAATGTCTTCTTGTCATGTTTTAAAGAAAATTCCTAGGGAAAGACATATGGGTAAAGTTTCGGTTCACATGGCCTTTCCATATGGGGGAATAGGCTTAGGAAGCCACGAGATGGTTTGGAGAGAATTTTTTCTGAAAAAAAATTGTTTTTAAGAAGCCACATGACCATGTGGGGGGGGGGGGGTTTCTTCAGTTACTCTGAGAGGTATCTTGGAGAATCTATGTCCTCCTAAGATGATAGAGCATCTAGGCCCATAATAACATTACTCTGGTGGAGTAGAGATGAGTAAGGGTGGGGTTGATGATTTGAAATTCCTTATTAGTCATCATGTTGAACAAAATAAAAGGGTAAAATGAAAAAAAACTGATATTTCTTTTGTGTTAGCAGTTGATGTTAAAACAAATGAAGTTATCTCCATGTCTACCCTCATTGTCATGGGTTGTTTCAGTAGAAGGGTTATGAAAATGGCCACCTTGAGGAGATTGGATGCAGAAAAATGGGATAACCTACTTGGGCACCATCCCTTTTGGTATACCCTTTCACGTGGTTATGTGGCGGTGAAGCTCACACAAGAGAAATATGTGAAGAATTTGTTATTGAGAGTCTGGTTCTAGGGATATGTAGCCTTGAAGTCGTGTTTTTGGACCCCTTTCTTTGATGCAACTAAAGAGAGGGAATAAAAGGAAATCATTTGGGAAAAAATTCTTAGACAGTTTCCATATTTTTGGATGAAAGATATTCTTAGAAAGAAGGGATCTCTTCTTGGAAATTTTTTGGAAGAGGACCTCAGTCTATTAACAATGGTTATCATGATCGTTGCTTTGATTTTAGTGGGTATTGATCTAAGAGAAGGTCCGTGGGAGGCTTTAAATATCTTTATTGGAGACTTATTGTTCACCCAATAGTTGGATTACTCTTGCATCCCTTTCAGATGTAATCATTTCCATTTGACTTGACACCCGACGAAGAAATGCAAGCAATCAACCAACAAAGGTCGATGGCACATGAAACAACCAAAGGTTGTTTCATTTACTAATATAAAAGGGATGGATATTAAATCCATCCATTCTTTTCCAAATTTGGGGAGATATGGTGATTATGTAATTAGGTGTTTAGAAGCTACCCTATATGGCGAGGGTGATAAGTTCTTACAATCTAGACCAATGTTGAATTCCAAAGTTATTAACCATAAGAAGAAGATGTCCTCTCTAAAGCTTCCGCCTTTGGTATTTGATGATGAAATACTCATAAGTGATATTGCATACGTGGCCCCCCAAAAGAAAGGTAATTTATATTCTTGACCCATCTTCCCTTATCAAGATTCAAGTGGTTCATTAGCTGAAAATATTATAAGATCTACATCTGGGGTGGAAGAAAAATATTGGAATGTTTGGTTCAAGAGCTCTTTTGAGATGCTTCATGGGGGTGAAGGTTTGTTTTTGGTGTCATATTCTGAGTCTTTATATCCTTCTCTTTGTGTCTGGGAGTGAGTCTTTGAGGAATCCTTCCTCGCTTTATCCACTGGTTTTAGATGATCCTTTTGTGATGTCGAACCTCGACCTCCCCCTTTTTTAGTTGATGTCAACCAGAGCATGAATGTGAAGGTGTATTCTACTAGTCATTATGTTCTTTCCCAAAATCCCTATAAGAGATCTTATGACAAGTTTTTTTGTCTCTCCTTGAGCACAGAGGCTTTTAAAGCTCTTTAACATCCCCTTTTCATAGGAAGAAGAGGCGGTTCTTGTCAGCCTTCTATATACATAAGAGAGGGAATGATCAAAGATATTTTTCTTTCAACCTTGGTATTAACAAGTTGGACTACACAATCTTACAAAGGCTAGTTCTTTTCAAAGTCCCCTCTTCTCTTTCTCTATCTCTTGATAGTAATGTGTCTTCTAGGTATTTTAGTGATGTCTTTAGTTCTATTATGGAAATATTATCATCCTCAGGTAGTGCTTATTCCTCTTATTTATTTGGGGAATCTATGTTGAATTTCCCTGAAGTTGCTATAGATGTTTTGAGTAAAATGGAGTATATGTTGGATGATAGTTCTTTATTGAATGTTTTTGGTTATGAGGAACAATCTACACCTATAGCTCCGATCAAGGAAATTTATGGTTGTTAATTGAATGGGGTTGGAAAAGATGGTTTTTCAAGGAGGGATCTAAATCATGATAACATCCCTATCCATGGGTATGAAGATATAAACAATGAACCAAGCTATAATTTACATCCTTTTTATGGAGTGAAGGGTATTAATCCTCTATCTTCGAAGGGTTATTTTATTCACGATTCCGTAAGTATTTTCCCTAGATTAAGAAGGAGAAGGTCCATTATGAATAATTCTAGGGAGAAAGTTGTAAAAGATGTTAAGGTCGGTCGTTAACTAACCATTAGAGGGACTCTTAGAGGGATTCATCCCATGTCAAGTGTATTTAATTCTTATTATGTCCCTCAATTGTAGAGGATTAGGGTTGTCCTAAAAAAGGAAATCCATTAAGAGACTTTTTATTTCTAAATCACCATCTATTATCTTGATTCAAGAATCCCTAGCTAGATGGGATGATATTTTAGGGGATCTCAAGGTTCTAATACCAAGTTGTAAGATCATAAGTGTTGATGCATTTGGGATATTAGTAGCACTGATGTCTACATGAAAGACCAACCAGTTTCTATTTTTAGATAGTTGGGGAGTTTTATCTGGTTTAGGAGATATCCTATTCTCAAGAGAATTGGGACAGTCGTTCTCTATCATTAATGTCTTTTGTCCATATAAACAAAGGGTGAACTACTGGGAAAATTTATTCATATATAGAATTTTGATAGGTGAAAAAATTATTATTGGGGGTGACTTAAACTTTAATTGAGGTGAAGGGAAAATTTGGCAGCCTAATGCCAAAAAATACCCCTTGTGAGACTATTTAATTAGGATACTTTATGAGTTTGCATGGTTTGACATTAATCCTGACAAACTATTAACTACTTGGAGGAATAATAGGTTGGGACAAGACCAAATTTCTAAGTTGTAATGAACCTTAAATATAGTTTAGGCTCACTAACTCTCTTACACAATTTTTTTAATAAACTAGTTAACAGGTAGGCAGTTTGTAGGCTGAGTGAGTGAATCAAATGGGGTTTGGGTAGGATCAAAAGGAAAGGGAAGGATAATAAATTTTTAGGATCCTAAATACATGGCATTGTTTCCTTTTAGGTTTTGAACATCATACCAACTGAAGTCTACTTCCAGGCTTATAGGTGTCCCAATGTATGCCATCTAAAACCTTTACAAATAGTCTCCCATAAACCATTGGATATGGGAGGGATTAAGGAGACTTATGAAACTATTTCATAGATGTATATATCATTATTTTTAGGTTTATAAAATATTTGGAAAGAGTTTGGGATCGAACTAACAAAACTAGCTCTTAGGACTGCTCACTAGGGCTGGTTTCTGGGATTCCCAAACATCTTAAGATGGACTTCAAATATTGGTTTCATATCTGGTATTTATTATTCATCCTATTAATTGACTCTTAGAAAAATAATGAGGAATTTTGGTTATATATTTATTGTTTAATGCATAAAACTATAAAACTAGTAAAAAATGGCATTAAATATAGACATGGTTAGACAAATTTCGATCTATCTTAACCAAACAAAATCATATTACTATGAAACTTTCAAGGAAAAGTAATTAAGTCAGAAAATATCAGTGAGGGTTGAAATGGATCTCACTATAAACTTAGATTTAGCCTCTGATGGCATTAAACCCCATAGATTGGTTCTGAGACAAGGAAATTTTGTACGATAGAATGTTGAGCCTCCAAAATTCTGCAAATGGGATGAACATTAATTTAACCTGATATGAAATGAAAGAATGTACATAAGTGCATCAGATAATTTTGAGTGTGTTTGAAATTCCCATCACAAATAACTTCATTATAGCTAGATTAACACAAATTTGATAGGAAGAAGAATGAAGATAGAGTTTCACTGAAAGGAGGCCTTCAAGATTTGCTGAATGGGTCAAGACATGGATGGAGTGGACTTAATAATCTAAAAGAAAATACCCTTAATGGATGCATTAGCTTCGTCAAAAAATATATAACAAAAATGTTGAGTGGCACATCTTCCAAAGCTCAGTTGAGCACATCACTCAACCATTGAGTAGAAGAGCTCTCAAGACAAACTTCAAATGACCAAAAATATCGATAGTAATGCTCTATCATTTTTTTATAGTAGTATTATTCTTCAAGGTAGAATTGTATCATTATGTGTCCCACTTCCCTTTCCCAATGTGCCCTCATGAAGAAATTAGGAACTTCCTTGCTTTGTCTCCAAATTAGGAACTCTTAGTGGGGTGAGGTTTATTAGTGTGGTTGGTGTAATAAGGATGGATTTGAAAGGACTTAGAGGGTGTATGGTCATATAGCTAATTCTTTTATGATAAAAATTTATATAAATATATTCTAATTTATTTTACAAGAGCAAATTATGTATACATTTTTAATATTAAGAAAAAATTTGTTGTGTATTTACTAGGAATACATTTTGGAGTAATATTTTAAATATGGGATAATCGTGCATAGTTATGGGAGTTGTGTTTTTTTGTTTGCAAATTTATCAAAATTTTGATATATTATAATATTTTTTGAAGCATGTGTTTAAGATTGATTATTATGTTAAAACATTATAGGTTTTTAGGAATATGTAATTATAATATGCTTGTATTTATTGCATATTATTTATGTTTATATTTTTATTATTTGGAGTTTGCTAAGATTCGTACAAATACAAAGTTAAAGGAAATCACTCATCAAGACCATCAAGTATGATATTTTTGTTAAGGATAGTGATTGTTCACTTTATCTTTCAAATAAGAAGAAAATATTTGTTGGATTCGATTTAAGAATAGAATCCTTAATCATTAATTACGATGATTACCATCTTTATGTTACCCTCTCTATGATATTCCTAAGAATCTCACCCAAGCATAAAAAGTGTTTCTCCAAGAATTAAAGTTGTGAATGATGCATTTCATTGAACTTGGGATTAGTATGAGGCACAAAGAAACATAGCTATTAAATTGGGATTCTTCAAATATTTGACATGCAAAGTATTGTCACACTAATGCCAATGTTTTCATAAAAAATAAGAATACAGGGAGAGGCTATGATAGATATATATGGATAGAATTAGGAAGGCGAGATTGATCATTATGGAGAATATAGGAGTGAGCATTTGATGATGTAGAAGATTAAATAAAGATAATCAAAATTTCCATTGTTGAATCCCAATTCCAGGTTTTGTGATGTTGACATGAATAAATTTATGTAGGTTCAAATCTTAACATAATCAAGAACATACAAGCTACAAAATTGCATTGACCTTAATAGAGTGTTTGATCCCAAGTAAAATCATTGACATAGTTTTGTTTAAAACAAAGAAAAAATTCCATTATATTTACCATGATCTTGACTAAGCCTATACAAAATTGATAGGTATTTCAGAGATACAAATTAAAATATTAATTATATGTTTTGTTCATATTAAGTATCTATTACAATGTTGAGAATGCGGTGTACATAAAGATCAACTTATTTCTTTAGGTTCATCACATGACTATTGTTTAATATTCCATATTGTCATTGAACCATACAGTTGTAATTAATATTTCTTATGCATTTCCAAGGGTATTACAATTTACACACATAACCCACGACTCATTGTTTTGATGTTGTGCAAAGTCAAGAGCAAACAAAAAGTTAACAAAGAAAATAGCCTTCTGGAAAGTGTGGAATCTGAACACATTAAGTATGGACACTAAATGTGATTTAAATCCACATATCGAGAAGCATCAAGAAATGATCATAATAAATTCAAGTGGGAATTCAAAAATACAACTATGTCTAATCGTTCACCATGACGCTTCAATTCATCTTACACTTAAAATGGCGCATACAACAATATGGTGGTAGGATCATCTAGGCCTGAGCTATGTGATGAAGTTCATGTTGTGATATAGGGTACATGGATATAAGAGCCAAATAAAATATATATTATTTATTATATTTGAAAGGAAAGTAATGGGTGATGAGGCTTGAATCTTACTCATCAAGGAACAAAATAATTCAGAGTTAAGACATGGATGGTTTAAAATACGATCTTTTGAAATTTTATGATATTGATATTCCTTCATAGATAACAAGTATTTTTAAAAAAAATACATCTTTTTTAGGAGTGTTATTTGAATTATTCTTCTAAAATGATTTTAAACGCCTTGAAAAATAAAGGACAATTCAATTTTAATTGCTTCTTCTAAGGAATAAATGTTTAACAATACCATGCAAAGAAAGGAAATTTAATAGAGTATGAATAAATATTAATATCATTATGTTTATTAGCCTTCAAACTTGTATCAAATTTGTACGAGTAAGATACCGTATCATCTAATTTCATTGCTTGTATGAAATAAAGTTAGGATTTGATATTAAAATTTGTAGTTTTTTAATTGCTTTAGCTACCTTTTGGATAGAATTAACAAATATCCTTTAGTTTTATAGGAAGGAATAACCTCAGTATCTTGCAAGTTTCATGGCAGTGTGTTGAGGAAGGAGTCCATGGAGGGGTTAAGGAAAGGAATTCCCTAGAAAAATGTAGTGGGGTTGGGGGTTCTCGGAGAGGATGGTATGGACTAACAAGGTAGATACAAGATGATTTTCTTGGTGTGTTTTTCTATATTTTTAGAGTATTAATGGATTATGACATAAGCTTAAATCTAACTTTGTATCGTTTGTCCTCAAAATGGAGGCAATAATATTTTTAATGTCTTCTTGTCATGTTTTGGAGAAAATTCCTAGGGAAAGACATATGGGTAAAGTTTCGGTTCACATGGCTTTTCCATATGGGGGAATACACTTAGGAAGCCACGAGATGGTTTGGAGAGAATTTTTTCTCAAAAAAAATTGTTTTTAAGAAGCCACATGACCATGTGGGGGGGGTTTCTTCAGTTACTCTGAGAGGTATCTTGGAGAATCTATGTTCTCCTAAGATGATAGAGCATCTAGGCCCATAACAACATTACTCTGGTGGAGTAGAGATGAGTAAGGGTGGGGTTGATGATTTGAAATTCCTTATTAGTCATCATGTGGAACAAAATAAAAGGGTAAAATGAAAAAAATCTGATATTTCTTTTTTGTTAGCGGTTGATGTTAAAACGAATGAAGTTATATCCATGTCTACCCTCATTGTCATGGGTTGTTTCGGTAGAAGGGTTATGAAAATGGCCACCTTGAGGAGATGGGATGCAGAAACATGGGATAACCTACTTGGGCACCATCCCTTTTGGTATACCCTTTCATGTGGTTATGTGGGGGTGAAGCTCACACAAGAGAAATATGTGAATAATTTGTTATTGAAAGTCTGGTTCTAGGGATATATATCCTTGAAGTTGTGTTTTTGGACCCCTTTCTTTGATGCAACTAAAGAGAGGAAATAAAAGGAAATCATTTGGGAAAAAATTCTTAGACAGTTTCCATATTTTTGGACGAAAGATATTCTTAGAAAGAAGGGATCTCTCCTTGGAAATTTTTTGGAAGAGGACCTCAGTCTATGAACAATGGGTATCATGACCGTTGCTTTGATTTTAGTGGGTATTGATCTAAGAGAAGGTCCGTGGGAGGTTTTAAATATCTTTATTGGAGACTGATCATTCACCCAATAGTTGGATTACTCTCACATCCCTTTCAGATGTAATCGTTTCCATTCAAGTTGAGACCCGACGAAGAAATGCAAGCAGTCAACCAACAAAGGTCGATGGCACATGAAACAACCAAAGGTTGTTTCATTTACTAATATAAAAGGGATGGATGTTAAATCCATGCATTCTTTTCCATATTTGGGGAGATATGGTGATTATGTAATTAGGTGTTCAGAAGCTACCCTATATGGCGAGGGTGATAAGTGCTTACAATCTAGACCAATGTTGAATTCCAAATTTATTAACCATAAGAAGAAGATGTCCTCTCTAGAGCTTCCACCTCTAGTATTTGATGATGAAATACTCATAAGTGACATTGCATATGTGGCCCCCCAAAAGAAAGGTAATTTATATTCTCGACCCATCTTCCCTTATCAAGATTTAAGTGGTTCATTAGCTGAAAATATTATAAGATATGCATCTGGGGTGGAAGAAAAATATTGGAATGTTTGGTTCAAGAGCTCTTTTGAGATGCTTCATGGGGATGAAGGTTTGTTTTTGGTGTCATATTCTGAGTCTTTATATCCTTCTCTTTGTGATGATGGTTCCTTTGTGTCTGGGAGTGAATCTCTGAGGAATCCTTCCTCGCTTTATCCACTGGTTTTAGATGATCCTTTTGTGATGTCGAACCTCGACCTCCCCCTTTTTCAGTTGATGTCAACCAGAGCATGAATGTGAAGCTGTATTCTACTAGTCATTATGTTATTTCCCAAAATCCCTATAAGACATCTTATGACAAGTTTTTTTGTCTCTCCTTGAGAATAGAGGCTTTTAAAGCTCTTTAACATCCCCTTTTCATAGGAAGAAGAGGTGGTTCTTGTCATCCTTCTATATACATAAGAGAGGGAATGATCAAAGATATTTTTCTTTCAACCTTGGTATTAACAAGTTGGACTAGACAATATTGCAAAGGCCAGTTCTTTTCAAAGTCCCCTCTTCCCTTTCTCTATCTCTTGATAGTAATGTGTCTTCTAGGTATTTTAGTGATGTCTCTAGTTCTATTATGGAAAGATTATCATCCTCAGGTAGTGCTTATTCCTCTTATTTATTTCATGGGGGCTTCACTTATTGACCAATATCCTATCACGTTAGTTCATATTGTGGGTTTTAAAATTATCAAAAATTGAACCAATATATTATAGGTATTGGGGGGGATGAGGGGTTTAAGGTGGGGGTGGGTAGGGTGGTTTATAAGGATTGAGGCATAAAAAGGGGTGGGGAGGAGGTTTTAAGTATTGGGAGGGGGTTTCAACAAAAATACTTTGGGGCAATATCTCTGGAAATTGAGGGTATTCTTTAATATCCCACAATCGCACATGCTATGTGAGAGGTTCACTAAGTGAAGTCCCCATGATTTATTTGGGGAATCTATTTTGAATTTCCTTGAAGTTGCTATAAATGTTTTGAGTAAAATCAAGTATGTGTTGGATGATAGTTCTTTATTGAATGTTTTTGGTTATGAGGAACAATCTACACCTATAGCTCCGATCAAGGAACTTTATGGTTGTTAATTGAATGGGGTTGGAAAAGATGTTTTTTCAAGGAGGGATCTAAGTCATGATAACATCCCTATCCATGGGTATGAAGATATGAACAATGAACCAAGGTATAATTTACATCCTTTTTATGGAGTGAAGGGTATTAATCCTCTATCTTGGAAGGGTGATTTTATTCACGATTCCACAAGTATTTTCCCTAGATTAAGAGGGAGAAGGTCCATTATGAAGAATTCTAGGGAGAAAGTTGTAAAAGATGTTAACGTCGGTCGTTAAATAACCATTAGAGGGACTCTTAGAGGGATTCATCCCATGTCAAGTGTATTTAATTCTTATTATGTCCCTCAATTGTAGAGGATTAGGGTTGTCCTAAAAAAGGAAATCCATTAAGAGACTTTTTATTTCTAAATCATCGTCTATTATCTTGATTCAAGAATCCCTAGCTATATGGGATGATATTTTAGGGGATCTCAAGGTTCTACTACCAAGTTGTAAGATCATAAGTGTTGATGCTTTTGGGATATTAGTAGCACTGATGTCTACATGAAATACCAACCAGTTTCTATTTTTAATTAGTTGGGGAGTTTTATCTGGTTTAGGAGATATCCTATTCTCAAGAGAATTGGGACATTCTTTCTCTATCATTAATGTCTTTTGTCCATATAAACAAAGGGTGAACTAATGGGAAAATTTATTCATATATAGAATTTTGATAGGTGAAAAAATTATTATTGGGGGTGACTTAAACTTTAATTGAGGTGAAGGGAAAATTTGGGAGCCTAATGCCAAAAAAGACCCCTTGTGAGACTATTTAATTAGGATACTTTATGAGTTTGCATGGTTTGACATCAATCCTGACAAAATAATAACTACTTGGAGGAATAATAGGTTGGGACAAGACAAAATTTCTAAGTTGTCATGAAACCTTAAATATAGTTTAGGCTCACTAACTCTCTTACACAATTTTTTTAATAAACTAGTTAACAGGTAGGCAATTTGCAGGCTGAGTGAGTGAATCGAATGGGGTTTGGATAGGATCAAAAGGAAAGGGAAGGATAATAAATTTTTAGGATCCTAAATACATGGCATTTTTCCCTTTTAGGTTTCGAACATCATACCAACTGAAGTCTACTTCCAAGCTTCTGGGTGTCCCAATGTATGCCATCTAAAACCTTTACAAATAGTCTCCCATAAACCATTGGATATGGGAGGGATTAAGGAGACTTATGAAACTATTTCATATATGTATATATCATTATTTTCAGGTTTATAAAATATTTGGAAAGAGTTTGGGATTGAACTAACAAAACTAGCTATTAGGACTACTCACTAGGGCTGCTTTCTGGGATTCCCAAACATCTTAAGATGGACTTCAAATATTGGTTTCATATCTGGTATTTATTATTCATCCTATTAATTGACTCTTAGAAAAATAATGAGGAATTATGGTTATATATTTATTGTTTAATGCATAAAACTATAAAACTAGTAAAAATTGGCATTAAATATAGACATGGTCAGACAAATTTCGATCTATCTTAACCAAACAAACTCATATTACTATGAAACTTTCAAGGAGAAGTAATTAAGTCAGAAAATATCAGTGAGGGTTGAAATGAATCTCACTATAAGCTTATATTTAGCCTCTAATGGCATTAAACCCCATAGATTGGCTCTGAGACAAGGAAATTTTGTACGATAGAATGTTGAGCCTCCAAAATTATAAAAATGGGATGAACATTAATTTAACCTGATATGAAATGAAAGAATGTACATAAGTACATTAGATAAATCTGAGTGGGTTTGGAATTACCATTACAAAGAACTTCATTATAGCTAGATTAACATAGATTTGATAGGAAGAAGAATGAAGATAGAGTTTCACTTAAAGGAGGCCTTCAAGCTCTGCTGAATGGGTCAAGACATGGATGGAGTGGACTTCATAACCTAAAAAAAAATACCCTTAATGGATTCCTTAGCTTTTCCAACAAATATATAACAAAAATGTTGAGTGGCACATCTTCCAAAGCTCAGTTGAGCACATCACTCAACCATTGAGTAGAAGAGCTCTCAAGACAAACTTCAAATGACCAAAAATATCGATAGTAATGCTCTATCATTTTTTTATAGTAATATTATGCTTCAAGGTAGAATTGTATCAATATGTGTCCCACTTCCCTTTCCCAATGTTCCCTCATGAAGAAATTAGGAACTTCCTTGCTTTGTCTCTCTAGTTTTCATGACTTGCCAATTATCATGTTTTTCCTCTATTGGAAACTCTGCCCTCTTGTTCCTTCTTTTTTGAATGGAATTACTTAGTCCTTTTAGCAACTCCTCCCTCTTTTCTTTCTAAAAGTTTCCTATTTTTTCTATTGACACGTTTTTCCTACAGTTTCCCTTGTGCATGCTTTTTTGACTGGCTTCTTTTATGCATGTTTTGTCTTCTCTTTTTTTATTTGTCCCAAAGATTCCTTGGCCCACGTCATCTACCTATCTGCTCTACTTGGCTCATTATTTATTTAATTAAAATTTAAATCAATTTAATTTAGGAAATAAATACTTCATATTAAGTACAACTCCTTATTTAATTTCCTTCATACAAAATTAACCTATTTAATGGGTTATTCTTTCATACACCCAAGGGATTAATTGGGATAGGAGCTTGGTCCCATGGTCATCAATGAGGGTACATGACATTCCTCCCCTCCTAATATTTCTTTCCCTCAAGCAATTTCAAACCAAGATGCTGTATAATATGTTCTCCTTCCCATGTGGCATCCTGACTAGGAATCCCTTCCCATTTCTCTAGGTATTCTTTGATGATTTTGATTCTCAATCTCCTTTCTTTGACCTGCAAAATATTCTTCGAAACCAACACTAAATTCCCTTCATCATAATGGGAGGAAACTCTTTGGGTACTCTGATTTGTTTCCCTACTTCCTTCTTCAAACAAGACACATGAAACACGTTATGAATCTTACCTCTCGAGGAAATTCTTGTTCATATGCCACTTCCCCAATTTTCTTCATAATTTTGTATGGTCCATAGAAACGTAGTTGCAACTTCTCAGCCCCTTTTGATTTTAGTGATGATTTTCTATATTCCTGCAACCTTAGATATACCAAATCACCTTATTGGAAAGTTCTCTTTGTTCTATGCCTTCCAGCATTCACCTTCTGTTGATTTTGTGCTACTAATAGGTTGTCTTTGATAGTTTTGAGTATGTATTGACTCTCTTGGATCCAATCCTTTACCTTTTTGTTTCTTCAATCCCTAAATATCATATCTAAAAATGTGGGTGCATCATATCAATATATCTATTTGAAAGGTGTCATTCCAATGGATAGACAAAAAGTAGTGTTATAGCAGAGTTCCCCTAAGTGCAGCCACATAGACCATGTCTTTTGTTGTTCAGTGACATAATTCCATAGATATACTTCAATCCATTGGTTCACCCTCTCTATTTTCCCATCAATATGTGGATGGTATCTTGTGCTCAGGTCCAATCTAGTTACCACCAAATTAAACAATTCTTTCCAGAAATTTCCAGTGAATTTACTATCTCAGTCATTGATTATAGACTTGGGCATCCCATGGAGTTTGAAGAATTCTTAATGAAAAGAGTTTGAAGACTTCTTTGAATACTTACACTTATTATTATTTAGGTTAAGATATTTTTTATTTGAATATTGTTAATATCAATACAAACACAAAGTTAAAGGAAATTACTTGTCAATGCTACCAAGTTTGTTATTCTTATTGAGGATTGTGATTTTTCACTTTACCTCTCAAATGAACTAAGATTATTTGTTGGAGTCAATTTAAGAGCATAATCCCTAATGAATATATATGGTGATAACAATTGTTATGTTACCTACTCCATATATTTCTTAAGAATCCCACCCAAGCATTAAGATTGTAAAGTATCCATCTCCCCGATATTGGGATTTGGAGGAGGCATAGAGTAACATATCTATGAGGAAATTCTCCAAATATTTTACATGCAAAGTATCGCCACACTCATGTCAATGTTTCTATAAACAACATTCACATAAATTAGTAGTGTTAATTTAGGGTTAAAAAATTCATGAATACAACAAGCTAAATAGAGGAGTTTATAATTGGATATCTATAAATATTTAAAAAAATGTTAAATTAATAATAAAAAATATTAACTTAATAATAAACACAAAGTGAAAAATAATTTGGTTTAGCCAAAATTTTCATTCACATTATATCAACCATAGAAAATTGTTAGTTAGTATAAAGTTTCAATAGTGTCTTAGTTAATACATCTGATAGAATTTGGAATTAATATTATTTAAAGATTAGTTATTTTGAATTCCTAATTACACAAAATATCACTTATAAACTTATGTAAACATGATTTTAAGTTTTAAAAATTAATTAGGCCACGTGTAAGATATAAATTTATTGGTAACGTTTTTGTAATGTCCCCAAATTTTGAAAATAAAAATAAATTATTAGGCTAGTTAATTACTACCTGAACTGGACATTAACTAATCTTCTGCGTAATATGTCAATCCTTGTTTTCTACACCGAAGTGGCGTAAGTTGTTATTATTGTTTCTAGATGTTTTCCCGAGTTGGTTAATAATGTAATTCTATAATTTGTTTATGTTTACTTGATATGGTTAGATGATTACACTCTTCATTGAATATTTCTTATCGTGCATGTGCGTGTGTTTGTTTAGTTATAGATTACTTCTAGGTTATAAGTTATGTTCCTTTTTTTGTTGAAATAATCTTGACTTAACTTGTAATTGTCAAGGGGTGGAGTGGCGGGACTTGTATCTCTTATAGGACCACTTGGAGAGGTAACTGATTTTACTTGATGTTACAGGGTTTACCTAGTTCATGTTGAACTAATGCAACCTCTCTTCATTTTTCTGCAAGGTTACTTAGATCATGAAGACCTGCTACGACTGCTAAACTTGGCATGCTTCCTATACTATTCTACTCCATTTTCGCTCAAAGGCGAAAGGACCAAAGTCCTATCCTAGCAATTCTTACTGCCATTTTTAGCGTTATTGTTTACGCATAGCCGAGGTTTATTAGACCTACGTCTATCTGGTTAACATTATTATTGTGGTTTAAGACTTAATAAACTCGGTTTCTATGCATAGTATTTCAAAACATATGATTGGAATTTTTATGCTAAAGTGTGAAGTGCTTAAGTCATAAGACTTAGCCATATGGTTTTAAAGTTTATATGCCATGTTATATATATATATGAAGGCTCATTCAGGGCATATTCCATCTGCCATGAACCTTGGTTTAACTTATGTCAATGAAGGTATGGGTGGTCCCAATACAAAATCGCATTCCCAACACCAAAACGCATTTTTGGTTTTGGACTATAGCCATGAGGGAAAAATCACGACATTGTGGGTGGATAGGGTGGTGGAGTAAATGCTCCATGGGATGGGGTAAACTCAACCCTATGCTTGGTCTGTCATGGATGAGATATTCATTTGTCACTATTGTGGGTATGCTCTATTCAGATCTATGGTTTTGTCAATGCGTGGAGGACTGGCTTGCCCTACGCATTTGGAAGGTATGCTCTCCACCTGGGTTTGCAGCTTTATTACTTTGTTGTTTTCAGATGGAGGATTGGCATACTTCTAACTAGCCTCTGTTCCTTTTTGCAGGTGACAAATCTTCCATCCGTAGGTCGTGGTGTCTAATAAGTTGTCAACGAATACCCTTCATGAGTAAGCCTTGTACATACAAGCTTGAAATTGTTACCTCTACATATATATGTTGTTAGCAGATATTTGAGCTCGGTGTTGTAATGATGAATGTTTTGGTTAAGGGTTTTGACTGTGTAACATTTTCTTTATATTCAAGGACATCCATAAATGCATATGAATTTATGGTGTTTATGATTTTTGGAGTATGGTGCCTTTGGGCCATGAATGTCACGACTCGGATCTGTAATCTATTTTGTGTTAGTTGTTTAAATGTATGACTTTGATGGTTAATGAAAACTTCTGCATTTTAATTTTAATGATGAGTCTTAAATTATGGCAGTGCCATTTCTTGCAATGGTGCCTTTGTTGAATCACGACTGTGTATTTTTATTTGTAAATTATAGTAGTTACAATTGTATGCATTCAGAGCTGAGGTTTATTCATTGATACTGTCACTAGATTTGCAAGGTGGAAACCCTATGTATTTCGTTGTATGTACTTAAACTCTTGTTTTGGAATTTAAATGATTTAGTTTAGCTTATAGCAGTGCCATTGATGGCAATGGCACCCTTTCCAATTCGCGACTGTGTTTTTTCTTAATGGAAATGTTTATTTTAATGGGGAATTGTGCTGTATTTTACTTACCTGTGATTTAATTTGGGGATGGTCGTAAGCTTGGCTTATCATTGAGAAATGTGGATGACGTAGCTGTGATAGCATAGAAAATGGTTCTTTTTACATGGATTATGTTTATGGTTTTTGGTTACTTCTCGGCCATGAGCCTTGATGAATAATGTATCGTGTATATTTGGTTTTATATTATTGTGGAATGTTGAGACAGCAACAATTTCGATTATGCTTAAAACCAGGTTTTGGGTTCGAGTTTGATAGCTGTGATTTCAACCCGTATCTTGTGTAAAGTTGTGATGGCTTATCCCTTTGTGTATTTTAGTGTAGTTATTGTGGTTTATTTTTTTTGGTTTATGTGGAAGCTTGTAAATCTTTACAGCATTGTAAATTTTTTCCCCAATTGAATCCTACAGGATTCGATGCTTGTCGTGGTTTGATAAAAGGACATGAACCCACGGGATTCAATCCTGGGCTGCGTGGGTTTGTTGTTTTAATGTTGTATGTGTGGAGTTGTCTTGGAATAAGTACCGACGGGATTCGATCCTGAAACCCGTAGTTGGATTCATTATTTCAATAATGATTTTTCTTATTAATTTTATGGTTTATTTTTATGTTGATAGTTGATAGCATGGTTTTTGTTTAATAATAAAACCATGGCTATAGACCTTAAGAGGTCTCGATAGATGGCATACGATCTAGTAAAGTTATAAAGTGGAAGTCATTTGTTTTGGAGTTTGTTATGATATTTGATAGGTCTTTAAAATAGATTTAGCTCTGTTTTGTTATAATATATAAAGTTTCAGCGATGATGTTTAAGCTTATAATTTTATGCATAGAATTTATGCTAATACTATAGGTAATAGTTTGATGGTTATAGTTTATAAAATCATGTTGGAAATATGAAATCTGCTAGCAGAGAAAAGACATAAAGTCAGTTTTTAAATAGTTCTTTGGTTGAAAAAGTTTATCAACTAAGGTTAAGAAGATCTAGATACAAAATTTCTGATATTACTTTTATGTTCTGAACTTGAAATAATAAAGTAGAAATCTAACTTCCTTAAAAATATGGACTATGTTCAGAGAAATACCTCTGTCAGAGAAGATTGAAATCAACCTGTAATTGATGAAATAAAATGCAAACAAAAACAGAAGCCAAACCCTCCTACAGATAAAACTAAAGGTTATAGTCTATTATTATAAATATGAATAAGATATATTTTCCTAACTAGAAAGTCATGTTTGAATAGATAAAATAACCTAACCTCTGTTAAAATAAATACATCTGGTTAAAAGAAATACATCTGGTAGGGAATAATGAATTTAACCTGTAAGTGAAGAAAGAAGTAATGCAGAAAATAACCTAACTATAGAAGACAGTTTACAAATTATCCATTCATAATTTTATCTCCTCATTTAATAAGAAAACCTATGTAGCTTTCAAGGGAAAAATCTAGAACCTCATACCTACAAGTTGAAGCTCTTTTAATTGATGAAAATCCTACACACTCAAATACCTGGCATTAACAAATTCATAGACAGATCTGGCCTCTATTCAGATAACTGAATGGCTTGGGAACTACCACGTTCCACCCAACCATGACCCGAAACTGTTCCTGGTTTCAATCTAGACCCCCCTGCCCTGGTTCCAACATGCAAGTAGCTTAGAGATCCTAATGTAAGCAAGGATTCCCTATCTAGGATATCAGATTCTGTATCACTTTCCTTTTTCCTCTTAGGAAACATATTCTCCAAGCACTCTCTTGAAAGTAATGGGGCAGAATTATGGAATCATCCAAAGATAGATAAATATATCCGGAAGCCTGACTTTGGCTTGGGTCTTTATAGACAAACTTTTCAGGAAAATGGGCAGTTAAATCAAGAATCATTTGATTTCTTGAAATAACTCATTTTTGTTTAATTTAGGTAATTTTAATATTTAACTTAGGAACTTTTGACTAGTTCCTACTTTGACCCTTGTAGGTATTTTAATATTTAATTATCATTAGTAATAATAATAACATGTGTATCCTTTCTTTATTACTTATAGTTACTAGTATTATTACTATGCTTACTATTTTATACATATAATGTATAAATCATATATTTATATATATACCATTTGTTAACATTTTAACTTTAGGTATCATATAACATGATCCTTAATCATAGGACACTTTTCTTTTAGCTTAGTCACTTTCTTTAATAATGCCTTCAGGTAGGGGTTAGGTCAACTAGGTTTGGAAACTCTAAACCTCCTTGCATGTTGGATTCCCTCGTATAACATGGTAGTTTTTCAATACTTTGATGAGATACATAAATTCAAAATTTCATTTAACCACTTAAAAATAAGTAAGATGAGATCAATTTTTTATCAGGGTCATTTTCACTCAACTTATTAATTTTCCAGTAACTCATAGAGCTTATCCAGAGCCCATACTCAATGCTAAAAACAAGGAATTACAAACTTAGTGCAATTCTAGAGCTTCTCACTCAACACTAATGCTAGGATGTATTTGTAGGATACACCTAGGGATACAATGGCCAAGGATCTGATATTCCAGAGCTTATGCTTAACATCAAATTGGAATGCTCCAAGGCTTATGCCCAACACTTCCAATTCTTATCTTTTAATGTCATTGAGAGCTTCTTGCTCAACACAAAGGTTTCATAACTCATGTGCTCCAGATCCTCTTGCTCAACACAAACATTAAAATACTCATGTTCTCCAGAGCCTCTCGCTCAACACAAACATCAAATACTCATGTGCTCTAGAGCTTCTCGCTCAACAAAAAACATCAAATACTCATGTGCTTTAGAGCTTGCACTCAATGCAAACATCTCATCAATTGTGTGCTTCAAGGTCCACACCTAACACATGAAATCATATACATAAAACATATGCAATTGGCTTATGCCCAATATATCAAAAAAATCATCATGTTCATGTGTACTGGGGTCTTAGGCCCAATATACCAATTAAATCATCAAAGTAATATCATAAGCAACGGGGCTTATGCCCCCTTATAACAACAATGTCCTTGGTCTTCTAGGGACTCAAAATGAAATCATGAAACAAGGTAGGGTAAGCCTTTCTCATGGTGGCTTCATTCTCCCAAGTAGCCTCATCAGCCTCGAAGTGCTTCCATTGCACTCTCAACTAGAATATGGTGCACTTCGTGAGCTACACCTCTCTCTTATACAGTATATGAAGGGGTTCAAGTTCAAACTCCTCTTCAGGTTCTACCTGTAATAAGGACCAATCAATCACATGTTTAGTATCATAAACCTATTTCCTTAATAAAGATGTGTGGAAAACATTATGGACTTTTATGTGAGCAGGTAAAGCTATTTCATATGCTACTGGCCCTCTCTTGGACAGTATCTCAAAGGGTGCACAAAAATATCGATGCTAACTTACCACATCTTCTCAAGCTCAATGAGCTTCCTTTTTCTTTTTCTTTCAACTAAACATGGTCACCTATATGATAATCTTTATATTTTCTTTTCTTATCCGCATAACTCTTCTAGCGGTCTTGTGCTTCTTTAAGGTTCAACTGGACCTTGGTAACCAATTGTTCCACGTCCTTTAGTAATTCAGGCCCTAACATGAGCTGATCCACTAGGATATCCCAAGTAAATGATGTTCTACATTTTCATCCATAGAGTACCTCAAAGGGACTCATCTTGGTGTTAGAATAGTAGAGTCAAGCTAAATTAGTTAAACTATCTAAGCAACCAACAACATATCATAAAAGATAAGAATAGGAAAATAAAAGGACAAGAGAACACCGATATATGTGGTTCACCCTAATGGGTTACATCCACAGGAAGGTAGTCTTCTATTACTCAAGAATGTCTTCTCCAATCTTACAAGAGAGAGAAGAATAAATACCCCAAAGAATATAGATGATGTACAACAGTGTCACAATAGTACCACTACTACATCAAGAATGCATGATATGTAGAGACTCACTTGACCCTATCATATACTAAGAGAAGAGGAGGAATTAATCTCACATATTGCATGTGGGATAATATAATTTTCCAAAATAACATCTCTTAATACAATACCATGGAAAAATACTCTACACAAGTAAATACACCACCATATAACTATGGGTTAAATGTATTACTCTTTTACATAAGGTTGTAGAAACCTTCCGACATAATACAAAGATGTTATTACCTTCCAAGGAATATAATATACTCCAACACTCCCCCTTAATAATGGCTGGGAGAAGGGCCCGCACTTACACTAAGGAAGGAAGGAGTCATTACTGCTCCACCTTGATGACAACTTCCAGAAGAACCAAAGCTGCAAATAAGAAGAACACTTCGGCTGATGGAATTTGACGATGAAAAAATGCTTCTCACTTAATCATGAAAGTGCACACAAACCAGGTTGTACGATGAAAGACCCAACAATAAAATGTCGAGAACATGTGACATAATCCAATTGCAAGATGCTTAGATCACCACAAGAATCATCACAACCATACATGATAGCTGAAGAACTCTAATATAACATCCACACCAGTGTACAGATACCTTCTGACCATTGATACAACAGAACATGTGGCTAAGAAAACCACAACAATGCACAAAAAAAACCAGATGGCTAATACACATGAAGATAGCAGAGATTCTTCCAATCAAGGTGCAATATAAATATCTGTAGAAGACCTCAAACATCGAAGGAACAAGACCTCAATGGCTTATACATTGAAAATGATATCATACAGATGAACATCATGACTTTAACAGTAGAAGATGGTGCTTCATTACTTCTAGAATAAGGTGAAAGCCTAAACAGAGAACTTATGTGCATAAGAACTTTCAAGATTAAAGCATATAAAAATCATAAAACAAAATTGCTCATACAGAAATGAAAATGCTTATATCCCAAAGGTTAGCAAATATCATATAAAGGAATGGAAACATAATATGATCAAATAAAATATTAACTTGCTCATTAAGGAAAATGAAGTTACTTTTACACATTAAGTGTCAGCCACAACATATAAATAGTGAGCCAAATATTTCACTTAAATATATGAAAATTTAGTCATCAAGTAACTAATATGAAGCATAGGTGCATTTCTTATTAGTATGATGTTAATATGCAAGAGATGAATGCCCTAAAAATGTCAATGCTTCCATATAGGAATGTTAGAGACAAGTAGGAACAAGATAACCTCTGCAATAATAAGAATAGAAATCTCATTGCAACAAGAACAAGGTGCTCAAGATAAATAGTTCAAGATTTAAAGATTACTCAAAGTCATATAAATATTGAGTAAAAGATTATCGAAATAAACATGACATGAGATATAGATAAATCAAAATGTTTAATATGATAAACATATAGCAAATTATGATCAACTCATGATATCACTTATAAAAAATTATGAAATGACAAGTCACTAATGGTCTTAATCATGGGTTCCTTTCTTGTTAACACTATGTAAATATGCAAGAGACGAAATGCCCTGGAAATGTCAATGGTTCCATATTGGAATGTTAGAGACAATTAGCACAAGAACTAGATACAATCTCTGTAATACATGAAAAAGAAACTATATCCCAATTAAATAACTTATGACAAGCCAAAACATATGATATCACAAAAGATTTTACTTAAAAATATAATTAGCAAGAGCATATAATGATCATAAAGATATTACTTATAAAAGAATGAAATTTTTTTTACACATTACTTGATTTATATCTTATTGATGACCTCATTACTTACATATGAGATTGTTCTTATAAAATTGCTTTTATAAACAAAACAAAGAAAAGAAAAATTTAATTATTAAGTATATTTAAAAAATATTAAGGATTAGATGGTTTATAGCTATCATCATGACAAAATACTAGAGACCCGTGTCCTTAAAAGATGTCAATATTTCCAATATTTTCATATAGAAATGTGAGACAAATATATAGCAAGAACAAGAAATAATATCTTAATAAACATGATTAGAAGCAAAACCTAAATGTAAAAAATGAATAACAGAAAACTTAAATACTTTACTGTACTGATCTGAATCTGCAAAAAACACAGTTAGAAAACAGTAAAGGAAAGAGAAACTTTTACTTACAACCATTTGAAAAAGGTTCTTATAAAAGTTCAGTATTTTGTTCTGGTCACATAGGTGGATCCAGAATGGTTGTTCCAATTCCAAATACAGGTTATAATAAAAAAATCCGGTAAGAAATGACCAAGTTACAACCCTTTTTTATAACTGTTGTTTTTATTACTGAAAGGAAGCTTAGAAATGCCCATTTTTCTGTTTTGGTCATGTGGGTGGATCCAAATGGTTGTTCCAATTCTGAAAATAGGCTATAATAAAAAACTAGTAAAAAATGACCAAGTTACGACCCTTTTGTATAACTTCCATTTTTATTATCAAAAGGAATCCTAGAAATACCCAGCTTTCTATTTCGTTCCTGAAGGTGCATCTAGGAGGGCATTTCCAATTCCAAAAATAGGTTATAATAAAAATTCCGATAAAAGTTGACCAAGTTACGACCCTTTTTTATAACTGTCATTTTTATAATTGGACGAAAGATCTCCTTGAGGAGAGCTCCGAAATCATGTAGATCTACAGAAAAAAAACATCAAGAAACCCTTGAAAAAATTCTGGAAAAATCTTACACAACAAATTAGAGTTAGGGTTAAAAAAAATGCAGAAATATGCCCAGATCTAAAGAGAAGCCTATTGGCTACTAGATAGAAATCAAATCTACAACAAAATGACAATTCCCAAATGATAATCGTTATTGATTGAAAATTATGGAAGGTACTAGATCATAGCAACCTACTCTAATACCATGTTAGAATAGTAGATTCAAGCTAAACTAGTTAACCTATCTAAGCAACCAACAACATATCATAAAATATAAGAACAGGAAAAGAAAAGGACAAGAGAACACTAATATACGTGGTTCACCCTAATGGGTTACATCCATGGGAAGGTAGTATTATATTATCTCCAGAATGTCTTCTCCAATCTTACAAGAGAGCAAAGCACAAATACCCCAAAAAATATAGATGATGTAGAACAATGTCACAATAGTACCACTACTACATCAAGGATGCATGATATGCAGAGACTCACTTGACCCTATTATATACTAAGAGATGAGGAGAAATTACTCTCACATATTGCATGTGGGATAATATAATTCTCCAAAAGAACATCTTTTAATACAAAACCATGGACAAATACTCTACACAACTAAATACACCACCATATAACTATGGGTTAAAAGTATTACTCTTTTACATAAGATTGTAGACAACTTCCGACATAATACAAAGACATTATTACCTTTCAAGGAATATAATATATTCCAACACTTGGCTGGGTTCTGGTATCCGTTGTTATATGCAAACTTTGTAAGATACAGGTAATCTTTCCACTGGGTGGGGTTGTTCATGACATACATCCTAAGCATGTCCTAGATACAATCTGGTTTACTCGTTCTGTATTCCCGTCTACCTATGGGTGGTAAGAAGTACTAAATTTCAACTACGTCTCTAAATCGAAGAATAAGGATCTCCAAAAGTTCTTGGTAAATTTAGTATATCGATCCGAGATGATTTCCTTGGGTATCCCATGCAATCTAAATATCTCCTTTAAGAAGATGTCGACAATGTGTATTGCCTTGTAGGTCGACTTCACTGGAATGAAGGGTATTGCGTTTGACAATTTTTCAACTACTACAAAGATGGAATCATTTTTCTTCTTACTCTTAGGTAGACCCGTGATAAAATCCATACTAATGACCTCCCACTTCTATTTCGGAATGGGTAATGGCTGCAGCAACCCCCAAGGATGCTGGTGCTCAACTTTGACCAGCTGACATTCTTGATATTTTGTGTTAAACAACGCTGTGTCAGCCTTTAACTTAGGCCATAAAAAATGTTTCTTTACTGCGGATATCATCTTTTGATATCCCGGATGCCCCAGGTAGGTTGTCCAATTAAATTCCCTGAGGATGTTGGACTGGATTTCCCCTCCTTCTAGAACGTATGGTCTCTCTTTGGACCATAGTAGTCCTTATTCATCTACCTTGTACTCTTTTTGTTACTGAAACAACCTATCATATTGGACCTTCTTGAGGATTTCAACATAGAAAGGGTCAACTCTGTTGGCCATTCTAATCCTCTTGTGTAAATCCAAATCAGTTTGACTTAATGTCACCTCATATATCATATGAGCTTGTCATCTCAAAGCATAATCAAATTCGTTCTCCTTTCCCTTTATATGCTTTAGCTCAAAATGATGCTCGCTGAGGAAATCCAACCATATGGCTTTCCTAGCATTCATATTCAGTTGTTCAAATAGATACTTCAAACTCATATTGTCTGTTTTCAAAAGGAATTTCTTCCCCATGAGGTAGTTCATCCACATGTTCAAGGCGTGGATGATGGCTACTAACTCAAGATCATGGGTGGGGTATTTATGTTTGTGTTCTTTTAACTTCCACAATTCATAACAGATCATGTAATCATTCTTCAAGAGGAATACTTCGAGCCCTTCCTTGCTTGCATCAGTGCAAACAATGAAATCCCCATTAGGATCCGCAATTTGTAGTATCAATGCAGCCACCAAAATCTGTTTAAGATTTTGAAAAATTTCCTCACACTAGGTCATCCATAAGAACTTGTTCGCCTTCTTTTGCAAATCGGTCACAGGACAAGCTATCCTTGAGAAGTTCTCAATGAACTTTTGGTAGTAACCGGCTCATCCCAAAAGGGATCTAATTTCAGTGACACTAGTAGGGGTAGGCCACTCCTCTATGGCTTTAATCTTTTCTGGGTCCACATCTATCCCTTTCTCAAAGATGATGTGACCCAAGTACTGTATATGTGGCTTGTAAAAATACCATTTACTAAACTTGGCATAGAGCTGGTGTTCACATAACACCTGTAGCACTATGTGAAAGTGCTCCTCGTATTCCTCTTTACTCTTAGAGTAAACCAAGATGTCCTCTATAAATGCCAAAAAAAATTATTGTTGGAGCAGAGTCCCGTAGCTACAGGAAAAGATGCCATTTTGGTGGATAAACAGTTTGGCGAAGATGAAGAGATAAGGTAAATCTACGATGTCGTAGCATGTTTTTAGCTGCAGAGCAGAGCCGAAAATCATGACTGTTGGGACAGAGAAGTCAAGGAAGATGACAATACCTGAGCGGCCGAGAAGAGAGAGCTCAACCACTGCATTGAAGGTAGCGGTGAAGACATGAGGGCTCAGCTACCCTCATAAAGGAAAAGGAGCAACGAGGCCGAGGTATTGAAGACGAAGGACAGAAGAAGGGAAGCGGTGCATAGTACCCATGGTCAGTGCCGGGAAGCATGGAAGACTGCAGAGAGCAGTGGTGTGACAGAAAGCGGCTACCCCAAGTACAGATATGTCGACTGTCACTAGTTAGGGTTTTTGGGTTACTGTTGGGACAGGCCTACAGTGTTGTAATGGCGATACCTTCGGGACGCCTATAAAGGGATATATTTTGTATTGTAAAAGGTTGGAATTTTGGGCATTTTAAACCATCCAACTAGTCAGTCCTTCTAAAGCTAGACATCAGCAAGTCTGAGAGTCCAGTAGTCTGTTAGCTCACTGTATTTTGTATTGTAACAATCCGCAAGGATTGACAGAGAGAGAGAGAGAGAGAGAGAGTGAGTATATTGTAAGAAGGGAATATAGAGAAGAGATCTAAGAGAGAAGGGCTCCAGGATGTGTGCAGAGTTACACAGAAGATCTCTAGCTGCATATGCGGTGCAGCAGAACTGTGTACCTCTCTCAAGTTATAATATAGAAACATAGTTCTGTGGATGTAGCTTCTACCCTGGAAGTGAACCATGTAAAATCAGATTGTTATGTGATTGATTCATGCGATTGTATTTACTTGTTATATCTGTCATTCATTACATGAACTTTGCTTACAGTAAATGTATGTATATGTTATTCAGTTCACAACATATTATAGAAGGATAAATGCAAGTTGAAGTCTTTAAGTATTTTGTATAAGAGTTTGTCTAAGTTTCGCTCAAGGAAGTTAAGAGTCGCAATGTAACACAGTCTTATGTATTGAGTCCTGTAAGTTGAACACCAGTAAGCTAAGTACACTGAGTCGCAGTGGTAGGATATCGCAGGGAGGCGATATCGCACCATCAGAGGAGCTGTGGTGCATGGTACTGCTGGTTGAGGATTGAGCGTAGGAAAGAGTTACGTGTTGCCCAGGGTGCAGCGATGCGATAAGGAGTAGATTCATCGCGAGTAGGAGGAAACTGCGCATCGCATCGCAGAGAGAGACACCTCGCGGGCTAAGAAGAGCTGCGAGGCGCACACAGGACACCATATAGAACCTGGTCGAGACACTTGAATCTTTGGCCAACCCATTAGGATCACTTCGGGTGAGAGTTCAGGCCGCTCTGTGGTCTGTTGCCGAAAGGGCCAGTGAGCTATGGGTGTTGTTGGTACATGATAGTAAACCCGGGTCTGTCCAGCAAACCAACAAATGGTTCTGTTGCTGGTTTTGAACAAACTGAGCACTGATGTTCTGGTGGCGTCCTACTAGAGACGAACTCAACGAGTTGGTTTGGTCTAAGGAGAAAGAGTTTTCCGAACACGAGAACAAGATTCCTAGACTGAGTACAGAGGACTGGTTACAAAAACATATCGTTACAGACCTGCATGCGATATTTTTTGCGACCTTTGGAAACGAGCTTTACGACTGGCTATCAAAGTTGACTGATACGAGAATATTCAAGAAGAAAAGAAACATTTTCTGGACACCAGAGCTGATTCAGACTGTGAAGAACCTTGATAATCCCATTACGAGGATAGTAGACTTCTGGCTTGCGAGTGTGCTAGAAGGCTTCGTCACAGAGTTTGCAGTTGAACAGAGAAAAAGCTTCAGCGAGGCTAAGTGGTACTTCTTCAAAGGATATCGCGGTAAGTACCTAAAATCTTTAAACTTGTCCATTAAGATGTTATTACATGAAAAAGGAACAATGGATCTAGTTTCAGATGAATAAGTAAAGATAGTAATGTCACAAGAGTTTGAAAGTGATTTTGATGACATTGGACGTACACGTAGTGGAAAGAAATACAAAGTAGATTTCAGCTCTCCCATATTTGAAGACAGTTCAGATAATACTAGACAACAGATTCATAGTACCACAAAAATAACAGAAGGGGGTATCCCTTACCACCCTTATACCCCACAGAAACAGATCGGGACTCAGAACAATCCCATAGGAACTCCATCTAGTAGCTCCCAGACAGTACATACTACCGCTACATCACCTCCACCTACACCACCGAGTTGTAGTAACACAGCAAATCAACATCCACCACATAGAAATAGAATAGGGGATGATATGAAGCTACCTATATTTAAGGGTACAGGGGCAGAGGACCCAGAGAAGCATGGGTTTCTATGTGAAGCCGTGTGGACCATTAAAGCAATTAATGATGATAATAGTAAACTTGTACAGTTGGTCACCACACTGAGAGAAAAAGCCTTAACATGGTATATGAAGTATACCTCAGCGGTACCCAGAACACTTGTCCAGGTCAAGACCGCCATGATTAAAGAGTTTAAGAAACCTAAGTCTAAGTCACAGTGCATTACAGAGCTCAAAGACATCAAACAGTTACCTACAGAGTCAGTGTGGGACTTTGATCAGAAATTTAAAGCCCTTATAGACCAAGTCAGCTTTGAGTTTGCACTGGAGAAGCATAAGGAATGGTTTATTTCAGCACTGCTCCCTCACATTAGACTACCATTAATCCAGCAGAAACTCCAGACGCAGGACGACGCGTTGGAGATGGCAATGAAACTAGAGGCTTCACCTCTAGCTGAAACCAGCATAGGTATGAAAAACCTGCAAAACCAGTTGGCTAATCTCACGATACATATGCATGAGCTTAAGAAAGGGAAAGAGGTTGCGCAAGACATATGGTGCGTAAAGTGTAAAGCACAAGGCCATACTAAATATAATTGTCCAATCTTTGTAGAATATATAGCAACCGGGGCTCCTAACCCCTTACCATAGACCCATGGGCCGTGGTGTGAAATATGCAAGACAAGAGGACACCTACCTCACCAGTGCCCTTTACTTCAGAATTACGTACAGACACCTAAGAACTTATACTGCGTCTTCTGCAAGTCCGTAGGCCATGATGAACACGATTGCCGAGCCTATGATCTCATGGTCGGGAGCAAGCAAGACTTGTATAGAGTTCAATCAGAAACACAGGGTCCAGTAACAGGACCACAGTATGATCAGGCTCATGTTGGCCATGGAGGAAGATTCAGAGGACGAGGAGGATTCATAGGCTTTGGCCGGGGAGAACGCTTTGGCCATGGTCATAGACCAGTCACTTGTTACAACTGTGGAGTTCTAGGACATTATGCTAGGGACTGTCAGAGCCCTACCACTACATGTAACTATTGCAAATCTTATGATCACGCTATAGAAGAATGTCCTACCTTGATAGCTAAGATCAAAGAACCTAAGCCAGTAGTACACCAGAACATCCAGCTTATTGCTATTGAGTAGGAAGAACCAAAACCAAGAGTCAACATTGTGACTCACAGCGGTGCTTCCACCAATGAGACATCGCAGGTTACTGAAAAGACCACAGGTCAGGAGTGGGTACGCAAAGCTCCTAACAAAGCAACACCACTTGACCTACAGAAGAATAAACAGACATTTCAGGAAGCTAAGAATTTCTTTGATGACCCTATGCAATCAGGATCGCAGGTACCACCGTCTAGGGGCATACCGCAGCAAGCACCTTGTGGCGTTAGCCCTATACAGATATCGCAGGCTACCACATCGGGCACATGCGATGAGGACGAGTTGACAGGAAGTGTACAATCCTTCTTGCGGAGCTGTTTAAAACTCGTGAGAAATGAGCAAGCTATCGGATAACTTCAGCGCATCATAGATCAGTGTTAACCATCTTCTTCTGTGAGCAATGCACAGCATGCTGTTCATAGTATTATGGGACATACAAGAATAGGAAGAGAGATGCGACTCACAGCACAGGTTGGAGAATTTGAAATGGACGAGGTGATCCTAGATCTAGGATCAGAGGTAAATGTTCTAACTAAGCATACATGGTAAAATATGGGTATCCCTAAGTTAGTCAGATTGCCTATCCATCTGCGATTAGCTAATCAACAGCGGGTATCACCCCTGGGTCAATTATCGCAGGTGCCAGTTGACATTGATGGAGTTCGCAGCTCTTTGGACTTTGAAGTTATAGAAATCATTGGCGATAGTAGACCATATCCAGCACTACTAGGAATTGATTGGGCGATCAGTAACATGGCCGTTATCGACTTAAAGAGAAGACAAATGACCTTTGAGGATGCGCAGATCCAGGTCATCGTACCGTTAGATCCTCTCCAGGGTCCTAGATACATTGAACCTATCCGAGTAGAGGAACAGGCACGTAACATGGACAGTCTCTATTAGATGACTGTGAACCAGAGCAACTACATCAATCCAACCACAGAAGGGAACATTAGTTGGCGATGCGACAGCTCATGCGCATCGGATTCGGATGTTGGTCTAGAGAACTGGCAGAATAGACTTTACGAAGTCTCAGTGCGCATATGTGCGTACATGACTAAGTCACTGCGATGGATTGGCGCAGAGATCAACGAGATTCCATCATTTCATGGTCTAACAGATATCCAGGACTTTCTCACGCAGTTTGAATAACAAATTCCTCACGAGCAAAGGATCGCATCTATGGACCTTGCAGTATGAGCCACACCTGCAAGATGGTGGTATGCACATAAAGAGAATATCGCATCATGGGATGATCTTAAGAGATTGATGGCGATCAAATTCTCTACCAATAGAGAGTATGTCCAGCAGAGATATACAGGAGAAAGTGACCCCAAGTCACATATTCAGACATGTGAATAGGATTGGTCGGATATTCCTAAGGATGAATGGATTCACCGATTCATTCACACTTTGGACACAGTTCCACGGAACTGGTACACAGAGACTGAATTACGCAAGGGAACGACTACATGGCCACTTCTAATAGGCATCTTTCTACTTACCTTCTCTTTTGAATCTGAGTATCCAAATGTTGATCAGGCCCTAGATGTAATAAAGGTTAATATATATGAGGATTGTACCTTATCAGTACATACTCAACCCGAGTGGGCCATCCAGTTAGAAGATGCGCTCGAGTGCTATAACTTCGAAGTAGAACCAGAGGATGAGGATGAGGATCCTCGCAACATCAACATTTCAGAGTCAGAAGGGACTCACGATGTTGATGGACCGAAGCTACAGATTCCAGCAATCACAGAGCCAATCAAGATTAAAAAGATCAATATTGGCACAGACACAGAACCAAAGTTTTCCTCTATTGGAGACTATTGGACCGATGAAACAGTTGGACAGATTGCAGACTTTCTACATGACTATCAGGACCTATTTCCCACCAAGTTCACAGACATGAAGGGAATAGTTGGAGACCTGGGAGTAATGAGGATACCATTGAAAGAGGATGCTAGACCAGTTAAGCAGCGTCCATATAGATTAAATCCACGCTACAAAGAAAAAGTTAAGGATGAGAATGATAAGATGCTAGCAACAGGCACGATTGAGCCCGTAGAAGAGAGCGAATGGGTTAGTCCCATGGTCGTGCAAGAAAAGAAAACTAAAGGAGACATCATGATCTGTGTCAACTTGTGCAAACTCAACGACGCATCGCTTCACGATCCATTTTCTACACCTTTCACTGATGAAGTACTAGACAATGTGGGAGGACAGGATGTCTACTCCTTCACCGATGGCTTTTCAGGCTATCACCAGATCAGAATCCACCCGGAAGATCGACATAAGACCATGTTTGCAACAGAATGGGGCTCATTCCAGTATACGGTAATGCCCTTTGGTATTAAGAATGCACCAGCTATCTTTTCTAGAGTAGTAGTTGCCGTATTTAAAGAATACATCCATAAATTCCTAGAAGTTTATTTTGATGATTGGACTGTATTTGGATTAATTGACAAGCACATAGGAGATTTAAGACTGATGTTAAAGAAATGTAGGCAGTACCAGATTTCTCTGAACTTGAAAAAATGTATATTCTGTGCGCCATTCGGTATTTTGTTGGGTCACATTGTCTGTAGGCAAGGCTTGATGGTAGATCCCGCAAAGATTGCCATCATTATAAATCTTCCAGCACCCAACTCAGTCAAACAATTGAGAACAGTATTTGGTCATACCGGGTACTACAGAAAATTCATCAAAGGATACGCAAAGATTACAGCACCGATGGAAAAACTGTTAAAGAAAGATGTAAAATTCCTTTGGAATGAGGAATGCCAGCAGATTCTAAACACACTTAAAGAGAAGATGGTTACAGCACCCATCTTAGTATTTCCAGACTAGACTAAGCCGTTTCATGTACATGTGGATGCATCTGGCATCGCACTAGGGGTTGTTTTAACGCAACCAGGAGAAGGAGGTATCGATCATCCTATCGCATACTCCAGTAGAAAGCTATCAACAGCAGAAAAGAACTACACCACGACAGAAAGAGAAGGCTTAGCTATGGTGTACGCGCTACATAATTTCAAGCACTACCTGTTGGGTACCTCGTTCAAGATGTTTACTAACCATTCCGCATTGAAGTATCTGGTCAATAAGCCAATGTTAGGGGGAAGAATCTGCAGATGGTTACTCCTCTTTCAGGAGTATGATTTTGAAATCATTGTCAAACCAGGAAGATTGAACGCCAGACCTGATCATCTGTCGCGAATAGACTCAGGAGAAGAGCCAAGTAATCTAGAGGACAATTTGCCAGATGCGCAATTGTTTTCTATTCAGATTGCAGATGAGTACTATGCTGATATCATTCACTTTCTCACTACAGGAAGGGAACCTCAGGAGTTTACCAAGCATCAAAAGAGGCAATTGGTTGTTAAAGTAGCAGACTTCACCCTGATCGCAGGATAGTTATACAAGTTAGGTCCAGATGAATTCCTGCGCAGATGTGTGATGTCGCATGAAAAAGAGGCTATTATTAGAGAAGCACATTCAGGTACCGCAGGAGGTCATTTCGTAGGAAAGCCGACTGCGCAGAAAATCCTGACCGTAGGATTATGGTGGCTTACATTACACAAAGACACTAAGTACTTTTGCAAATGCTGCGACATCTGTCAGAGGGTAGGAAAACCTTCGCGACGAGATGAAATGCCACTGCGACCGCAGATTACGTTGCGCACATTTGACAAATGGGCTATAGACTTTGTGGGTCCTATCAACCCACCAGGAAATTGAAATGGTGTGAGATATATCATCACTGGAACAGAGTACCTCACCAGGTGGGTAGGGGCCAAAGCAGTAGGAAACTGTGATGCTGCTACAGCCGCACAGTTCATTTTTGAAAACATCATCACTAGATTTGGATGCCGAGTAATTTTGATGAGCAATCAAGGCACACACTTCTTGAATCGCACCATTGAGGCCTTGACAGAAGAATTCCAGACACAGCACCATAAGAGAACTCCCTACCACCCACAAGCTAATGATACGGTGGAGGCCTTTAACAAGATTTTAGAAAACGCTCTTACTAAGATCTGCAACAGCCAAAGGAATGATTGGGACCTCAGAGTTAACGTTGTATTATGGGCGTATAGGACTACATGCAAGAAACTTACAGGGCACACACCTTTCAGCTTGGTGTATGGACAGGAGGCTGTTATGCCTATGGAGTATATTCTCCCCAGTTTAAGAATTGCTCAGATCACTGGAATGGCTGATACAGACACGGTGCAGGAAAGGATAGCACAGCTGCTTGCCTTAGAGGAAGACAAATTCATCGCCGGATTCCATCAGAAAGTGCAGAAGGCACGAGAAAAATATTGGCATGACAGACACATTAAGAGTAAGACTCTTCAGATCGGATACCTAGTACTCCTCTATGACAGTAAATTTATTAAGTTTCCAGGGAAGTTTAAGACGCATTGGTTGGGCCCGTATCAGATACAGCAATTCACAGAGGGAGGATCCATTTAGCTCAGCAAACTGAATGGGGAGCTTCTTCCCATGATGATCAAAGGCAGTAGGCTTAAGCTCTATAGTGATAGCCACTCCACCTCTCAGCCCTAACTCAGAGTCGTGAGTGGTGCAGATGTCCAGTGTAGTTGAAAGGAGGTATCGCACTGGGAATTAGTCTACACCGGCAGGTATTTTAAGTATCAGGAATCGCATAAAGATGGTTCATTGTAAAAAAAAAAAAAAAAACGCTTAAGTTTGTGTTGAGCAAGTGATGTGGTGTGGCATCGCAGCAGCACGATGTTTCTCCGTGCCACATACCTAGTTTCCCACGAGACAGAGGGCTAGTCAAGTCGCTTTCTGACAAGCAGTTAATGAAGAAATGACCGGTATACCTTACCGTAGATTTGGCAACAACATAATAAATTTTTCCATATTTGGAAAATGTTCGATGAGATCGGCGCCTGCATACACACGCTTCAAGGAAAATTGATTGGATTTCAGCATTTATTGAGGATCGGGATGACAGGTGTGGTCTCTTCCAAGTAATTAATACAATCAATGGATTCAGTCTAGATGACCGTTGCATCTAGGATTATCACCTTCGGCATAAAAGCAGAAATTATTCATTCGGGAGGGTTACATTTGCAAAGATCTGAGAGCTATAAAGTGCATTGTTAAGTTTCCCCTGTGCAGAGGTAATTTCATTACAGAGTGTTGTGATCTCCATAGTTTGCGGCCATTTCCAATCCAGAGTATAACACCCATTGGGTTCTGTCCGAGGAGGAACCCATATAAGCGATTTTGGAAAGGTTCGAGCGTGGAGGTCTTATGTCTGCTATGACGACGCCGTCTAAGGGTGTCACGCCAAGTTCATCATAGACCGAACCGCTGCCAAGGACGAGGAGTCAAGCGCAGGATGTAGAAGATGTCATCAAAGTCTCTGCTGAAGAGAATAAGAAAGATGAGCCGATCGCTGAAGATAAGAAAGCAGAGCAGCAGAATGATGAGAAGAAATCTCCCGCCATGAAGAAAGTAAAAATGAGAAAAAGAAAGCCACGAGAGAAGGAAGATGACCTGTCTCATCAGCTAAGAGAAGAACAAGAGACTGCTGAGGCAAAGAAACGAAAATCTGGAGATCAGAGGCAGCATGAAGGCCTAGAGCGGTTTTTTGAGAAGAAAAGTGAAAGGGACAACAAACCGAACAAGCAGAACTCCAGCATGCAGACAAAGGCTTGTTCCCGGCATGGAATTCAAGGCCTGTGTAGTTCTCGTAAGGACGGACCCAGACTAAATGAAATGTTTGAGAAGGTTGGAAGATACAGATTTCGACTTTCCTTGTGATAAAAGTTCTAACCCAGATAAAGAGGAAAGGATATCTGTGGAAGACTTCTCAAGACTTGAAGATCCTTAAAAGGTCTCGCAAGCGACAAGAGCGGGAGCATGACAATGAGGGAAGGAAAGATAAGAGAACCCAATGAACTAAGTTAGAAAAATACTCCAGTATTAGTCAAGCTATGCTTGACTCAGCACAAGAGCGTGTCGCAGCTATGCAGAACGAAGTCGCAGGACTTCGGGACAAGCTTCACCGCACTTCGTAGGAAGCCAAGGAGAAGCTACAGCAGGAGAAGCCCGTTGGTAGTGGCTCGGGGACGAGCCACAAGTAAGTGTTAGGAGACTGTTGGAGCAGAGTCCTGCAGCTACAAGAAAAGCTACCATTTTGGCGGATAGACATTTTGGCAAAGACGAAGAGATAAGGTAAAGCTACAACGCCGTAGCCTATTTCTAGCTGTAGAGCAGAGCCGAAAACCGTGACTGTTGGGACAGAGAAGTCAAGGAAGACGACAGTACCTGAGCGGCCGAGAAGAGAGAGCTCAACCACTGCATTGAAGGTAGCAGCGAAGACAGGAGGGCTCAGCTACCCTCATAAAGGAAAAGGAGCAACAAGGCCGAGGTATTAAAGATGAAAGACAAAAGAAGGGAAGCGGTGCATAGTACCCATGGTCAGTGCCAGGAAGCATGGAAGACTGCAGAGAGCAGTGGTGTGACGGAAAGCGGCTACCCCAAGTATAGATATGCAAACTATCACTAGTTAGGTTTTTTGGGTTACTGTTGGGACAGGCCCACATTGTTGTAATGGCGAGACCTTCGGGCCGCCTATAAAGGGATATATTTTGTATTGTAAAAGGTTGGCATTTTGGGCATTTTAAGCCATCCAGCTAGTCAGTCCTTCTGGAGCTAGACATCAGCAAGTCTGAGAGTCCAGTAGTTTGTTAGCTCACTGTATTTTGTATTGTAACAATCCGTAAGATTTGACAGAGAGAGAGAGAGAGTGAGAGTATATTGTAAGAAGGAAATATAGTGAAGAGATCTAAGAGAGAAGGGATCCAGGCTATATGCAGAGTTACCCAGAAGATCTCTAGCTGCATATGCGGTGCAGCAGAACTATGTACCTATCTCAAGTTATAATATAGAAACACAGTTCTGTGGATGTAGCTTCTACCCTGGAAGTGATCCACATAAAATCAGATTGTTATGTGATTGATTCATGTGATTGTATTTACTTGTTATATCTGTCATTCATTACATGAACTTTGCTTACAGTAAATGTATGTATATGTTATTCAGTTCATAGCATATTATAAAGGATAAATGCAAGTTGAAGTATTTAAGTATTTTGTATAAGAGTTTTTCTAAGTTTCCCTCAAGGCAGTTAAGAGTCGCAGTGTAACACAGTCTTGTGTATTGAGTCCTGTAAGTTGAACACCAGTAAGCTAAGTACGTTGAGTTGCAGCGGTAGGATATCACAGGGAGGCGATATCGCACCATCAGAGGAGTTGTGGTGCGTGGTACCATGAGTTGAGGATTGAGCGTAGGAGAGAGTTAAGTGTTTCCCAGGGCGCGGCGATGCGATAAGGAGTAGGTAGAGTCATCACGAGTAGGAGGAAACTGCGCATCACATCACAAAGAGAGACACCTCACGGGCTAAGAAGAGCTGCGAGGCGCACACATGATTCCATATAGAACCTGGTCGAGACACTTGAGTCTTTGGCCAACCCATAAGGATCACTTTGGGTGAGACTTAAGGCCACTCCACGGTCTGTTTCTGAAAAGGGCCAGTGAGCTAGGGGTGTTGCTGGAACATGATAGTAAACCCAGGTCTACCCAGCAAACCAACAATTATCCAGGTATCTACTGAAGATATTGTTCACCATACACATGAAGTTCATGAGTGCATTGGTCAACCTGAATGGCATCACTACAAACTTGTAGTGGTCATACCTCATACAAAACAAGGTTTTGTGAAGATCCTCATTGCAAATCCGTACTTGATGGTACCCAAATCGTAGGTCAATCTTCAAAAAGATCTTATCTCCTCCTACTTGATCGAACACGTAATCAATCCTAGGGAGTGGGTATCGGTTCTTGATGGTAATATTGTTAAGCTGACGGTAATCGATGCACATTCGCATTGTATCATCCTTCTTATTTATGAAAATTATTGGTGTTCCCCAAGGGGACACGCTCGATCAGATATATCCCTTCTCAATCAACTCCTGCAACTGCAGTTTGATTTCTACCAACTATGGTGCACTCATGCAATAAGGGGCTTCTGAAGCTGGAACTGATCCTCGTGTGAGTTCTATGGAAAAATATAAGTCTCGTTTTGTTGGTAATCTTGGGATTTCCTCAGGAAATACGTCCTTGAAGTCTATGAGAACTCGAAATTCCTTGATGTGTTGTTTTCTTTCATCCTCTATGTCCTGGATGTTTACTGCAAATAGTTTGTTTCCTTTTATAAAGCACTTCTTTGCGTATAAAGTAGATATATGTCTTATGGAAACCTTGAATATTTACCAGATTCCCTTGGCTATCTGTACACAAGATTGACTTGTGTAAGCAATCAAGCTTGACATAATGTTATTCCAACCAGTCCATGTTGATAATTATATCATACGATCCTAAGGGTAGGATGTTCAAGTTTATTCTAGTAGAAAAACCATTAAATTTTACCTCCCAGTCTTTGACTATTTCATAAACCTTTTGTTTCGTACCTGTGGCTAATTGCACCAGCCAGGGTTTCTCATGTTTAACTTTGTCTATTTTACATACTTCAACATTTTTAGGTGATACATAGCTTCGGAAAGCACCGGGGTCAATCAATATTGAAATAGAAGTGTTGGAAACCTTAATTTCTATCTCAACCATGGTCGCCTGATGGTCTACTTGGAGGCCATCCAAGGCTACATATATCTATAGTGTTCTAGCTATTTCCTCTACCATTGGTTCTTCTTGTAAGTTGTGCAAGACTCCATTGGTATTGTTCTTATAGTCTCAGGAATAATGGGGCCCTTGGCATTTCCAACATTTTATTTGCAACGGGGCAACATTGGCTCCCCCATTTACTGCTGTCTTGTTAGCATTCGTTGCTGGTACATATGGCTTTGTACCTATTTTGTTGAAGTTCTTATTGGCTAGAAAATTATTGTACTCTTTTTTGTAAGGTGGTGGGTTGAAACCTAGTTTGCGATTGTTCGAGAAGGTCCTAGACCTGTCTTTGTTTTTGTTGATTTTCTCTTTCCTCATTTGTCCATGCTTATAGCGAAGCCTAGCTTTGTGTAAGGTGGTTCCCAATGTTTAAGGCATGCTAAATTCAATCCTCTCCCAAAATTTGGGAGAAAGATATCCTAAAAACTGTCATATTTTCACTTTCTCATCCTTTATGTAAGGCACATATTGTAATATATCCAAAAATATTTTAATGAAAGAATCCATAGTCATGGAACCCACCCTTAATTCGTGAAATTATTTCGTCTTTCTGTTGAAGAATATTTTTTACATGTATATCTCCTGAAAAATCTTGCGAAAAATTACTTCATTGGATTTCTCTTACCTCATATTTCTTGGTAGGCTTTAGGTATCTCCACCATCTAGCTACTTTTCCATTTAAATTATAGATGGCTAGATGGGCATTCATCTCGCTAGAGTAGTTATGTACTCAGAAATATTTTCTCATACCTAGAAGCCATTCTTTATCTTTCCCCCTTGTGTTCATATCTCCTTCATAGGTTGGGGCTTTTATCTTCCTGAACTCTCCCCTAGAGATTGTCATAATTTCTCTATTTCTTTCTACAAGGAGAAAGAGAATCATCACTATACAGACTGTGACAATCTCTTTCTGAAGGTTCAGGGGTATGTTCTTCTTTCCCTTCTTCTCTCGGGTTGTTGGCCCTCTTATGATAGAATTCTTTCTTGAACCTGTTGGTTGAATGAGTGGGTTTTCCCTGTGGGATTCCTCCTGGCATGTTCCACAGCAAGGCTTCATTAATTTCTTGTTGTTCCTTTGTTTCATTCATATTATCATCCTTGAAAATCTGTAAGTCTACTTGAAGAGTTTGTATGGTTTTCAGTATGTCAGATTTTAGCTCAACCACCAATTCCACTTCCTGTGTGGGGGGATTCAACTTTCATTGTCGGCTGTTGTCTTCTTCTGTGTTCATGATCTGAACTGATCCTTTAATCCAATAAAACCTCTCTCCATTTTTTTTCAAGGTTACTTATATGACTAAGACCTTCTACAACGACTAAAATTGGCATGCTACCTATACTATTCTACTCCATTACCGTTTGAAGATGAAAGGACCAAAGTCCTATCCTGGAAATTCTTACTGCTACTATTAACGTTATTGTTTACACATAACTGGGGTTTATTATACCTACATCTATCTGGTTAACATTATTATTGTGGTTTAAGACTTAATAAACTATGTTCCTTTTCTTAGTATTTCAAAACATATGATTGGAATGTTTTTATGCTAAAATGTGAAGGGATTAAGTTTAGACATATGGCTTTAAAGTTGGTATGCCATGTGATATATATATATATATATATATATATATATATATATATATATATATATATATGAAGGTTCATTCATGGAATATTCCATATTCCATTAACCTTGGTTTAACTTATGTCAATGAAGGTATGGGTAGTCCCAATACAAAATCGCATTCCCAACACCAAAACGCATTTGTGGTTTTGGATTATAGGCATGAGGGAAAAATCACGATGTTGGTGGTGGACAGGGTGGCAAAGTAAATTCTCCTAGGTATGGGTTAAAGTCAACCCTATGCTTTTTCTTTCATTGATGAGAGATTCATTTTTCACTGCTGTGGGTATGCTCTGTTCAGCTCTCTGGTTTCCTCAATGCGTGGAGGACTGGATTTCCTTGTGCGTTTGGAAGCTATGCTCTCCACCTAGGTTTGTAGTGTTATTACTTTTTTGTTTTCAAATGGAGGATTATCATACTTCTAACTAGCCTATGTTCCTTTTCGCATCTAACAGAGCTTCCATCCACAGGTCGTGGTGTCTACCAGGCTGTCAACAAATACCCTTCACGGCTAAGTCCTGTACAATCAAGATCGAACTTGTTACCTCTGCATATAGATGTTGTTAGCAGATCTTTGAGCTCAATGATGTAATGGTGAATGTTTTGGTTAATGGTTTCGATTGTGTAAGGTTATGTTTATATTAAAGGACATCCAGAAATGCGTATGAATTTATGGTGTTTATGATGTTTGGAGTATGGTGCCTTCGGGCCATGACTGTCATGACTCAACTATGTAATTTAGTTTGGGTTGGTAGCTTAAACATATGCCTTTTTGGTTAATGAAAACTTCTCCATTTTAGTTTTAATGATGGGTCTTAAATTATGGCAGTACCATTGTTTGCAATGGTGCCTTTGTCGAATAGCAACTGTGTAGTTTTATTTGTAAATTATAGTAGTTATAATTGTATGCATTCATAGCTGGGGTTTATTCATCGATTCTATCACTAGCTTGGAAAGGCTGTAACCCTATGTATTTCGTTGTCTGTACTTAAACTCTTTTTTTGGCATTTAAATGATTTAGTTTAGCTTATAGCAGTGCCATTCCTAGCAATGGCACCCTTGCCAATTTGTGACTGTGTATTTTCTTAATGGAAATGTTTATTTTAATCTGGAATCATGATGTATTTACTTACTTGTGATTTAATTTGGGTATGGCCATAAGATTGTATTATCATTGCGAAATGTGGATGATGTAGTTGTGATAGCATATACAGTGGTTCTTTTTACATGGATTATGTTAATGGGTTTTCGTTACTTCTCGTCCATGAGCCTTGATGAAGAATGCAACATGTATATTTGGTTTTATATTACTATGGAATGTTGACAGAGAAACAATTTTGATTATGGATTAATAATGGGATTTGGGTCTGAGCTTGATAGCTATGATTTCAACCTGTATCCTTTGTAAAGTTGTGATAGTTTATCCCTTTACATATTTTAGTTTTGTTATTGTGGTTTATGTGGAAGTTTGTAAATATTTACAGCATTGTAAAAATTTTCCCCAATCGAATCCTATAGGATTCGATGCCTGTCGTGGTTTGATAAAATGACATGAGCCCATAGGATTCAATCCTAGACTACTTGGGTTTGTGGTTTAATGTTGTATGCGTGGAGTTGTTTTGGCAGAAGTGTCGACAGGATTCGACCCCAAAACCCTTAGTTGGATTCGTTATTTCAATAATGATTTTTCTTATTAAGTTTATGGTTGATTTGTATGTTTATTGTTGATAAAATGGTTTTTGTTTCATAATAAAACCATGCCTATAGACCTTAAGACGTCTCGATAGATGGCATACGATGTGGTAAAGTTATAAAGTGGAAGTCATTTGTTTTGGAGTTTGTTATGATATTTGGTAGGTATTTAAAATATATTTAGCTATGTTTATATTATGTTTTGTTATAATATATAAAGTTTGATCAATGATGTTTAAGATTATAATTTTATGCATAGAATTTATGCTAACACTATAGGTAATAGTTTGATGGTTATAGTTTATACAAGCCTACTGGCAATATGAAATATTCCAGCAGAGAAAAGACATCAAGTCAGTTTTTAAATAGTTCTTTGGTTGAAAAGGTTTATCATCTAGGGTTAATAAGACCTAGATACAAAATATCTAATATTACTTTTATGTTCTGAACTTGAAATAATAAACCGAAAATCTAACTTACTTAAAACTATGGACTGTGTTAAGAGAAGACTGTAATCAACCTGTAATTGATGAAATAAAATGCACACAAAAACAAAAACCAAACCCTTCTATAGAAAAAACTAAAGGTGATAGCCTATTATTATAAATATGAATAAGATATATTTTCCTAACTAGAAATTCATGTTTGAATATATAAAATAACCTAACTTATGTTAAAAGAAATACATCTGGTAGGGAATAATGAATTTAACATGTAAGTGAAGAAATAAGTAATGAAAAAAAAACCTAACTGTAGCAGACAGTTTACAAATTATCCATTCGGAATTTAATATCCTCATTTAATAAGAAAACATGTGTAGCTTGCAAGGGAAAAATCCAGAACTTGATACCTTCAAGTTGAAGTTGTTTTAATGGCTAAAAATCCTGCACACTCAAATACCCAGCATTAACAAATTCATAGACAGATCCGACCTCTGTTCAGATAACCGAATGACTTGGGAACTACCACATTTCACCTAACCATGACCTGAAACCGTTCCTAGTTTCAATATCGATCCCCCCGAGTTGGTTCCAACATGCAAGTAACTTAGAGATCCTAAGGTAAGGCTTCCCTATCTAGGATATCAAATTCTGTATGAGTTTCATTTTTCCTCTTAGGAATAATATTCTTCAAGAACTCTCTTGAAAGTAATCAGATTGAATTATGGAATCATGCAAAGATAGATATATAGATCCCCAAGCCTCTCTTTGCATTGGGTATTTATAGACATACTTTTTAGGAAAAGGGGGAGTTAAATCAAGAATCATTTGATTTCTTGAAATAACTCCTTTTTTTTATTTAATTTAGGTAATTTTAATATTTAACTTAGGATCTTTTGACTAGTTCCTACTTTGACCCTTGTAGGTATTTCAATATTTAATTATAATTAGTAATAATAATAACATGTGGATACTTTCTTTATTACTTATAGTTACTAGTATTATTACTATGCTTACTCTTTTATACATATCATGTATAAATCATATATATATATATATATATATATATATATATATATATCATTTGTTAACATTTTAACTTTAGGTATCATATAGCATGATCCCTAATCATAGGACACTTTTATTTTAGCTTAGTCACTTTCTTTAATAAGGCCTTCAGGTAGGGGTTAGGTCAACTGGGTTAGGCAACTCTAAACCTCCTTGCATGTTGGATTCCCTCGTATAACATGGTAGTTCTTCAGTACTTTGATGAGATATAGAAATTCAAAATTTCATTTAATCACTTAAAAATAAGTAAAATGAGATAAATGTTTTATCAGAGTCATTTTCACTCAACATATTAATTTTCCAGTAACTCCTAGCTCTTATCCAAAGCCCATACTCAATGCTAAAAACATGGAGTTACAAACTTAGTGCAATTTTGAAACTTCTCACTCAACACTAATGCTAGGATGTATTTGTAGGATGCACCTAGGGATACAATGGAAAGGGATATGATGTTCCAGAGCTTATGCTCAACATCAACTTTGAATTCTCCAGGGCTTATGCCCAACACTTCCAATTCTTATCTTTTCAAGTGCTTCAGAGCTTCCTGCTGAACACAAAGGTTTCATAACTCATGTGCTCCAGAGCCTCTTACTCAACACAAACATTAAAATACTCATTTGATCTATAGCCTCTCGCTCAACACAAAACATCAAATACTCATGTGCTTCAAAGCTTTCGCTCAACACAAACATCTCATCAATTATGTGCTTCAGGGTCCACGCACAACACATGAAATCATATACATAAAACATATGCAGTTGGCTTACACCTAATATATCAAACAAATCATCATGTTCATGTGCAGTGGGGTTTTAGGCCAAATATACCAATTAAAACATCAAAGTAACATCATTAGCAATGGGGCTTATGCCCATAAGTGTTAGGTCGAAATTCGGGATATTACATTTTTTTCTCGATTTGAACTTTACATTGGAGAAGGACTTCACATACACATTAGGCGCACTTTGTTCCATCTATTATTATTTTTATGGAATTCGTAGCATTCTAATATATATATATATATATATATATATATATATATATATATATAACACCTTTAAAATTAAACAATCCACTCTACACGAGCTAGTATCTTTAAACCCAAAATGTTTTTGCAATGAATTAAAATTTGTATGACATATGTATATATGCATGTATGGTTTAGGAGAACCATTTTTATTTAAGGTTCAAATCTATAGAGTTTCAAACCAATGACCTTATGCAAAGAGTGCCTTAATAGTACACCTATCCACCATCTATACAAGTTTACTATTAAAAAAATTCTGAATCATCAAAGTGTAGTAAAGATGGTGTGAAAAATCAACCTATATATTTAACATCAACCGAATGGAATTATTAAAGTGTGAGAGCGGGTTCAAACCCCTCTCATTTAGTTTTGTTTTGTTTTGGTAAAATCTTAAGATGTATTGACTCTATTCGTGTGGGACACGTTTATTAGTGTAGTAGGTGTAATAAGTCTTGACTAATTGTTTTATGATAAAAATTTATATAAGTATTCTAATTTACTTTAGAAGAGTAATTGATGCATACATTTTCAATGTTCAGAAAAAGATTTGAGGTGTACTTATGGGGACTAGATTTTCGAACAATGTTTTAAATATATGATAATCATGCATAAACATGGGAGTTATCTATGGGAGTTATGTTTATTGTAAATCTTATTAAAAAAATTTATAATATTTTTTGAGGAATTTGTTTATAATTTATCATTCTATCAAAACATTGTAAGATTTATGAAGAGAGCCTACTTTTATTATAGGCCTTTGGGAATATTTATTAATAACATGAATGCATTCATCGCTTATTATTTATGTTTATATTTTTATTATTTGTGTTTATATGTTTAATATACAGAGCTTGCTAAGATTCGTATATATACAAAGTTAAAGAAAATTACTTATCAAGACCACTAAGTTTGTTATTCTTATTAAGGATAGTGATTGTTCACTTTATTTCTCAAATGAGGACAAAATATTTGTTGGATCTGATTTAAAAATCTTTATGTTATTCTTTCCATAACATTCCTAAGAATCCCACCTAAGCATAAAAAGTGTTCTCCAAGCATTAAAGTTGCAAATGATGGACTTCATTGAAATTGGGCTTTGTATGAGGCACAAAGAAATATAGTTATTTGGGATTCTTCAAATATTTTACATGCAAAGTATTGTCACGCTCATGTCAATGTTTTCATAAACATTAAAAATAAAGGGAGAGACTATGATAGATAAATATGCATAGAGTTAGGAAGAAGAGATTGATCATTATGGAGAACATAGGAGTGAGTATTTGTTCATATAGAATATTAAATTAAGGTAATCAAAATTCTCATTGTTCAATTCCAATTCCACTATTTGTGATGTTGAAATGAATAAATCTCTATAGGTTCAAATCTTAACATAATCAAGAACATACAAGCTACAAAATTTCATTGACTGTAATAGAGTGTTTGATCCCAAGTAAAATCGTTGACATAGTTTTGTTTAAAACAAAAAAAAAATTCCATTATATTGACCCTGATCTTGAATAAACCTATACAAAATTGATATATATTTCAAAGATACAAATTAAAATATTAATTATGTATATTTTTCACATTAAGTATCTATTATAATGATGAGAATGCGATGAACTACATAAATATCACCTCATTTCCTTAGCTTCATCAAATGACTATTGTTTTATCTTCCACATTTTCATTGAACCATACATTTATAGTTAATATTTCTTATGCATTTCCAAGGGAGTTATAATTTACACACATAACCCACGACTCATTGTTTTCATGTTGTACAGAGTCAAGAGCGGAGAAAAGTTAACAAAGAAAATGGGCTTATGGAAAGTGTGGAATCTTATCGCATTAAGTATGGTCACTAAATGTGATGTAAATCCACATATCAACAAGCGTCAAACAATTATCATAATAAATTCAAGTGGGGATTGAAAAATACAACTATGTCTAATCTTTCAGCAGGAAGCTTCAATTCACGTGACACTTAAAATGGTCCTGTTGAGGCATGGAAATTCACAGGCGACAACAGTAAGGGATTCTCCCCAATCAACGTTCCCAACTAGCCCGTTGAATGTTTGGTATAGGGAATCCGTCTGATTTACGGTCCGGATACCGTAGGTCAAAGTAACAAACAAGGGTTTTACCGGTTGCGGCCCGGTCCACCGGAATTTGTATTTTTGACTTAAGTATGGAATGCAAATTGCTAACTAAATGCAGGGTGGTGAGGGATGCAAGGAGCATTCACAAAGTGATGCGCAGGTTCTTACCTCTCGTCTTAGGCTCACCATGCATCTGAAACACTCATGTAGAAATGAAAAGACTACCTATCTAAATGCATACCTATCTATCTACCTATCCTATCCCCAGGGAGCCAAATTGTGATTAACATATATGAGTAATGTAGATGTGCATGCGTAATAAAAGCAATTACAGATAGCTGGCATTATCTTTTACACACATGACAGCGAAAAATATTACACAACCAGATAGCTAATTGTTTATGACAAGCATACATTACTCATGGTAGAGATTTCATAAAATAAATCAAAAATCATTAAACAAAGACATAGGTCATGAAGTTAGAACGATCTCACGATTCATGGATATAATGCTGAAAAAACAAAGTAGTTCATCTTTCAATTATCCATGTCAAAAAATTTGAAATTCCACCGATCTTCTTTACATAGGCAAACTGTAACTTTATATTGCAAAAGGAAATAGTTCTTCTTACAATAATTTTCCAGTCTTACTGGGAAAAAAGCCTCTTTCTTCTCTACGTTTCCTATTTTTATACAAAATGCAAAAATTGGTTGGGCTGCCCAAAGTGACCTTTGGGCTTGCCAACCCTTTTTTCTTCCCAACATTTCATTCCTTCCAAAAGCCTTTCACAAATTATCAATTTACAACAAAGTTGACCAGTCCTCTCGTGAGGAGGGTTCCGCTTGGTTTCCCAAGAATTTCTTCCACGCTGCTGTTTCAGCAGTGAGATCTTCAAACGAGCTCGGCTCTAAAAACTAAATGTTTAGCTCAAACTTTTCAGCCTGGTTTCTAATGGCCTCTACCCTAGCTGTGTTCAATCGCACCTATTATTCTAAGAGCTGCACACTGACGGCTGTATGGCCTATTTCATTTTTTAAGATTTGGTCATCAATAGCTTTGATGCATTGTACTCTGGCTTCTTCATCTTGCTGTCCTTTCTACAACATTTCTACCAATGCATCATGATCAGGGAACTCATATAGCCTCTGCTCGGCTTCTATATGACATTTGTTGTACGTAACCAGGGCTCGTCTGAAGAATTCTGTGCAGACTCCTTTGGTCTTCTTGACTGTTTTCTGGAAGTCTTCTGTAGTATTGATGGCGAATTCTATCAGATCGTGGTCCCGTTTAAGGGCTTGTTTATCCTTGGGTGGTAGTTTAGCTGGGGCTTCCTCATCGTTCTCCACTCTGGCTATCCTTGTAGTCAGTACTTCGAGGATGTCTTGGGACCTGTCAACAAAATAAGAAGCGGTTTCCAAGATTTCTTCCAATCGGCTATCAATCTGGAGGACTTGGCATCTTTCTTCTTCTAGAGCAGTTTGCAGGTGTAGCACTTTAGCTTTCTGGGCCAGGATGTGTTCTTTAACCGGCTGTAGATCAACCTGTTGTTCCTTTGCTGCTTCCAGCTGCTCTTTCAGTTCTTTAACGTATGTGGTATTGGACTCATAGATAATATGCTACTGCGCTTCTAGGTCTTCTATCTTTTCCCTCAACTGCTCCTTTTCATTCTTTAAGTCTTGAATTTCCTGCTGTGCACTTTCCAGAGCCTCATGTGCTGTTTCCTTGGCCTGTGCTTCTACCTGGATGGCGTAGATTTCACTCTTTGTGGCCTCCATTTCTCTCAGCACATGTTCATATTTTCTCTTAAGTCTATTTCCTTCTTCCCTTTCTTTTCTCAGGGTGTCCTTAAGCTGAGAGGAGGTCTTCTTGGATGACTCTATTTCAATCATCATTCTGTCTATGTTATCCTCTGAAGCCTAGATTGCTGCAGTCCCAGCCCTTATAGTAAACCTTGGATCTACATCTGTCCCTACCATCATAACCTTATCTGTTATCATTTTGCTGGCCATTCCTTCTGCCCCTACCTTTCTTTCTGTTCTCCTCATTATCCTTTTAGTAGCCCTATCATAATATACGGTGCTGAAATCAAGGACTTCTTCCCCTTTTTCCTGTACGAAGGGTACTAGCTGAATCATAGGGGTAGCAGCTACGATGGTAGTGGGCACTTGAGGGATCTGTACCTCGGGGTTTTCCTCTCCCTGACTCTGCCCTGATGGTGCTTCGGGAGCTTGCTGTTGCGTCAACTTTATCTGTTCAGCCTCCAGCTCTCGCAGTTCTTCGTCTAGCTTTTTCTGGGCTTCTTCGGCTGCTTTCCTAGCAGCTTCTTCTGTTTCTCTGGCTGCTTCATTGGCTCGTTCAACTGCTTCCTGGGCGTCTTTCCTCTTTTCTTCTTCTCCCTTTCGCATCCATTATGTAGCCTCATCTTCCAGCCTCTGAGCCTCCTCTCTTATCCTTTTGGCTGCTTCTTTAGCCTTAGCTTGCTCGGCTTTATCTTGTTCAGATCCTTTTCCACCCTTGGTGGGGTTTTTTGGTTTGAATCTCCTACTAAGTGCAGTCATGTTTGGTGCACTCCTAAAAATAGATTCATCTCGATCAAAATGGTGGGTGTACTCATAAAACACCTTGTGCTTCTTGCAGTGCTCAGTCATTCTGCCATGAGTGTCATTTCGTCTGAAAGTCATCTCGCCAAAGTGGAACTTCCCTAGCTCCTCTATAAATTCTGCAACTTGCTTCACATTGGCGAAACTGCAGCTGCCTAGCTTAAATGGTAGAGGTGGATAGGCAGTCTTCTTTTTCTGGAACAAGAAGTGACCAACTCCATCAATAAACACTTGTCTGACTGCCTCTTTGTGGACTACATAATCTGTTGCATACTTGGGCAGCAGATAAGGTGTTTTTGATCCACCAAACATTCTAAGATACATCCCATTTTCTGTCAAGAAATAATCACCATACTCCTCTATTACCTTCATTGCTTATTCAAACATGCAGTTACATTCCTTTTGGAAGATAAGCGTGTGCAGAGGCATAATAAAATGCTCACAGATTTCTCGGTAATAGCTATGGTACTGGTGAGCCCCCAGTAGTTTGTAGGCTGCATACACGGGCATTATTTCTCTATCCCAAACACATTTGAGCCCCGAGAAAGGCTGGTGGCATAGTATGCAGTCTATCAGAAAGGAACTCATGTAGAACTCAGATTTTTTTCGGGCTTCTCCTCCTCCCAGGGCTGCAGCTACACAAGAAGAGAGACTGCTAGATACTAGGCTAGCCCAGTTGAAGATTGTTCCTTCTGTGGCTACATGAAACATAAGAGGTATCCACTCCAATTTGAAGAGTCTACCATTGGCTCTTCCAAAGATCCGGTTTAACATCAAGGCTATAAACCTATAAGGAGCTCTTAAGCTCGCTGTGTCATAGTCCTCAGTTGCTCTGTGTCTATAAAGCTTTCCGGGTAAGAGCATTCTTCTCAGGGTTTCCACTAAATCCATCCTGAGGTTATCTAACCAATCGTTTGACAGGAAGACTTGGGGCTCTGGCAGGTGGTATGCCAATGCCACATATCCAGGGCTAAAGGAAGCATAGCCCCGACCTTCAACATTCCCCATCAGCATTGTGTTGTTGTTTGTGTGTGGTAGGATCCATCTCATCACATCAGAGCAAGGGAACAGCTCTGGTCTGGTGGCCACCTTCATAATGGCAGATCTTTCTATATTTGCATAAATGGGTTCTTCCTCAAGACCCGTGTCTAGGACTTCCCTACGAGAAATCAGTCTGTATATCTCTCCCCACTTATATTCGGGCTCAACCCCCATGACACATTGGGTGTCCTCATAGATATATTCCGTTTGCGGGACGACCTCTATTTCTGTTTGTTCTTCAACAGCAAGGGCATTCCTTTTCTGCCTCTTGGACATTGTAAATTCTTCCTGCAATGTAAAAACATTATAACATTTTAAGCAATTTGAATTTGTGAACACTGTGCAGCGATATATCCTTTCTTGAATGTATCATAATTGTGACCAGTCCGTAAAATCAAATCATACGTCTCTCATACTGAACAATCAGACTAGCATGCAATATTGTGCAATGTGCCATTATCTTATGCAAAGTATGGTAATTTTCAATGCAACAAATACATATGCTGTCCATCCCCACAATGTCTTAAGACTATGGATGTGTTATTTCATGATCTGACCTATATGCAGAAATCCAATCAATCATACTTATGCCAGGATTAAACCTACACTATTATGTGACCTGCCACTTCCTCATGATAGCGATACATTGAAGCAAAAAAATTTTAAATTATATGCAGGTGCAGCATTCAATTATCATTCTACTGCCTAGCACACACAGAGAAGAATTAAAAGCATCAATCTTGCCCATCAACACTTCAGACCTACAACCCAGCAGACATATCACAAAGGGGCGCATGCGACTGGTAGCGAAAAAATTACATTAAGCTGATAGCCCATTTCAACCTCCTCGGTGGGAAGTAACCCTATTTCTCCACAAGGTATCCTCATCAACACACGACCACGCTATCCCCAATAGACGCAGTGTAATCAGTGACACGCCCCTCCTACCCTACTAGGGTTTTAGGCGACAAAACACAAAAGGGTCGTGAAGGAAGGCGCAAATAACATAGGCTAGGATCGACTGCGAAGGCGGCACTGTCGACTGTCAAAATCCCCTTCAAAAAACCTATTCCTCCTGGCCAAATGTAGATTCGAAATTCCGCCTCGTCGAGGCTGCGGAAAATGTGAAAGCGAAACGAATAAGGCTTACAGGCTGGGAAAGAACCACGGAAATCAATAAACTATCCAAACCCCCACTGCAGTGCCCAAAATCCGACCACCCCCTGTCTATCATGGCCGCGTAGCAAGGTTTGACGCAGACGGCGTAACGGTCGTGTGCGCCTAAAACCCCTCAACTCTTGTGCGCGCAATGCAGCGACTAAAGGTGAAAAGCAAACGGCTTAAATGGTTAAAAAATGCTCCCCTTACCCAAGGTCAAGATCAAACCCGCTTGAACAAGCTTAAATCCTAGCTGGACGAGGGAAAACGCCGGGGACCCCAACCCACGGTAAAAAAACAAAAACCCGTTCAAATGTAATGGGAAAAAAAAATGGGATAAACCTACCTGGCAATCCGGCGAAAACGAGCAAGCTGATGACGGTTGGAATTCTACCCTCGCCACCTGGAAGCTGGTACACGACAGCTAGATCTTCACGCACTCCCAAGATCGATAGCTCAACTCACCACGACAGTGCTTGACAGTAAAACAAACAATTCAAACTCCGAACTGTCGCCCCGTATAAATATAAAAAGTCGCACGTGTGGGAGCTTTAAATCGGACGGGGAATGAAAGCTGTGTCGAGCGACTAGAGCTTCAGTCCCTCCGTAACGATGGACAATCCTCGGTACTAATTCACCCGCCCGGCTAAATATAACGCATGAACAAAACGACAGCTGGGCGTCGGCGGATACCTTGATCGGATGACCAAGAATCCGAACCCCTCCGCAACGGCGGATGCTCGGAGCATGATGTTGTCTGCAATGGAGGAGCAAACGATGGCCAAGCGCTCTGCTACAAAGCCGGAAAAAAACAAAACACACATCGGAGCGCCGATGAAAGTCTAAGTCTGAAGTGATCCGCAACGGCGGATGCCTGAAAAGGAGATCTGTCTGCAACATCGGACGAGGGAGACTTCAAATCCCTCCGACGAAGAATCCAAACCCGCCCGAAACGTCAAAGAATGAAAACTCACGCACAACGGTCAGAGCGAAAAGGACAGTCCACACCCGGAAATGCTACGCAACGTCGGAGGGTAGGATCAAATATCTGCCCGCAACGGCGAAAAGGACAAAGACTTAACTTCCAATTGAACAAGGCTTCGAGAGATACGCAAGACAATGATGAATTCAACTAAGGATGGGATTCGTTAAAACATTGAAATGAGCAAGCACCAATCGATTGACAGTAACCCAAAGTTCCGGAAGACGCTTTAAAATCCATAGGCCAAAAAATCAATCGGCTGAAATCAAGAAAAGAACTAACTAATTCAAAGTAAAGGAGGGTCCAAATTTTTTTTAGAATTTTGGGAAATTGTTGCAGATGCAATAGGTCCATACAACAATATGGTTGTAGGATCATCTAGGCTTGAGCTATGAGATGAAGTTCATGTTGTGATATAGGATACATGGATATGAGAGCCAAATAAAATATATATTATTTTATTCTTTAGATTCCAATGGAATGTAATGGGTGATGAGGCTTGAATATTACTCATTAAGGAACAAAGAATATTACTCATTAATGGGCGATGAGGCTTGAATATTACTCTTTAAGGAACAAAAAAATCCCCCTATATGTGGGTCTGAAGATATGAACAAAGGTATAATTTCAATCCTTGTTATGGAGTGAACGGTTTTAATCTTCTATCTTTGAATGGTTATTTTATTCACGATTCCATGGGGATTTCCCCTAGATTAAAAGGGAGAAGGTCCATTATGGAGAATTATAGGTAGAAATTCTTCAAAGATGTTAAGTCCAATCATTAAGTAACCATCACAGGGACTCTTAGAGAAATTCATCCCATGTCAAAGTGTATTTAATTCTTATTATGTCCTTAAATTGTAGAGGACTAGGGTTGTCCTAAAAAAGGAAATCCCTTAAGAGACTTGTTATTTCTAAATCATTGTCTCTTTATAAATCATTGTCTCTTTATAAATCATTGTCTCTTATCTTGATTCAAGAATCCCTAGCTAGAGGGGATGCAATTTTAGGGAATCTCAAGGTTCTACTACCAAGTAGTAACTTCATAAGTGTTGTTTCTTTTGGGAAATTATGAGCACTAATGTTTGGATGGAAGACCAACAAGATTCTATTTTTAAATAGTTGGGGAGTTTCATTTGGTTGGAGATATCATATTCTAAAGAAAATTGGGACATTTTTTCTCTATCATCAATGTCTATGGTCCATATCAACAAAGGGTGAACTATTGGGAAAACAATTTCATATATAGAATTTTCATAGGTGACAAAATGATTATTGGGGGTGACTTAAACTTTAATTTAGGTGAAGTGGGGATTTTAGGGCCTAATACCTCAAAAGGCCTCTTGTAAGACTATTTAATTAGGAGACTTGATGAGTTTACATGGTTTGACATAAATCCTATCAACTTGAGACCTACTTGGAGGAATAAGAGGGTGGGTCACAAAAAAATTGCGAAGCGGTTAGACATATTTCTTGTTAATGAGGAGAGCTTAGAATCTATTGTCCACCTCATATAGTGTGTGAGAGAAGGGGATGGTTCTAACCATTTCCCTATTTTTCTAGAGGTGGTGATGACTATAGAAATTCTTCTTAGTTCTTTCAAAATCAACTCTGCTTGGTTGGAGGAGGATGATTATAAAGATTTGGTTAAAAATTCATGGTCACCATGTAATGAAGGAATGTCCCTACATATTTATTACAGTTTCTCTATGACATGAAAGAGATCAAGGGTAAATCTATCATATGGGTAGCATATAGAAGGAAAATATAAGGTCAAGATATCAAGAATATTGAATATTTAATATACAAGTTCTATATCAATAACTTATTAGGATTTATAAATATGGAACAAAAGGAACATATAATTTAGTTAGAGATTAGGAGAAAGAAAATTGGATGGAAAATAATCATGTGGACGATTAAAAGTATCCATATTTTGATCCAAAAAGGGGACAAAACACAAATAAAATTCATGAATTTGTCAAGCATAGAAGACATACTAATTCTATATGGAAATTTGAGGAGGAGAATGGTAATTAGGTGATGGGTTTTTGGAACTCGACCAGAACAAGATTTAATCATTTCAAAAATATTGATAGGGATTTAGAGTAGGGGATTCAAATGGATAAGATGATGAAAATTATCAGTGAATATCCTGATCTAGTAAATGATGATAATAATGAGTAGATCAGTCAATAAGTCTCTTTAGAAGAGCTTAGGGATTCTATCCATTTTCTATAGAAGGAAAAGAGTATTTTCTTGGATGGAATGTGTGGATTTTTTTTTTAAGGAATTTGTCATATGTATGCATGTAGCTAGGATTTCATATGCATGTAGGGAATGCATGTGATTTTTAGGATATATATAGAAGTATGCATGTAGGTAGTACATGCATGCATACTTGTCATATGTATGCATGCATGTACGTAGGATATGTATGCATACTTTTCATATGTATGCATGCATGTAGGTAGGATATATATGCATACTTTTCATATGTATGCATGTAGCTAATATGAAGTTATGTTTTATATAATAATAAAAAATTGTATGTTAGGTCTAGTGTGACACTAGGTGTGTTACACTTTTTGAGTCAATCCACCACCACAATGATGACATTATTTCCTTCATAATTTTGTAGAATTGTGATAGAATCCATTGAGACTCTTCCCTAAACTAACTTGGTATGGATAATGGTTGTATAAGCCACAATGTTTTTATTGTATCACCCTTATTCTATTTGAAAACAAAGAAAAATTGCCACAAAATTTTGAACATAGCTTTAATACCTTCCCAGAAAAATTATTCTTGACCCCATAGTAATTTTTTAAGAACACTAAATTCCAAAAGGACCTTCTATTTGACTTGGAAATTATTACATAAATATAGATGTTCCTAATACCAGAGTGAATCATTCTTCCATGTAAATTTATCTTATGCAATATGGCCCTATTTTAGTTACTAAAATATATTGCATGTATTTCCATCCTACTTCCATTATATCCTTGCGTCTTCCACCTATTCATATTACAAAATGTAAATAGAACATATTAAGCCCTGCATGTCTTGTTTTTTCCTTAAATGTGCATCTACAATAACATTTTTTCCCTTTTCATATATAATTGCAGAGTCATAACTTATGACATTTGTATCCCATTTGTGTTTCTCTTTTAAAGATAATAATTGTTCCAAGGAATACTTAAGACTATATTGGCATGTTCTTAACTTGAAGTGTCTTCCTATTAGGTAATGGTGTTGCTTCTTAACTGCATCTAGTATGGCCAACATTTCATTTGAATAAATTGGTTTGAGTAACCAATTTCCTTTAATTAGTAGATTATAAAGGAATTAGGCCTTCCTTCTTGCATTAATATTGCACCAATTCCATGCACTAAGGCTTCAAAATCCATAATAAATGTTTTTGGTGAAGTCGAGGGTGGATAGTATAAGATTTCTACATATAGGCTCTTTAAGTTTTTCAAAATATTTGGTTGCTTCATGAGTAAAAGAAAAGCCTCCTTTTTCTAAGAATATGTTTAGAGGTGTTTTTATTTGAAGGATTTACTATTATTTAAGGTTTGTGGAATTGGCCATTCCATAGTAGCTTTAATGATGATAGGGTCCACTTTGAATCCTTCATGAGATACCATATGACCCAAATATTCCACTTCTTGAACCCTAAAGACACTAGGAAGTCTATGCATAAAGGTGTTTCTCCTCCAAATGTTTTACAACCATGTCAACATGGTGTACATGATCTTTCAAAGATTTTCTATACATTAATATATAATTAAAAATACAAACACAATTTTTTTGAGGGGTTTAAATCTAGGGATTAACTATCCATCCCAAGTCTATAATTTTCCTCTTCATGGCGTTGGTTTTGGTTAGTTTTCCAAATTGGTAGAATTGGAAATGGAGAACACAACATCAAATACATAAATGGTTATCTAAATAATACTAGGGTCAATGAAAAGACGTGGAATAGTTGAAAATGATGGTTGATATAAATTTTTACCAGGGGAATATTAAACTCTTACACATCCCTTGTTTATTATAATTCGTCCATGCTCTTATAACTATGTGAAAATACTTTCCCTGCAAACATCACATGCATTCAATGAATGGTTAATTATTGAAATAAGGCACATAGTAAAAATATATGAGCTCTAACATTCACACTTGGAAATAGAGGATTTATTTTCCCATAAACCCACTTTACTCTCCCCTTCTCATTCTCTACACAATCATCATGGAGAATAATATATTACATTTCATCTTTAATATTTAAATTACTTAATTTCATCGTGGAAAACCTATCATTTGGTCCATACACATATAATTACATCCTACATGTCTAGTCATTCACTAGTCAAGCCTTTGCATTGAGATCCACACTAGGGATCCATGGTACCATATTTACATAATTTACTTGATTTAATTTAATACATACCAAATTTCAAAAAAGTTGTATTATAAATACCATGTTGGCCAATGGATATGTTCCACTGAGGCACTATGAAGGTCCATTTGAAACTATTCCCTTATATGATGGTTGCATTTCTCATGGATGAATTACTGTGAAAATAATATGATCTCAACACTTATGATGCATGAATAATTTATTCTTCATGTTGGTGTCTTTATTTCTGGGAGTAGTCTTCTTACCAATATCGCCCCATTGGGCGCCTTTCGGTAAAGGTAAATCAAGGTCCCCCTTGAAGTCAGTTCCTGCTTATGCATAGTCTTTCACCATGAGAAGCCAATCCTCTAACCAACGGAAGAACGCGCTACCGTATTTGACCTTGGCCCCACCACCACTAGTGTGATCCATGATCTCTACCCACTGTAGCATGTGAGGGTCCCATTCTCTTAGCTCTGTAAAGGTCGCTTGAGGTCTCATATGGGGCACCCTATCGAAGAAGAAGGTTTCCAAGATAGTCCCATAGCCAAATGGTTTTAACTCTGCCTGCATACACATTCTCGGCTAATCCTTGAACAAACTCACTAAGCCTCAGGAAGCCTGGTGAGCCCCTTGGCTCCTTGCAACCCTCTGCATGGTAAAGAGCACTGTCCAGAGAGGTAGATCCATAAGCTCCTTGATGGAAATATGTTTCCCAAACATCAAAGTGTCTAGAAAACAGTAGCGATCTATCAGCTCTTGTGTCATGAAGTCTCCTCCTCGAGGACATGTCAATGAGATGTTCTCACCTTGCATGGATAGTCTAGCGAGGAAGTATATATCCTCTACCTCCACTATAATAACATGAGCACCTACCTCAAAGTATTGTTGCTCAGGATTCCACATCCTCAGAATGTACTCTAGCAATCTCACATGAGACTTCATACTCGAGACATGGAAAAACTTTAGGATCCAACAACCCCGCAATGCAGTTATATAAGAGGTATCTTCCCCATCTCTAGCATCATCATCCTCATGTTTTCTTTATTTCCACAACACCATTTTGACAGAGATGACCTGCCAAAAACAAAAAATGGAGTATTAAAACACATAACCAACATTTATAAATACTTCAAAAGCCCTATTTTTTCCAGACTGTTCATATTTTTGGCGTATATTGTGGCACCGCTTCTGTCTCCTTGAGACAGAGCAGTGCCATCACCTGTTTAGGCGTGAAAAGAGCAGTTTTCAATGGGCACCACTTTTCTTGCAAAGGGAAAGTGCGTTACTTGGGATATCATTTTTACCTGTAAGTAAAACCCCCAAAAACTCCATAAAATGAATTTGGAAAAGGAAATTTTGACCATGAAAATGTATAGGATGGTTGTAACTCTTACCTAGAACAGAGGAATGAAAAATCAGATGGGTAACGACTCCGGAATAATAACCAGAAATCTACACACAATTGCTCCAAGTAGCTCTCCAAACCTGGTAAATAGGAGAATGAAATGTTTTTACTATTCATTTGACTTTTATATGAGATATTTCAGGGTTTTATGCCATTATTTTAATATTTTTAATTATTTCATTAAAAATGGCCTTTTCTATAGTCATGAAAAGTCATTGTTAATATTTTTTGGAAAGCTAATAGTCTTTAAATAAGTTTTTGCAGGGATAGAAATAAAATAGTATTGACTATGGGTAAGTTTGTTTTTTACTTCTTCATACTTCCATAAAATGGAAAAAATCGTCGAGCTCTAATTTTGACATTTTGGTCGTTCTCTTTAAACCTAGTACCAAAGTTTTGAGTCATTTTCGCTTCTTTTCAAGCTCATTAAAGCCACTCATCGTGAAAATAAACCCTAATGGAGTCCTCTTTAAACTCTTTTCGGACTCCTTAAATATGAAAATATTTTCAAATAAACTTGTCTTCTTCATGCTCGTAAAAGTACTTGAAGAGTCATCTTTTTGATGGTATTTTACCCCTTTTTGGTTCGGACTGACTAGTTACGAAAAAGGAGCGCTACACCCAATCATGACTGGAAGAGTTCTCTCAGGTATTATTTTATAATTTGTCGGGCCCTAGAGATTAAATTGTATGAAAAAGGACCCTTTGGAGTCTTCTTTCATTTCCGTTCAGACTCTCTAAACATGAACGATACAGAGTTAAATTTCAATGGGCTCGTTAAACTAAACACTGAGAGACCCTCTTTTGGGAACGAACCCCTCCTTTCTCAGGTTCATGAAATATATGAGAATAGACATATCTTAGGATAAGCTACAATGAATGTTTGTTGCCCTCTTTCGACAAGTAAAAACGAAAAGAGATACTCATCAATCATGCTAGGGAAATTAAGGGAAGGGAACTATTTTGTTTTGCAAATAAATGGAAGTTACTAGTCACCTGTGAACATGGCACTTGTATGCATTTCATTAAGTCAATTGGGTATTCAACTTGCTTCCGAGTCAATCCACTTTCATGATTCATGTCACTCTTTTTAGTCTTTCAAATAATGCATCATTTGGAATCGCATTATGTCTTAGAATCCTCCTAGTCTAAGTCAATGCTTCGGTCCTGGCATCTATTAAATTGAGCACATAGATCTGTGGACAAACACTCAAAAAATAGATCACACAATTTACTCAGCAATTGAAGAATGAAACAGTGCAAAAATGGCTTGCAGCTGTGAATGCTTTCATTAATAAAAAAAAGTAATCAGATAATAATTATAATGAAGTACAATGGCTTTAATAGCCACATGAAATTCAAATCCACATGACGAAATTCAAATTGATAGACTCTACTTGACTGTAGGTAACTAAGACCTTGTCTAAATCACTATCGGAGGATTCAATAATTAATTGACCTTGTCTAAACCATAAACGGAGTTCATCGGAGTTCTAAAACAAAAATCAAGTGTTACATTTAGTGTTAACTAAGGCTAACTCACTGTGGTAGGTGAGAAATGCACCCCTCCTGAGTGCAATCATGTAAACCTAGTGCTAACTAAATGTAGAGGACTAGAACTAAATGTAACTGACTCCTAACTTAGCTTGACTAGTCATCAACTGAACTGAACTGACCTTGGTTGGTTTTGGCACTTCCAGTGGCTCCTAAATTGTAGGGATTGGTCTAGGAGGCTCCTAAAATTATGCAATCAAGTGCAATCAATGGCAGTAAGCCTCAATTAGTGTTCCCCACACTTTAGTAATTGAAACATGTGCCCCAATTAGGCCAAGTGGACCCAATGGTGCTAATTACTAAAAATAGACTAGATGGACTCCCATTTTAGACATGACTTCTGATTTAGACATATGACCAAATAGGACAAGGGAGGATTAATAATCCTATCACCCCCCTGAATGCTAACTTGGACAAGTTGTGGGCCTTGGTAACTAAGACCATAGGTCACCCATTACATCAAGTAAAATAAAGTAATTGCTTAATACAAGGAGTTGGGGGCAAAAACACATGGGAAAAAATCCCCCCCTCTATCTAAGCAGGTAGAATTAGGTCTCAAGTTTGAAAAAAATGAAAATATGTTGTTTCAATCTTCATCTTTGTGAGGTAGCAAAGCAGCATGCATGGTGCGCTATGCACAGGTATTCTGGGGCCTGACATGTAGACTTCTCCTTCTTCTCCAAAAATGATGATGGAAGGAAGGAGGAATGTAATCTTTGTCTCTTGCTGAATGAAGAGGTGTATGATCATATCCATTATTCTGAATGTAGTGAGACTGAGACCTTTCCATATGGCATCTTACAGGGAGTCTATTGCATCTCTTTGAAGGAGGTAAGATTGCATGGCATAGCACAAGGGTCTTTCCTTTCTGAGTGTTAGGTGAGTTTCCAGACATCTTCCTAGCTTCCAGTTAGAAGTAGGGACTGAATCTAGATCTGAGTCACCCTAAATCTCAATCTCATAAACTGATAAAGTAATTGCTTAATACAAGGAGTTGGGGAAAAAACCACATGGGAAAAAATACCCCCCTCTATCTAAGCAGGTAGAATTAGGTTTCAAGTTTGAAAAAATTGAAAATATGTTGTTGCAATCTTCATCTCTATGAGGTAGCAAAGCAGCATGCATGGTGCGCTGTGCACAAGTATTCTGGGGCCTGACATGTAGACTTATCCTTCTTCTCCAAAAATGATGATGGAAGGAAGGAGGAATGTAATCTTTGTCTCTTGTTGAATGAAGAGGTGTATGATCATATCCATTATTCTGAATGTAGTGAGACTGAGACCTTTCCATATAGCATCTTACAGGGAGTCTATTGCATCTCTTTGAAGGAGGTAAGATTGCATGCCATAGCGCAAGGGTCTTTCCTTTCTAAGTGTTAGGTGAGTTTCCAGACATCTTCCTAGCTTCCAGTTGGAAGTAGGGACTGAATCTAGATCTGAGTCACCCTGAATCTCAATCTCATAAACTGATAAAGATGGATCTGCAATACTAGTAGAAGCTGTAAAAGAAGTAGATGCAATGATTTTACCTTCCCTTGCAAGTGGTTGCTGAGAGTGCATTGGTTATGAAGGAGGCATGAAATGTGAGAACTCATATGATTTTGAAGCATGATTTGCAGTACCCTTTGCTATGATTCTCCCATTAGAGTGATTTCCACTGAGTCAGGACCAAAGATCACTCACTTTGGAGATACAATATGGGTTATCTGATAGATAGATAATGGGTTTGAAGCTAGGGAGGGAACAAATACCACATCTTTGAACCTTCCATGTTTAAGCTTGACAGAGCCCTTCCCTTTTGTTTTGACTTTACTATTATTTCCCATCTGAATACTAGGACCATTAAAGGACTGAAACAAGAGAATGGTTCTCTAGATGCAGCCATATGGTTGGAAGCTCCAAAATCAATGAGGAAGACATGTGTTGATGTGCAGCAATCCTTAAGTGCATGGCCTTTCCTTTGGTATTCTTCATATTCTTCTTCTTCAGAGTCATCCTTCCTTGCACTAGCAGGTACATAAATGTTATGTTTCTTCAAAAGAAGAGCCATTTCATCAAATTGTCTTCTCATACAGGAGCTTTCTGAATGAAATCCCCTTCCACAGTAAGAGCAAAGGACCTTTCCTTTGCCATTCTTCTTGCTTCTCTTCAAACCTGAAGGCTCTTTTGACTGCTCTTTCTTCACAGGAGACTCATCTCTTTTCTTCCCTTTTCCATTCTCTACCTTATCTCCTCTTGCAACCAGAGCTAGATCTTTGGAAGATCGAATGATCCCCATTTGGATCAATTTATCATTCTCAAAAAAAAGAGATTGGATGAAGGCATTAAGAGTGGGCATCTTCCAATTTGGAGTAGTGAGCCTTACTGTTTGGAAGGTGGATACAAAGACTGAGTAGTCTGCATTGAGATTTGTGAGAATGGAAAGGATGATTTGATCTTCATCCTTCTCCACTTTGCATTGCTTCAACTGATATATCAAGTTCTTGAAATTTGTGAAGAATTCATTCAATGATTCGAATTTGGATGGATTAAGAGTGATTCGATCAGTTTCTAGCTAATGGATCCTCATCTCATCTTGCTTATCAAATAAGGAGGCAAGATTGTCCCAAACCTCCTTGGGAGTCTTCAATCCTTGGATGTGGAATCGAAGATCTCTAGAGACTGAGGAGAGAAAGTGCCCATGGGCTTCATCAATCCTGTTCAAGTACTTTTCTTTGTCATTATCTAAAGTTGGCACTGCCTCTGTTTCTTCTATGAGTCTGAAGAGTTGCTTGGTGCGGAGCATTACCACCAAGTCTTCCTTCCACTGGCGATAGTTGAAGGGAGTGAGAGGCTCTACTAGATGAGCCATTTTGAATGTAGTAAGAAGGACTGAGCTACTATAGCAAATACAGTGAGAAGAAAGGGCTTCTTGTAGTGAATGTTGTAAGAAAAGCTGATAACCTGTCACACAATCAAACATACAAAGTAAGGTCGACAGTCTGCACTATTGGAATTTCCTTCACACCCATCATAGTTGATTAAGCAAGCTTGATCAACAATTTCCTAACTTGGGATATTAAGTGGTAAATTCTTTGCTTCTGGTGCAGTACTAGAAGGAGCAATTTGCTCAAAAAAAATGATCCAGCTGGAGATCTGAGGAGGATAGGTGTCTTGTTCATCGAGGCTCTAATACCATATTAAATTGAGCACATATATCTATGGACAAACACACAACTCACAAAATAGATCACACAATTTACTCAACAATTGAAGAATGAAACAGTGCAAAAATGGCTTGCAGTAGTGAATGCTTTCATTAATAAAAAAAAGTAATCAGATAATAATTACAATGAAGTACAATGGATTTAATAGCCACATGAAATTTGAATCCACATGAGGAAATTCAAATTGATATACTCTACTTGACTGTAGGTAACTAGGACCTTATCTAAATCACTATCGGAGGACTCAATAGTTAACTGACCTTGTCTAAACCATAACCGGAGTTCATCAGAGTTCTAAAACACAACTCAAGTGTTACATTAAGTGTTAACTAAGGCTAACTGACTGTGGTAGGTGAGAAATGTGCCCCTCCTAAGTGCAATCATGTAAACCTCGTGCTAACTGAATGTAGAGGACTAGAACTAAATGTAACTGACTCCTAACTTATCTTGACTAGTCATGAACTGAACTGAACAGACCTTGGTTGGTTTTGGCACTCCCAGTGGCTCCTAAATTGTAGGGATTGGTCTAAGAGGATCCTAAACTGATGCAATCAAGTGCAATCAGTGGCAGTAAGCCTCAATTAGTGTTCCCCACACTTTAGTAACCGAAACATGTGCCCCAATTAGGCCAAGTGGACCCAATGGTGCTAATGACTAAAAATAGACTGGATGGACTCCCGATTTAGACATGACTCCTGATTTAGACATATGACCAAATTGGACAAGGGAGGATTAATAATCCTAACAATGTCTGATGTCCAAAGGAAAATTGAAATTTTACCTTTGCACTCAAGACAACCTTTGTTTTAGTACCTTTTGATCCAGTCCTATGGTTACATCATATTCAAAATTCCATAACTTTGTTTCCAGTTTTGTGTTGTCGATGTGGCATTCATCATGGCCCTCCTTCGGTGAGACTATTCTTGTCAACATCAGATCATCATCCAAGAACTAGTCTTAGAAACAAAAAGATAATACCTTCATATATGTATGCATTAATGATAGATTCTCTCTCTCTCAACATAGGTTCACATCATTGACCTTTGATCAAAAGATTCAACTGAATATTCGACATCAAATCATCTATTCACACTCAAGAGATTGTACTAGGGTGCCTTGGGAATCATTGACATCCATTAGAGTAAATATGGCGTCTAAAATTGACCTTATAAAAAAATGCGCCAACAATAAATTTTGTGAGTTGGAATTCAAGAACCAATAGAATTTCAATCAAATGAGTCAACCATAATTGTTGAATTGACATATTTGTCATAAAAGAAAACTATATTTTTGTTCATATTTTCGAAATATCTCCATGTGTTTTTACTCAAATTTCAAGAGAGAGAGTTCGTTGGATGAGGAATTTAATTTCGCATCCAACGAGTACCCACACTACATACTTTTGACAGACCTCGCTACCCCAAAAACATAAAATACCTGAAAAAACGTGATGATGACATCATCATCATGTTTTTTCAGGTATTTCTTGTTTTTGGGGTAGCAAGGTCTGTCAAAAGTATGTAGTGTGGGTACTCTTTGGATGCGGAATTAAATTCTGCATCCAAGGAGCTATCCCGCTCAAAATTTGAGTAAAAACACAGGGAGATATGTCAAAAATACAAACAAAAAAGTACTTTTTTTCATTCTTCCTCCAAAATTAATAACTATTATTTTATTATTTTAACTATTATTTTATTATTTTTCTTAGGAGGCCCATTTTAGACCTCAAATTTCCTCTAATGAATGATGATCTCTCTCGCACTTGTTAACGTTTCTCATCATTAACCACTAATCAAGTGGTTTCTACCATGTTCGACATCAAGACATTGTAATCACAAGGATATAATCGTACTTTGTGGAAGACGAGACGAAGACCCTAGGTACTTGTTAAGCTCTCATTTATTTCCCCAAGTTGTGATGGAGTATTTTGTATAAGTCCTAGAATAGATCCACATTTGTATGGTCGTGGCTATGCTCAAATTTGCATCCATTTGAAATAGATCTACATTGTATGCCTGGTAGCTATGTCCAAGTTTGAGTCTTATTCACATGGATCTACGTTGTATTCTAGTAGCCATGTTTATTCATTTCCCCCATGGATATGCCTTGTATTGGTCTGTAGCCATCATGAGGAATCATTTGGATATGAGTTAAAAAGTATTGATTTATTGCAGAAGCCTGGTTGATGATGATCTCCAATCAAGCGATTTTTTGCCTCGAAGGGATAACTTGCTCTTTCAAAGCTCTCACCTATCGTATATTTCTAGCCTCATGCTTTGGGGGAATTTTGTTACAGATAAATCCCATCACCATCATGTGTTGAGGCCTAAAACATCATAAGTTTCCCTCAATTCCCAAATTGTGAAGTTAGACATTGGCGCGGACTCTTATTTTCCATATTTGAGTGCAACACTGCCTTTTCCCTTAATGCAAAAGGTGTTACCCTATTCAGTAACACCCATTGTCTCTTGATAATAAGTGGTGCCACCGCCTACACCCCTTGATCAAAGAGCGGTTCCACCCTGGTAACGCTCTGTCTGCATGGAAGATAAGCGGTGCTTGAGTTTAAAAGAGAAAAAGAGAATATTCACGAAGCTTCTCGAAGGAATACTTCATGGCACCCTCATCCCAACTCTTGTGGACCACCTGGACTTGATATCCCCCCTATTAGGATCTTCCTTCCACCTCACCCACCATTTTCTCAACCATCCCTATAATCCCAATGCCTAGAAAACCTCTCTCATACCCCATGGTTGAGAGAGAGAAAAGTTATGCTGTTGCAATGAGGTTCTGGGAAAATTTAGGGTGAGCATTGAAGGAGCAAGTTGGAGCTTTTGAGGACAAGGCATGGCATGTGAAGGAGCATCACAACACTAAGGAAATGGTTGTAGTATTTCTTCTTCATTTTTAATGCAAAGTGGGTTCCTTTCCCATAAAATGAATTATGTTGAAATCATTCATTTTACTATTGGATTTGTTAGTCACTAATATAGAAATATATACTATGTTCTGGTACCTTTGATCTTGCTTGTTTGTTTGATGTGTTTGTGTAGGTACATCCGTGGAGATTCATCACCATAGGAGACAAATACATCACATTACAGAATAGCCAAAGGACTCATTCTAGATATCTACAAGCTCTAGGGGAAGTCTTCGATCTATGTTATCACTCATTTTTTCTAGATCTAAACCATTCAAGCCAAGAGGAACAACTCTTGTCAGCAAGAGGTGCGATATTCCTAGAAACAAATCTGGAGACCATACTGGGGAAGAGAATTCAGCACATCTGATCTTCCTTGGTTTTCAAACTCACTGGTGTCCTACACCTCCTTTCATACAACCCTGTTCACTGGATTAACCAAGGTCACTGGTGTCCTACACCTCCTACCATACAAAGATTCATATGTACTCATCCCCAAGGATGCTTGTTGTCCATTGTTATAAGAAAAATCTACCAAGTGTAAATAATATTCCCACTTAGTTGATTTGTCCATCACATACATGTGAAGCATGTCTTCAAGCACTTGGTTAACTCTCTCTGTCTGCCCATCAGTCTGAGGATGGTAGGTAGTGCTGAAATTCAACTTTGTACCCAAATCTGCAGACAATCCCTTCCAAAAATTGGAAGTGAACTTTACATCTCTGTCAAAGACTATTTCCTTAGGAAATCCATGCAATTTGAAAATCTATTTCATGAATATATTTGCAATTCCATTAGTCTTATGCGTAGAATTAACTGGTATAAAATGTGTTTCCTTTCTCAACTTGTCCACCACAACCATGATGGAATCATGTTGTCTCCAACTAATTGCCAATCCTGTAATAAAATCCATGGAAATAACTTCCCATTTCCACTATGGAACTGGAAAAGGTTGCAACGAATTTGTCGGGTGTTGATTCTCAACCTTCACCTACTAACATTTCATGCACCTTGAAATATATTCAGCCATGTCCTTTTTCATTCCTGGCCAAAAGTACTTCTTTCTAGCTGTAGGAATTGTTTTCTGATATCCTGGGTGACTAGAATATGGAACTTGATGGATCTCATCCATAACAACCCTCGTCAAATATACTAAATTTGGAATATAAATTATGTTATTATAAGTAAGGAGTCTGTCTTCTTCTAATTTATATCCCTAATACTTCTTTTCAAGGATTTGCTACTGCAACTTGTCGTTGACCTGTGCATACAATTCATCTCAAGTAGTATGACTAACAATCTGCTGTCTCAAATCTAACTTGAAAATACTAAGAGATTTCGCATCCATTTCTTGCACCTTCCTATTGAGTGCATCAACTACTTTATCCTCTTTTCCTTTTATGTGTTTTATTTCAAAACCAAACTCACATAAAAATCCATCCATCTAGATTTCCTAGCATTTAGAGTAGGCCGATCAAACAAATACTTCAGACCAGACTCGGTATGTCGTTAGCTCAAATCTTCTACTAATAAAGTAATGCCTCCACATCTTGAGAGCATGTACTATGGCTGCAAGTTCCAGATCATAAGTGGCATATTTCTTCTCATGCTCCTTCAACTTTCTTAACTCATAACATATTACATGGTTGTCTTGCATAAGAACTCCTCTAAGTCATTGACATCATGCATCAATACACACCACAAAATATTTTTCTGGGTCGGTAATCTTCAATATTGGTGCACTTGTGAGAAGATTCTTTAACTACTAGAATATTTCTTCACACCTCGATGTCCATTCAAACTTTATCGCCTTCCTTTGCAAAGAAGTGATTGCATGTGCAAACTTGGAGAATCCTTCAATGAATGTCCTGTAGTATCCTGTGAGTCCCATAAAATACCTTACATCTATCACATTTCTTGGAGTATGCCAATTCATAATGGCTTCAAGCTTGTCAAGGTCCATAGATATACCCTCTTCTGAGATAATGTGACCCAAATACTGAATTCTATATTTATAGAAGTCACACTTGCTCAACTTTGCATACAATTGACGTTCCCTGAGAAATTGTAATGTTAATCTCAAATTCTCTTCATGCTCTTCCTCATTCTTAGAATAAATAATAATGTCATCAAGGAAAACAAGAACAAACTTGTCCAAATACCTGCTGGAGACACTATTCATAAGGCACGTAAATGTAGCGGGTACATTTGTGAGACCAAATGGTACCACTACAAACTCATAATGTCCATACCTTGTTCTGAAGGTTGTCTTATGAATGTCTTCATCCTTGATTCTCACCTAATGGTAACTAGACCTGAAGTCAATCTTGGAAAATACATTTGCTCCTCTCATTTGATAAAAGAGGTCAACAATTCTAGGAAAAGGATTTTTTTCTTCACAGTGACTTTGTTCAGCTACCTGTAATCAATACACAACCTGAGTGTACCATATTTATTCTTCACAAACACAATCAGTGCTCCCCAAGGAGACACACTCGGCCTAATATACTTCTTCTCCAACAATTATTGTAGTTGCATCTTCAACTCTAGCATTTCTGGTGTACTCATTTTGTAGGGTGTCTTGGACACTAGTGTTTCTCCTGGCACAAGTTCAATTGTGAAATCAATGTCCCTCTTTGGAGGAATCCCTGGAATATCATCAAGAAAAACATCCCTAAATTCTTGCAATACAGGATAGTCCTCCAACCTAATAGTTTCATTCTCTGTTGCTTCCAAAACATGAGCTGCATACACTCTGCAACCTTTCCTAGAACACTTCTTCAACTGCATTACTGAAATATGCCTCATAGAAATCAACTTTGGAATGCCTCTTACAACTATTGGGTTCCCTTCTTCATCCATTCATTAAAAAGTCTTATTATAGAAATCAAGCTTTACACTATGAGCTTCTAACCAATCCATTCCAATGAGAACATCATAGGAACCAAGTGGTAGAACATTCAGATCTACACAAGTGACCAATCCATTCATCACCAATGGGAATTTCTCTACCACTTCACTAACCTTTCGCTTAGTTCCAGTTGCTAGCTGAACTAACCAAGATTTGCTATTCTTTACTTTCTTAAAAGCACAAATATCCACTACTCTAGGAGCAATGTAACTATGAGTAGAACCAGGTTCAATCAAGATAGAAACAGATTGCTCAACAATCTTACCTACAACTTCAACCATAGTTGACTGGTGATCTTCTTGGTGGTGCTCCAGTGCTGTATAGATCCTAGGGATGACCCTTCATATTTGACCCATTGTTTCTTCCTCTTGAATGTTGTAAGATGGCCTTGCATTCTAATTCTCAAGTGGACAATTCATGTGTATGTGGGGCCCTCCACATTTCTAGCATTGGACTGGTTCTCTGTTTTGTTGTGGATCTCTTGGATTTTCTCCCACCACTCTAGCTCATTGCTTCTAAACTTGGGATGGTTGCTTCTACTGATTCCTAAAGTTATAAGGTTTGAAACCTTTCTTCCTTTGGTCATACTTCTCATTCTTCTTGTCCTTCCATGTCTTATGATAATCAGGTTTGCATTTTCTTTTCTCATAGAAATATTTAGCTTTCCTTATCGCTTCTTCCAGAGTTCTAGGTTCATAAAACTCAATTATGTCTTTGTAAGACTGAGGCAATCCACTCAGGAAACACTGGATTTTTACTTTTTCATCTTTGATGTACTTGACATACCTCAATAGCTCCAAGAACTTGTTTTCATACTTTTCCATGGTCTACTTCCCCAATTTTAGCTCATGGACTTCTTTGATATTATCATCATAGTACCTGTCAAAGAGGTACTTCTGCTTAAAATAATTCTAGAATTGTTTCTACACAATCTTCCTTTCATTAATATTTTTCACTTTCCTGAAGTGCTCCCACCATATGGATTCTCTTCCTTTCAAGTTGAATATGGATACTCCAGCCTTCATATTTCCTGAATAGTATTGGACTTGGAAATATTTCCTCATCCCAAGAATCCAAGCTTCAGCTTCTTGACCATCCTTTATCTCACCATTGAAGGTAGGAGGCCTTGCCTTCTTAAATTCATCATGTGAACGGTTTTGGTAGTGCCTCTTTCTCTTATTCTCATGAAAGAAGAACTTGAACCACTATTGGATCCTTCAGAGTTAGATGACCCACCAGGATATCTCTTTCTTATTCTAGTAGTGCTCTTACTTCCTTCTAGTCTCACTATGTGGTCCACAAAATTCATCTGCCTCTAAATGTCTGTCAAACTTTGTAGCATGGCTGCATTCAGTTGATTTTGCTGCTACAACACCTTAACCAATATTTCATTATCTTCCCTTTGACTTTGCATCTCCACCCTTATGCTTCTCATGGTGGCTGCAAAATCTAGGGGGGTATCTTCAAGCCTTCTCCCATTAGACTCTGTCTCAACATTTCCAATTCAGACATTTTCCCCCATAGCATATTCCTCATATTCATTGGGGTTTTGTGCATCATCACACATGTCGGTTCTCATGGCTCATCCAAACTAGCTTTTATGAACTGCACTATCTAGAATGGTGCCCTTTGAGGGTGACTATAATTCTGCAAAATGTGCTAATAAACAAAATTGTTAGCCGCATAATAAAATCAGAATAAAAAAAACCATTTACCAACAACTCTGTTAACTGTTCAACTTGGCCCATCAAGGCCCAATGCTACAACCCACAACTCTGATATCACACTATCACGTCCCCTCCCATCCACTAAAGAGAGAATGTGACCGTCACTGCTCACTCTGATACCACACTATCACGTCCCCTCCTGTCCACCAAAGAGAGAACGCGACTGTAACTGCTCGCTATGATACCACACTGTCACATCCCCTCCTGTCCACCAAAGAGAGAACACAACTTTAACTTCTTTCTTTGATACCACACTGACATGTTCCCTCCCTTCCACGAGAGAGAGAACACAACTGTAACTACTCGCTCAGATTGTTGCAAGAGCGTCCAACTTGAAGTTCATTGAATTCTATATGTATTTTGATGGATTCCCCCACAACTCTGATATCACACTATCACGTCCCCTCCCATCCACTAAAGAGAGAATGTGACCATCACTGCTCACTCTGATACCACACTATCATGTCCCCTCCCGTCCACCAAAGAGAGAACGCGACTGTAACTGCTCGCTATGATACCACACTGTCACATCCCCTCCTGTCCACCAAAGAGAGAACACAACTTTAACTTCTTTCTTTGATACCACACTGACATGTTCCCTCCCTTCCACGAGAGAGAGAACACAACTGTAACTACTCGCTCAGATTGTTGCAAGAGCGTCCAACTCGAAGTTCATTGAATTCTATATGTATTTTGATGGATTCCTGATTTTTACAGAGATCTATAGAGGCATGAATTCATCTTATGTTCACTCTATTCAAGTATGAGTATAAATTCTCTATATTTCCCAATAGCAGAGAATCGATCCTATCAGTGATCAAGTCAACGAGCTATGAAGAAATATCTCATAGGAGATCGAACGATGGGAAAGATCATGATGGAAATCGATGGTCACAATTTGTTTCACATCTGGGGATAGATCAATGACTGAGAATCAACCTGCAAGAATCAAAGGTACGAAAAGCTTGAGTTTGCAAAATCAGGGAAATATGTAAATTGTGACCCCGCATCTCGCATTCCGCACCCTGCATCTTGCATGTGGAATAGACCATTGCAGATTTAATTAGTTGCAGAAATAGAGATTATGAAGCTGCACCCTGCATCCCGCATGCAGAAAGGAGAGTTACAGAAGGGGATTTGTGGAAATAGAGATCATGAAGCCACATTCTGCATCCCACATCCCACAAGTTGTGGAAAGAAGAGTTGCAGAAGGAAATCTGTGGGGAATAGCATTTTTAGAAGGACGTTTCCACATCCCGTATCCCGCAAGTTGTAGAAAGGAAGATTTCTAGTAGGAAATTCAACCTGTTAACAGAAGTCTTGGACAGATTTGATCATTCATGCCATCACCAATCTGGACATCTAAGTCCCATAACGTAATTTAAAAATGCATTGAAATAAAACATACACATATGCATATAATTGCAATTATACAACGGAAGAAATTCATCAATTCAACACATAGGCATGTTCATAATATTTCATTAAGCAAATACAATTGCAAAGATTAACATAGATAAGAATACTTATCTTGAAAGAAGTGTGTCCTACAACCAGCTACATCACTGCAACATTCCACCCAACCATAGGCTAGTGTGCCTATCAATCTCTCAGCAGCACTGTGAACCCCGAGTTGGGCATGATTCCCACAAGGAATAAAGAACACTAGCAGGATCACACATAGCCAAGGATACACATTCACATTAAGGACCAACCAAGCCAACTAATAGGGTTTATCAGGTTGCAAAGGAACTGGAAAGCTTGAACTGCTAGCTAGTGAGCTCAACCATCGAGCTATGGAGACCTGCACTAGATTGGGCTTGGCTCCTAAAACATCTACACACCCAACACAAGGAAGCATCCTCTTCTCTGCTACATAGTCCCTCGAGCTATGCCTTCCATTCCAATATTGTTCATGGTGTGCATAGAATAAAACCAACCCCTCTAGATCAATTTGTGAGGTTCATTCCTAAACTAGGATTATTAATCTAGTTCAGACCCCATTCCACTCCAAAGCCAGTTTAGACCAATGAAAAATATTCACACACAACAAACCACAATTTCAACACTGCAAAACAGGCTTCCACTCACTCTATGACAGAGGAGACCATTGCACAACAACACTGAGGATGGTAACAATGGGTGATCAAACGAGAACAAAACACGATTCTGCAAGAAAGATGAATGCACCTCACGCATGAACAGAATGGAATAGAGAATTATCAAAATGGACCACAAAGTTTTAGTGAGATCCCTCTGATGGACTACGCATGCACCATGAGGAAAAAAAAAAACTGAAAAACGTGAAGGTTGGATGATCAAAATGTAATGTCCCCAAAAATCAAAAATCAAAAAAAATTATTAGGATAGTAAAAACTACCTATACAGAACATTATTTGACTTGCGAAAATATATCGTACACTACATGTACCATTGTTTACTCGTAAGCTGTTCTTATGTTCTGTAATTTTACTTTCAATCATTATTATTAATGTATTTTACTTATGATGTCGTTCAGCTATTTACTACTTACTTCTCATGATTATACATTTGTCGCGTATGTATCGTTACTTTATTATATCCTTTGTCCTTTATACATAGTCTTACTTGTTATTTATAAAGTCCTAACTTAACTCTGTTGGTGGAAACAAAGTGGGCGGAGTGGTGGGACTTGTTCTCCCATGACGGTCTGAGAGGTAAAAGCGTTTACTTGTTTTTAGGCTTACTTATTTCTTCGAACTAAGACACCTCTTTTATTTCAAATGCAAATCAATACTTTGTGATGGAATCTTAATTGAAGAGCACTGGATATCTTAATCCTAAATAGACCTACTGATTGTTGCTACGGTTCCTCACCGACTCAGATTTATAACTAGGTAAATACTATTTTTATCAATTTAGCTATCAAAACTAAATTTCTTATGTACTACTTGCACTTCACTAGGTTTTACGTTTCGTCTCTTATATCTTAGTATAATTACGTTCTATGTTTATTTTATTTAAAAATATTAACATAACCTATGTTTTCTACTTGCAGGTTATAACTTGGCTTGAAAACCAGACCTTTGATTTTTATAAGGGTTAATTACTAACATGGCATATTTCATATGCCATGTTTAATAAGAATTAAGCTTAGGGAAAGTGCATTGTATTAAGGCTTTAATCCTATGGTTTACATGTTACCTATATTACTTTATGCCTTGTGGCTTTGACTTTGGACTAGCGCATACCATGCATGGACTATGCACTAAACAGAACCTTGCAATGTATTAAACCTTGTGATATGATTTGGGGTGGCGAACATACCATATGGTTGAACCATATACATTGGAGTTTAAGCCTTGCATGGGAATGGAGACAAATGTTTTATAACGAAACTTAAATATAGAAAAGTGGGTTTTTGGTTTTGATATTGGATACCAGCGGGTGCCATTAATGCACCTTGGTTTTCGTGGCAGCCCAAGATTAGGGCTTGGCTCACGATGGACTTGTCATTTCTCTTTGTTGTTTGGGGTTTGGTCTTGGCTCTGCGCAGGGGAAATGGAGGCGACCTCCAAAATTCAAAGGTATGCTTCGTTTTGGGTTTCATGCCTGTGATTTCATTTTTTTTTTGGCTCCTATCATTGCCATACTTCTCATCCTGGTTTCGCTTGGTGTTTGCAGGTGCTAAGGGATGGTGAAGAGCAGCGTGGCTCAAGACATATCGTTGGTTTAAATGTGATTCCAAGGTGCAAGGTAATCCTTGCCAAACAATCCTACACTTTTTGTCTCTCGACCTGTCTGCGTTTTGTTTCATTGTTTGGTTTGGGGCTTCTCTATGGGGTTTTGATTCTCCTTCGGGCTTCCGTTACCAGACTTGGGTTTTTAAATGTTGGTATGGAATTCTTGGTTGTGGAGCAATCTTGTGCTCTCATAGGCTCTGTTTAAATATTGTTATGGTAAATTGGGGATTTCATGCCTGGGCAACACCATTGCTTGTAATGGTGCCAAAGCCCATGGCGGGACTATGTAATTACTTGACTTATGATTTTGGCATTCCTGTGCATAATATATACTATGTGTTTATGAAATGGAAATGGTTAATGTGCTTACTGTGTATGTGTTGCAATCATGTCACACTAGTGGTTTATTACTGTGGGTTAAAAATGGCATTTCTCCTTCGTTAAAGGATGGTGTATAATTGGTTTAATTAGATATTGACTGTAATAATTGACAGTGCATGGGTTGAGGCCATGTCGTTTATGGCATGATCCCTCCCATGATTTCTATGATAGCTTAAGATGGTTGTATTGCTCTTAATACTTCATTGATTAGAATTTAAGGGGAATTGGGACAGAGCCATGGGTATAGACCCACGATGGCTTCCGTCGTTGTAGGGGAAAACCTTGACATTGCTCGTTGGTTGTTTAGGCCAATGTTGCACCTAGCTTACCGAGGGTCTTATGACCTCATATGTAATTATTTGGAACTATGTAGAGATTTTGATATGGTTTATAATTGAAAGCATTTCCTATGTGTGATATGGTGTTTAATTCGTTATATGGAAAGACTTGCAAAGTTGTGTAATTTGTTACTGTTTGTGTATATATGTTATGGTTTTTTTAATGATGCCTGCGACTTGGGTTAGTGAACCCACAGGGGTCGATACCACGACCTCTGTTTATAAATTATAGAGTTCTTTTAATTTGTTTTACTTGGTTAATTTATATGTGATTGTTTATGAGCGATATTTAGATGGGACCTGTAAATGATTTGTGCATGTGATTTTAATGTTATTTATTTTAAATACTAGGACTGTGGATTTAGTAATATAGGTACAAAGATGTGAATATAGGACCAAAAGAATGGTCACAAATACTTCTTGTTCATTTATTTATGATGATGTTATTTAATGGAATGATTTAGTAGTTAGAAGATAATTAATAGTGAAGACCTTGAAAGGTCTTTAATGGTTTATTTATCTTAGATCTTAATGTAGAATACTTATAGATAGTATTTTGATTTTTTTATGTTTGATGTCTATATATGTTTATATATATACATAGTAGTTAAGTTTGTACATAGTACCTTAGGTTATCTAGATTGTAAGTTTATACATATATGTATTTAAAACTTATTTCTAAGATTAATCTATTTTAATCTACAACATGTCTCTACTGAGAAATGGAATATGTCAGCAGAGTAAGCAAGGTTAAAAGAAAATCTATATAGTAATCTGAAACAAAACCTAGTTTTCATTAAACACAGTTTAATTAATGAAGATAAATACATAACAAACTTAATTGAACAAACCCTGATGAATACAGTATGAGGTATAATTTGCATCCTAGGGTTATACTTTAAGAAATGTAAACCCTAGAAGATATAGATAGAGCAACAATTTCTAAGGTTAGAAATACAATATGAACCTTTACCTAAAGTAGCCAGCATCTATGCTAGAAATGAATCAGACATACTAGGATTTCATACTTGTAATTTTCTGAAGCTCCTTTAATGGTTGAACCTGCACACTTTAAATAACCAGCATTAACAATTCAAGACCGATCTAACCTCTGTTTTTGATGACCAAATCACTTGGGAACTACCACGTTCCACCCAACCATGACCCGGAACCATTCCTAGTTTAAATCCAGATCCTTCCGAGCTGGACTCCAACATGCAAGTAGCTTAGAGCTCCTAAGGTAGGGTTTCCTATCTGGTATATCAGATCTGGATCAGTTCTCATTTTTTCTTCCAGGAAAATGTTTTCCAAGAATTGCTTGAGAGTAAAACAGATAGAAAATGACTCTTCTAATGATAGATCAAAACCCCAAGCCTTTCCTTGGCTTGAGTATTTATAGATAGACTTTTCAGTAAAAGGGACAGTTAAATCAAGAAACCTTGGTTTCTTCATTTAACCCTTTTCAATTACTTTGGGTAATTATTAATATTTTAACTTAGGAACTTTCTACTAGTTCCTAATTAGACTTTTTAGGTTTTGGACTATTTATTATCTTTACATAATAAATAATAATGGATGGAGATTTTCTTTCTTTCTTTCATCATTAATATTATAAATATATTTAACTCTTTATACATATCATGTATAAAGTACATAATAATATAACACTTGTTAACATTTGTCTTTGGGAATCATATACCATGATCCCTAGACTTAATGACACTTCTTCATTAAGCTCAAGTAGGTAGATAGTTTAGGTCTACTATGGATAGGAAACTCTAAACATCCTTGCATGTTGGATTTCCCTTGTATAACGTGGTAGTTCTTTAGTACTTCATGAGAATACAAAAATTCAAAATTTCATTTAATCACTTATAATTAAGTATGATGAGATCAATATTTTTCCTCGAGACATTTTCACTTAGAAGTTATTAAATTCTTTTCAGTAACCCCTAGCACTTACCAGAGCCCATACTCAACGCTTTAACAAGGAGTTACAGTTCAGTGCAATTCCAAAGCTCTTCACTCAACACTATTGCTAGGATGTACTTGTATGATACACCCAGGGATACAATGGCCAATGATCTAATGCTTCAGAGCTTATGCTCAACATCAACATGGAAGGATCTAGGGATTATGCCCAACACTTCCAATTATCTTTTCATGTGTTCTAGAGCTTCTTGCTCAACACAAAGGTAAGTACTCATGTGCTCCAAAGATTCTCGCTTGACACAAATCATCAATCACTCAAGTGCTCCAGAGCTCCTTGCTCAAAAAAAATCATCAGTCACTCAAGTGTTCCAGAGATTCCCACTCAACACAAAACATCTCATCAATCATGTGCTTCAGGGTCCATGCCCAACACAAACAAGCATATATATCATCAATAATTGGCTTACGCCCAATATATAAAAAAAATAATCATGTTCATATGTAGTGGGGTCTTCGAGCCAATATAAAAATAAAACATCAAAATAATCATCATAATCAATAGGCACATGCCTATAAGTGTTAGGTCCAAAATTCAGGATATTACACAAAAACATCCCGCCGCTCCCCAAAACATGAGGGAAGATGGAAACGTGAATGCATGAGGGAATGGGCATATGTTTTTGGTTGTTTTATTTTGACACATGGATTTTCCCCAAAGGCTTAAGGTTAAACATTCCCCCTCCCTGTTCCTTAGGAAATCATGCCCACATCTCATTATTTGTTGCATTGACATAGTTTGTGGTGGGTTTTTTATTAAATTGCATACTTATATGATGTCCAAAATTATAATGTGTCTTCTAGCACAAAATACAATCGGAATCTTTTCTAATCCCCGAAACATAAAACACTAAATAAATGGTGGGGATTTTGCCTTTAGCTCCACCCCATGATTAATTACAATATTTACATCAAATATATTTAATGCAAAGAGGGTCGAAACCAGGGTGTTACAACTTTTATGTCTACACTTCATGCATTCACCTAATCGTTTAAGATAAATTTTAGTAACTTGAGTGATATGATAGAGACGTGTTTCAGCATCTTTAAACATAGGAGGTGTCATTCAATTTCCTGCATTGTATCCCGGGAACTGTGTGGTTCTTCCACGTACCAACAGTATATTGAACAACATTTCACGTACCCTTGAGGTATATAGAAAGGTACTTCATGTACTCAATTGTATATCGGAAGGCCCCTTTTGAATGGTTGTGCATTAGACAACACTAAGATTGGTTTGAGCTCCCATGTACCTTTGGTATATCAGGAGACCCTTCTAGGATTCCCTAAACCATCTAAGAAAAACCCTTTTGGTTGTCTTTTCCATACAATACACCAAGAACAGCACTCAGGGAGACTACTACGCATGTACTGTCCAGGTAATCAAGTATTCATGAAAGGGACGGTCTCAATCCTCCTTTTCGTGTTTTATTGTTGGACCCTGCGGTATATCGCGAGTTGCAAAGACTTAACAGTCCTAGTGAGGAATCGGATTTTATCAACCCCTCTTGTCACCTAAGTTTGTTTGTGGCATTTATCTTGTGTAGGAGAGGTTTTGTGTTTTGTTTTTCTAGTTTTCAAACCCTGGGTTAGGTTTTAGCGACCAACAATCTAACTAAGTTTCCTTTGAGGCAATCCATAAGAGTTCAAGGCTTTCCACCTGACCTTCCTCCTATTACAGGAGAAAGACTAATGGAAGCCATAGACTAAGGAGCCATAGTTGATTCTCACGTGGAAGAGAATCCAACTATGGAAGTTGGGGCAGATTCAATACATATGATAATCCCTTGGTCAAACAGCCTCTTACAGCTAATACTTCCTTTCATTTTCCATTGGAATGTCATGTTGGTTCATCAAATTAGGTTTATCTCTCATATGATTATACCGAGGGGACAAAATATGGCCTTAATGCTCCTTTTCTGAGAAACTCTATGGGTCAATCAATTTATGAATTTGGGGTTACTATACCTTCCTTTTTTAACCATCCACCGAGTGAGTATATGTATAGAAGGCTCTAGTAAACTATGTATCATTTATGTAATTTTCAAGAGCACCTTGCGAACATCACTGCTTCACCTCTTCCTCATCGAGATCCTATGTCATCTCTTTTACCCCATCTTTTGGAATCAACCCCTCTCGGATACCATTCACTCTCGACATCTCAAGTTACTCCTATTTTGACATCACTGATTCAAGGATCAATAGTTCCTAATCCAAGTGAATCTTCCAACCCTGTTACTACGGTTCAAAATCCTGGGTTTTCTTCTGGTTCTCCCATATATTTTACCACTGGGGGGAAACCTCCATCTCAAGTTGCATCAGTAGTTAGTTGAGTCACATCCAATACAAGACAAATCCCTATTGTAGGACATTCAATAGTTGTAGTCCCTCCCACAAAAACCAAAGCGGTTACTCCCCCTTCTAGTATGAGGAAACCCGCAGGGGAAAAACCTATTGTAACGTCCCCAACCCTTCAACCAGTGAAGAGGACGCTACTGTAATACTATCTACCAAGGAAAATAGACCCATGAACATACACATGATAAAAATTGAAATGATTTGAACTAAAACATGCATAGATGCATAATTATTTATCATATAGCGGAAGCAAACTACATTCCAGTCAAGCATTTAGCATGTTCATCATTTTTATTAAACATCAAATACAATTATAGAGATGAATTAGACAACAATACTTATCTTATGAAGAATCTCGTTTGCAACCAGCTATGTCGCTACAATGTTCCACCCAACCATAGTCCAATGTGCTCCTTAATCTCTCAACAACACTGCCACCCCCGAGCTAGGCATGATTCCCACAAGGAATAAGGAACTAAGCAGGCTTACACATAGCTAAGGATATGTCAAAACTCAGTTAAGAAAAATATAGGTTTGGGTTTATTGGACTGCCAAGGGCGTGGAAAGGATTTTTTTCTAAGCTAGTGAGCTCAACCATAGAGCCATGGACACCTACACAAGATCTGACTTGGCTCTTCCAACACGTACACACCCAACACAAAGAATCATCCTCTTCTCTGTTGTACAGTCCCTCAAGATATGCATTCCCTTCCAATGCTATTCAGGATGTGCAGTAAGGAATAATCATCCCTCAATATCTCTCAGTGAGGTTCCCCATACACTAGGTTTATCAAGAAACCTACCTCTTCCACCCCTACCTGGTTCATACCCAAAGTAAGGTGCATAACAGTTTAGACCAAAAAAAAATGCACACACAATAATATACACAATTTTGGGGCTGAGGAAAAAAGTTCAGCAACAAGAATGAATTGCCAATATGGGTGAAAACAACCCCCTAATAGCAATTCATATCCTAGGGACGTTTTGGCCCTAATGCGGCTAAAAAGAATTCATCTCCAACATCCAAGAGAATGTGGTCTCTCCTATAAATCGATAGCAAATCCAAAACAATTTTCATCTTGAAAAACAGTGGGGAATGCAACAGAAAACATTGGGGAAACCCCAAAAATGGATTTACAAATTGAGTAAAAATACCAAGGAGAGAAATACGATCTCAACAATCATTTAATGACACCATAGAGCCAAAATGAACCTCTGCAAAAACCCAAATCGCATTTCTGATTTCCAAAGGTGACTATGGCGATACGGAGCCAAAATGACTGCTATAAACCCAAAAAAAATGTGAATCTAGCTTCTTAGTCACTCAGCAAGGTCAAAACGGTTCCCAGCCATTAAAGAATCCATGAAAATGCAGGAAAAATGTAAATCTTTCTTGCCCACTTGCTGAACAATACCAAAACGAATTTATGGGCATGCAAATATGAGGAAAATGACTCTAACGTGAAGGATGAACACACAAGAAGCTTGTGCTGCATGCAAGAAGCCCACGTGAAGGAGAATGGTTGAGGAAAATGTAAGTAATGGGTGAGTAATGTCTTGGGTATGCCTTCCTAAGAATTTAATTTCCCTAAGTTAGAAAAACATTTTCCAAAATCTGATGACTTCTTCAATTCGAATTTATGACTTCCATACTCTTCCCCATCCCCGTGCATTAACTAACTCAACCATTTTTGGAAGAATTAAATGATTGTGTGAAAGAGACAAGAAAGGTAGCTAACTATTTCATGGGTTCTCCCTTTGATTTTTCCCCATTGGCCCCAAAGGTTAAATATTTCCCCCTCCTTATCCTTTGGAAAATCATGCCCCCATCTCATTATTTGTTTCATAGACATAGCTAGTTGTGGGTATTTTAATTAAAATTCATATTTACATGATGCCAAAATTATAATGTTCCACCTCGCGTGAATATACCTTCGGCAACAATTTTAATTGTTGGAACATAAAACTTTAAATCGATGGTGGGGTGTTACATCATATACATTTTTAATGCAAATGGGGTCAAAACCGGGGTGTTACACCTATTGTTAACAAACCTTCTTGGTGATATACTCACTTGGGAAATCTACCATCCATAATTAATGTGAAATTTTAACCTACATATATAGGAATGGTATATCCTAGTATTACTTACCCCAGAAGCATGTTTACACCACAAGGGAAACCAAATTGGTCCTATATGCCTATGCCTATTGGGATACCTATCAATACAGCTGGAGGTTATGGTGGCCCACCTTTTGGGGGGTCACCTGGTGGAGGAAAACCTGGAGGAGGCCCAACTAGTGTAGGTCCACCTTATGGAGGACCACCTCCTCACGGACCACCTTTTGGGTGGGCACCTCCTGGAGGACCACCACCTTCTGGGGGGGCACCACCTGGAGGACCACCTCCTAGGGGACCACCTTTTGGAGGCAAACCTGGTGGAGAACCACCACCACTACCACCTACAGGAAACCCTCCTCCCGGGGTCCCACCTCCATCTAGCGTATCTTTAGAAGGATCATTTGCGAATACAAATTCCCAACAACCAGTGTATCAATCGTCCTATGGTGCTACTGGTATACAAATTCATTATCAATACTACCAGTATGTGCAACCTAACCAACAACTTCCTTTTTTGGTAACTTTGTAATTTCCTGATCTTTCCAAGTTGATTAATGACCCCATCTAGCATAACCCTTCATGGCCTACAATTCTAGTAAAGTTTCCATAAGATATCCCAAAATTTGATGGGAAGAAGGGAGAATATCCCAAAAACCATGTTATGACTTTCCATCTATGGTGTCCTTCCAACTCCTTGATGGATGATTCAGTTTTTTTAAGGATCTTCCAGCGAACTTTGACTGGTATGGCTACAAAGTGGTACATTGAACTTCCGCAAAATTCGTTTGTGGATTTTAGCTCGTTGGCAACATTTTTTCTTACTCATTTCCAGCTTCCCATCCATTACAAAACTGGTATGGATATTTTGAGATCACTTCGTCAAAATAACTCCACACACATATCTGGCCATATTCATGAGTGGAGGAGATGACAAAGTCTTATTAAAGATCCTATTCCATACCAATTATTGGCTTATTCGTTCACAAAATCCTTGTTACGTCCCATTGCCCATGATGTGGCTATGGGTGGTGATGTTACTGAAGAGTAGGCTATCATTCACACTCAGTATCTAGACTTGGTTCATTCCTAGTCCAAAACTTTGTACGACCTAATCCCTCAAGCTCTTCACCCCAGCACAGACCCTACCAAGCCACCTGTAGAAACTCCTGTTGATGGGGTTGTTGGTTCAATCCAGCCCTCTTTAGCAACTAAGCTTTCCATGCAACATAGTACTTCTACTGCTACTCCTACTGCTCCTACGGTTTCTGCTGAGGTGAATGCTATTGAAAGTATGCAAACACCCATTTATAAGAAGAAAGGAAAAATAAAAAATAAAAATCTTGGAAACCAACAACACAATCCCAAGGCTACGGCCCTAGAGAATGACAACAAAGGAAAGAGGAAGCATAAGTATCATTTCCTATTGTGTGGTGGTGACCACTTCACAAAGGAATTCCCTCATCATGAAGAGATTAGTAAATTTTTGAAAAGTAACCCTACACCGATAGTTCTTACCGACCCATTTCCATCTCAACAACAATTGATAGATAATATGTCTTCTCAAGGAACCTCTTATTCTATAGAAGAAATTAGAATGATTTCCTCATAAACTATTAGCTTGACTACTCGTAGTCAGTAATATGACAAACCTGCAGAGAAGAAGGATGAGAATCATTCTTCCAAGAAATCTCCTTCCACTAGTTCTTCTCCGTCTTCATCTCATGGTCCTCTTAGAATCGAGACACCTAATCTTGACTTGATTTTGCACCCACCCAAGAATACCCTCAGGAAGTCTGTTTTAAATCCAAATGCTTGAGCCGCATGATTCTACAACGTTGTTGAATGTTTGGCTCAAGCACCTTGCACGATGTCTACCCTGGAGGTACTCCAAAGTTGTCCCACGTAGCGCAAAAACTTGTTGACTGCTTTAGGAGCCTTAGACTCAGATAAGACTAATTTGATCCATCTTAATGTGGAAAATTACAAGTCTAGATTACCCCACTAGCTCAAATTTCAAATCGCGACCAGAGTAGTTGGGAGGAAGGTCCATAAGACCATTTTGGATGAAGGAGGTTCTGCCTCAGTATTGTATGTGTCTTGTTGGAGAGCCATCAGTTTTCCCAAAATTATGAAGTCACCCATGACCTTGAAAGCTTTCGATGGATGAGGTTTCCAACCTCATGGTCTATTATAGGCCCTTTCAGTCGAGCTTAGGGGCAATATTGTTTCCATTTAGGTGGAGGTAGTTGATGCCCCATTGGATTAAAATATTCTATTGGGGAGAAGTTGGTTCTATGCTATGACGGTTTTCACCATGACAGTTTTTTGAACTCTCTGATTCCCTCATTAGAGGAAGATCATGACCATTGATCAACTCGATTTTTGTTCACCAAATGTTACTACCCCCACTACAAATAATATCCCTATGCTAGTTCAATCCCTTTCTCCTTATCAATCAGTTGGGGTAGGTATGTTGAAGGATTCAACCCTCATGGGAATGTTTCCCTCAACCACTCCTAGTATGGAAGTGGTGACTATGACATTATTTCCATGACTGGACACAGTCCTAGAGGAAAAGAATTTGTTGAGTCATCCTCTCTAGGCCCTTACAAAGAACTTTATGATGTTGCCGAATCTGCTTCTGATGACCATTCTAATGGTCTTCATCTAGTGGCTTTGGGTCCCTACCACCCACCCTACTAGATGGAACCCTCTCTCCCCACTCTAGACTATCTCTCGCAGAATTTTCCATCGAACGAGTCCATTATGGAGATCATGAGTGCATATGAACCTATATGGGAAGATCATCATCATAGATCCTCTTTCCTTCCCAATGCTAATTTGATATACTTTGATCTTGTATCACTTATTAGTAATGATATTGTCATCAATCCTCAAACACCTGTATTGTTTCAAGTCACTGATTTTGAAGGAAACCTTTGCAACATCACTAAGAAAACCACTATTGACATATCCATCAAGCCCAAAACTATTGAGCATGTTCATGTAGGCGAGAATTGTTCAACAAAAGAAATTGAAAGTTATAGAGCTCTATTCAAACAATTATGTGATGTTTTTTCCTGGACGTATGAAGAAATTGATTTGTCCATCATTGTACACGATATTAAAACTTATCCCATGGCAAGGTCAGTCTGAAAAAAACTATGTCAATTCTATCCTAGGAAGGATGCGGCTATTAAATCCGAACTGGAGAAACTTCTGAAAGCAGAGTTTATTTATCCCATACCACTGATAGAATGGGTGTCCAATATTGTCCCTATGGATAAGAAGAAAGGCACTATTATGGTTTGTATCGATTTCTGATATTTATATAAGGCTTGTCCCAAGGACAATTTCCCTACTCCACACATCTATCAAATCATTGATAACTGTGCTGGGAGTGAAATATTTTAATTTATGGATGGCTTTTCTAGCTACAATCAGATAGAAATTCTACCCACTGATCAACATAAAAAGGAATTCATTTGTCTGTGGGGAACCTTTGCATATCGGAAGTTACCCTTTGGTATTAAAAATGTCGAAGCTACATTCCAGCACGCCATGTCATATGCTTTTCACAATATCAAGAACATCGTGGAGTCGTATCTGGACAATCTCTCTGCTCATTTGCAATAATGGGAGGACCACCTAGGGCACCTTAGAGACATTTTTCTTAGGTGGTGTCATTATAATATTTGTCTTAATCCACACAAATGTGTCGTTTGTGTTGAGGCTGGACGTCTTCTTGGATTTGTGGTTTTCAAAGATGGCGTCTGGATAGATCCTTTGAAAATTGCTGCTATTTTGGCCTTACCTGCCCCGACTAATGTCACTGAATTCCAAAGTTTGCAGGGGAAGGAAAAATTTATTCGTCGTTTCGTATGCAACTTTGCATAAAAACACACCGCTATATGCGTCTCCTTAAGAAGGACACTTCGTTCTTTTGGGATGACCAATCCCAATGAGCTTTTTATAATTTGAAACATGATTTGACACATTCACCGGTGTTGCACCCCCCAAATTACTCAAAATACTTTATGTTATATGTTGTTGCCTCCACTTATACTATTGGTATGGTTCTAGTGTAGGAATATCCCAACAGCCAAGAACACATGATTTATTACCTAATTAAGAGTCTTCTTCACTCTGAAACCTATTACCCATGTGTGGAGAAGCTAGCTTTGGCTATGGTCATTTCTGTAGAAAAATTTCATCACTACATCTTACTACACACCACAATTGTTCTCATGGATCAAAACCCCATGTATTACATTCTGACTTGTCAAGTACTAGGGGGCAAGTATTCCTGATGGATTGTTATCTTACATGAATTTGATCTCGATTTCACTGAGGCTAATTGAAAGAAGTCCTTGATTTTCACGGAGTTGATGTGTGACCTTCCCTATGCTCTGATGGAAGTTGAGCTCAGTGATTCATTTCCAGATGAATTCTTGTTCCTGATCAGCACAACCAACCTATGGTATGGATATTTGATCATCTATCTCCAGACCCAAAGATTTCAACCCGACGTGTCCAGAGATGATCTTCGTCGCATCCGTAACCATGAAAAGTATTATTGCATTCAAAATTATACATTGTATCGATGTGGTATTGACTCCATCCTTCGACGATTCCTTACACACAAAGAGGCTGAACAAGTTTTGAATGGTTGCCACTATGGAGCATGTAGTGGTCATCTTTCTGGGATGGTGACAGCTCAGAAAATCCTTCACGCTGGGTATTTTGGCCCTCAATATTCAAACATTGTCATGAGGTAGTTAAGAGATTCCCACCTTATCAATGCTTTTATCCTAAAAAGTGCACCCACCCTTCTCCTTTACACCACATCATTTTCTTGGCCCTTTCACCAAGTGGGGTATTGATTTCATGCATTGTAAGCACACCTCATCTAAGGGGCATGGTTACATCATCATAGTCATTGATTACTTTAAAAAATGGGCTAAGGAAATTCCTACATATGCATAGGATGGAAATACTTCCCCCCTCTTTTTGTTTAAGCATGTGATAGCTAGGTTTGGAGTCCCACAAGCCATAGTCAATGACCACAGATCTCATTTCCGCAATCAAATGATGGATGAGTTGAGTGCTAAGCTAGGTTTTTTCCATGAAAATTCAACTCTGTATTACCCACAGGATAATGGTTACGTTGAGGCCATTAACAAAGTTTTGAAAACTATGTTGCATAGGATGGTTGGAGATCACAAATCCAACTGGAATTTGACTCTTTTTTCCACACTATGGGCTTATAGGACTTCAGTTAAAACAACAACTAATTTCACACCTTTTCAGTTGGTCTATGGAGTAGAATGTGTCCTTCCTATCAAGTCTCAAATCCCCTCGCTCAAACTTGCATTAGAAATTCTCTCGAACATTTCCACCAAAGAGGAACGATTTTTGTACTTGACAAACCTTGACGATGATAGAAGAGATGTTGCCTTGGCTAACGAGGAACACAAAAAATGAATTAAGGATCAGTAGGATAAGTCTTTTCATCCTCGTGTCTTTAATGAAGGTTACATGGTTCTGACTTACGATCAGATACATGACAAGATATAGAAGGGGAAGTTTGAATCTATGTGGTAAGGTCCCTTTATTGTTAGTAAAGTTTTAGATAAAGGGGCCTACGAGCTTGTAGACTATGATGAGATACCTTTCGGGAAACCTCGCAATAGGTTGTACCTGAAGAGGTATTACGCTTGAATTCATTTCTGTATGGTACCTTGTATATATGTATATTTTTTGGATTTTTGGTGTGTTTTTGGCTTTTCAATACGTTTTTGAGTTTCTTGTCAGTATTGTTTATAGCATGTTTTGGTTATGCAGATCATATGGATTTTTTATGGTTTTGCTAGTGGTTCTTGTCATCATAGCTTGAACCTCTCTTCAGATGCTTGGGTTTTGTATTCCCTGACACATGAATTAGTCAGTTCAGGAGCGGTTTGTGTTGGTCTGGCTACCAACAACATTGTCAAGTATTAGGCATTGATAGGTTTGTTGATCGAGGCTGCATCTTGAGATATTCATGAATTGGTAGTATTCATGGACTCACAGTGTAACACCCTGGTTTTGACCTCGATGCATTAAATATACATGATGTGTATATTGTAATTAATCATGGTATGGAGCTAAAGACAAAATCCCCACCATAGATTTGTTTGTCTTATGTTTCGGCGATTGGAATCATTGTCGATGGTCTATTGTGGTATACGGCATATATTAAGTTTTGTCATCATGTAAATATGCATCTTTAATTAAATGAACCCAACCAACTATGTTTGTGGCAACCAAATTGAAAAGGGGCATGATTCTCATAAGGATAAGGGGGAGGGGATGTCAAACCTTGAGCCATGAGGGAAAAATCCATGTGTCACCACCTTGTCTTATCCAACTACCACTTTAATGCTCAGCAGAGTAGTTGAGGCAGTTATTTTGCTGGGAGTGGAGTGTGGCAGGATTGCCAGTCCTTGCCCACATGCACACTCCACCAGTGAATCGAACCTCACGTTGGCAAGGAAAAACCACCACCGCCATCACTCCATGTGGACTCCCCATTCTCTCCACTACACCATTCTCTCCATTGTCGGTTCATCCTCACACAGGGACAGTAGTTCTGTTCATTCTCACACACAGGATTTTTCCTGGTTTTTTTACTCTTGCAACGAGCTGGGAGCCGTGCTCTTCCACCCATGATTTTCCCTTGTCAATAACCCATTCATGTTCTGTGTGTGCATGTTTTCCATACGGATTTTTGTAGATTTTGTGGGTGTATGTTTTCCTTATAGATTGGTATGGCTGTGTAATTTTTCCATCACTTCAATGTTGAGATTGTGGCTGTTGTTCTCCCCTTGATTGATGGTTGCCACCGTTCTTCTCAAGATACATTGTGTTTGTTGTTGTCTCCCTTATGTTTTGTTTTTTGTGTCCTTCCTTACGTTTTGGGACTGCTGTAAGCTATTTTGGATTTTTTTTGGCCACGATAGGGCCAAGAACAACTCAGGAATTGTTTTCCTTGCCCAAGTTGTGAATTGCTTATGTGACTGCGTGTATGCAGTGGTTTTTCTTCAGACTATGTTGGATTAGGGATGAGGGCTTGGTTGCTTGATAAAACTAGTGTGTTTGGGAACCACATAGACAGAGCTAGAGGGTTGGCTTTCTTCTCCACAACCCTTGAATAGCACTGGAAGGGAAGTCAGGGCCTGAGGGACTGTGTAGCAGAGAAGGGACTGATTCCTTGTGTTGGGTGTGTGTGGGTGTCTTAGAAGTCAGGCTAGTTCTAGTGGAGGTGTCCCTATCTCTATAATGAGCTATCCATCTTAGATTTATCCTTTCCCAGCTCCTTAATGGCCTGATAAACCTAACCATGTTGGCTTGGCTGTCTTGTTGATGGCCTAATAAACCCAACTGTGTTGGCTTGGCTATGTTTTGTGTATCCTTGGCTATGTGTAAGCATGCTTGTTCCTTATTCCTTGGGGGAATCATGCCTAGCTCGGGGGTGGCAGCATTGCTGAGAGATTTAGGAGCATGCTAGCCTATGGTTGGGTGGAACGTTGCAGCGATGTAGCTGGTTGCAGAACGAGTTCTTTATGAGATAAGCAATCTTGTTTATTTTACTTCTGCCATCATATTTACTGTTAATGAATGTGATGAACATGTTGAATGCTTGTATGAATGTATGTTTGCTTCCACTGTATGATAAATAATCATGTATGCATGTTCTAGTTCAAAGAATTTTATCTCAGCATTTTATGTATGTTCATGTTCATGGGGCTTTTATCCCGGATGTTTAATATCATGGTAGCATCCTCTTTGTCGATCAGAGGGTCGGGGACACTACACCCAGCTAGTGGTTTTTCATTTAAGCCACATTTATACCATCATAAAACCTACACTTCTTCGTCTTTTTGGAAGAGTGGGTCTGTTAGAAAGTTCGTTTGAATCAATCACTTATATGCACATTCCTAGGTCTTATAACACAGTTGTCGACTCATTGAAAAACTACATTTTAGACGGGTACATTTCCCATACATAACTTTTATAAAAAAATGGTCCATTGTAAAATAAAATAAACGGTAAAAGACACACAAAACTCATGTAAATATCATTTTCCATTTGAACACATATAAACACTGTAAATAAGTATGTATATATATAAAGTGTTTTACAAAATAAGGTCACGAGACCCTGACTGGACCACTCTAGCTTTCAAATATACAAAAATGGAAAAAATCCTAAAAATAGCTATATTTTAGTGTATACATCATTTAGAACATCTGGTGGTGCTCATGATAGCACATGATAGCCCTGGCTACCCTCTATAGCAAGCGGCTGAATCGACCTGACACTCCAGTTGTGTGTCTCTGGTACCTCCTGGGGAGGTCGTCAATAGAAGAATCTAGAATGTGCAGAGTTAAATGATTCAGATCGTCCTCCAACTCAGTTAACTCATCGTCCCCTCTATGAATTAAGTAGGCCCGTGCTCGTCTATCAATTGGGGAAGATCCCCCAAGTCGTGCATCTTAAACATATACATGAATACATTAGGTCTTGTCATCATTCATAAAAATTATAAAATATGAAAATAAAAAAATAATCAAAGTCTAGAGTAGTCTTCTTACCAATATCACCCCATTGGGTGCCTGCCCATAGAGGTAAACTAGGGTCCCCGTTGAAGTCAGTGCCTGCGTACGCATATTCCTCCACCATGACAAGTTGGTCCTCTAACCAATGGAAGAACATGCTACCATATTTGACATTGGCCCCACCACCACCGGTGTGAGCCATGATCTCTGTCCACCAAAGAATGTGAGGGTCCCATGCTATCAACTCTGTAAAGGTCACTTGAGGTCTCAGATGGGGTACCCTTTTGAAGAAGAAGGTTTCCAAGATAGTCCCATAGCCAAACTATTTTAACTCCACCTGTCAACACTTTCTCAATTGATCCTTGAACACACTCAGTAAATCCTCGGCCCAGTTGAAGACTATACGCACCATGGCCTCTAAGGCATAAATCATATGGGCTTGGAAATCTTAGTGAGCCCCTTAGCTTCCTGCAACCCTCTACATGGTAAAGAGCACCGTCCAGAGAGGTAGATCCATAACATCCTTGATGGGAATATTTTTTCTAGACATCAGAGTGTCTGGAAAATAGTAGTGATCTATCAGCTCTTGTGTCGTGATGTCTCCTCCCCGAGCACCTATCAGTGAGATTTGCTCACCTCGACTGGATAGTTTGGCGACAAAGAAGATATCCTTTACCTTCATTGTAAGAACGTGAGCACCTACCTCAATGTATTGCTACTCAGGATTCCACATCCTCATAATGTACTCTAGAAGTCTAAAATGAGACTTCATACCCAAGGCATGGAAAAACTTTAGGAGCCGACAACCCTGTAATGTAGCTATAGAAGAGGCATATGCCTCAGCTCTAGCATCATCATCCTCATGTTTTATTTCTTTCCACACCACCATTTTGACTGAAATGACATGCCAAAAACAAAAAAATGGAGTATTAAAACACATAACCAACATTTAGAAATACTTCAAAATCCCTATTTTTTCCAGACCGTTCATATTTTTTGTGTATCTTGCGGCACCGATTCTGTCTCCTTGAGACAAAGTAGTGCCATCGCCTGTTTAGGTGTGAAAAGTGTTGATGTAATTGTAACTTCGGAATGTATTCACTTGTATTTCTTATTTATTGTAACCCGATGTTTATTCTGAGATGTACTTGAGTCATGGCATGCCTCATTGTTCCTATCGGGAGGTTCTCTAATGTAAACAAGTCATGTCAAGTCATTCTAGGTAACCCTCCTATTGATCAAGGGTTAAGGTCCCTACAGTTCTAGACCACTAGGGTTATTAGAATCAAATAGTGAAGTCGACCCTAGTTGGGTTTAGTCAAGTCAAGAATTAGTATAAATAGAGAGCTAGCCTCTCTATTTATCACACACTCACTCACACTCAGTTGTAGCGCATAGCTGAGGAAGAGAAAGACACTGGTGCAAGGAAGAAAGAGGTTACTGCTGTTGGGAGATCATCTTAGAGTTTTGGGGTTTTACTTTTGGTGCTGATTCTATCTCTAAGGAATTTGTGGGGTTTTCTCCATTTATGGTTTCCCCGAGGAAAAACACTTGGTTCATTGTCTCTTGTGTTCGATTGATGTGCTTGTTGTTCTCTCAGTTAAACATCCTAATATTATGCTAGCTTAATGTTAAAAATCTAACATGGTATCAGAGATAACCTAAGAAGAATACACTGTGCAGCTACGGGAACTAGGGATTCCTACTTTGTGGATCTCTCTCCATATATTTTCAGCAAATGAAGGTTGGAACAACTCTCCTCCCTAGGGTGCATATTTTTGTCGAAGCATAATCCAATTCTGAGATTTTTCATTTTTGGACCCGACACTGCTGCCGGAAATTAGGGCTTTTCATAGAAGAGGAATTTTTCAGTGAGCCCAGGCCTGGATTGATCTCCTCCCTAAAATCAAAGTTAGGGATCAAATTCAAAGCATTTTGTTAGACAGAACTCCGAAAAATAAAAACCCTAATTTGCTCCTGAACCAGCACTGCAGGATTTCAGCTCCAAATCCAGATCTAGCATCTTGACCTGGTAAGATCTAAATATTTTGTATTTCCATTTGAGGTTCTCAGTTAATATGTCTCATCATACCAATCTTGATGAAAATCTTGAGGGAGTTGATAACTTCCGAGCTTGGAAGTATAAGATCTCCCTGGTCCTCAAAGAAAATGAGTTGGACTCCTATATCAGTGAGGAGGTTCCAGTTCCAGAGGGAGATGAGGAAAAGGCCTTACATAAGAAGAATTTGGTTATGGAAAAGAGGATAATTGTTTATTCTATCAAGGATCACCTCATACCACAGGTGTCCTCCCTCAAGACACCTGAGGCTATGTTTGATGCCCTAACCAAATTGTTTGAAGGGAAGAAGATAAACCAGAAGATGACTCTGAGAAACCAACTGAAGAATGTAAAGATCCAGAATGCAGAGACCATCTAGTCTTACTTTACAAGGGTCTCTCAGATCAAGGAATAGCTAGAAGCAGTAGATGAAGAAGTGGAAAATGTAGAGATTGTAATGACCACATTGGATGGTCTCCCTAGATCATGGGACTCCTTTATTCAAGTAATCTATGCCAGAAAGAAGTTAGTCAAGTTCAACAAACTATGGGAAGAATGCTCCCAAGAAGAAGCTTGGATAGCAGCTCGAGAAGAGAAGATGGGAAGTGAAGATCAAGCTCTCACAGTTCACTCCAAGAAAACCAGAAGAAGTTCTCATCACCCCAGAGGTAAGACCTTTCACCATAAAGATAACATTCGAAAGGAATTATCTAAATTAAGATGCTACACTTGTGATGAAAGAGGACACTTTTCAAAAGACTGTCCTAGAAGCAAGATTAACTCTCATAAGAAGAAGGGAAACAAGAGAAGACTTCATGCTCATGCTACAAAGGATGATGAACCTTCCACCAAGAGAACCAAATATGAAAGTGAAGATTCTTCAAGTGATGAAGAATATGTTTTGATTTCTGCTCTTACAGGAAACATTACTCATGGAAGCAATGATTGGCTTATAGATAGTGGGAATTCCAAGCATATGGCAGGATTCAAGGAATCCTTTGTGAAACTTTCAGAACGTGAATCACCTCACAAGGTGAAGCTAGGAGATGACTACTAGTATCCAATAAAAGGTAGTGGGAAATCCTCCTACAAGCTAGACTCTGCAAATTCTATGACAATGAAGGAAGTATTGTTTGTACCAGGACTAAAGAAGAACCTTCTCTCCATATCTGCATTAGATGCATAAGGAATGAGGGTTGCATTTATAGATGGTCAAGTCATCATGTGGCCAAAAGGAAATACTATCGATGATGCAGTAGTGATTGGAAAACAAGAAGGAGGATTGTACAAATTAAAGGGCTATCTAGAACAAGCCTTGGTCCATGACACAGTAGAGCCAAATGAACTTTGGCATAGAAGGCTTACACATGTGCATTACAGAGCACTACCACTTGCAAGTAAAGCTGTTGAAGGTCTTCTAGAAATTCAAGCAAAACATGATGGAGTCTTACAAAGGATGTGCAAAAGGAAAGAAAACAAAGAAGACATTTCCAAGTAGCGAGAGCAAAGAAAAAGGAATCTTGGAAATCATCCACTCCGATGTATGTGGTCCAATGTCATTAAGATCACTAAGTGGGTATGTATACTAAGTTTCTTTGATTGATGACTTTTCTAGGAAGACATGGATTTAATTTATGAAGAACAAAGATGAAGTATTCAACAAGTTCAAGGAATTCAAAGCCTTGATCGAGAACCACACTGAAAAGAAGATCAAGACCTTTCAATTAGATAATGGCAGAGAATTCATGTCAAATGAATTCAAAGAGTTATGGAAATACTTAGGGATTAAGAGGGAGCTATCCACTCATTATAATCCACAATAGATTGGGATTGCAGAACGGAAGAATAGAACTATCATGGAAGCTGCAAGAGCTATGCTTCATGATCAAGATCTTCCCATGCATCTATGGGCAGAAGCTGCCAGAACAACGGTGTATGTACAGAACCGTACTCCACATAGAGTACTCGAGAACAAGAATCTTGAAGAAGTCTTCTCCGGAAAGAAACCAGAAGTCAGCCATCTCAGATTATTCGGTCATCCTATGTACATACATATTCCAAAAGAGAAGAGAACAAAATTAGATCCTTCAGGAAAGAAGGGTATATTTGTGAGATACTCTGAAAGCTCGAAGGCTTACAGCATATATTTCCCAAGATTCAAAAATATTGATATCAACAGGGATGTGACATTTGATGAAGACACAGCTTACAACAAATCCAAAAAGAAACCTGTTGAAGAACCTAAAGAAGCTGAAGCACCCAGAATTCATGATACAACCATGAACGAAGAAACTCAAGAAGAATATCGAGAATTTGAAGAATCACAAGGCCTGTAGATCCACCTCAAGAGAAGAATCCTCACAAGAGGAAAAATGCTTGGGTACAAGAGATTATCCAAGGTGCAGAAAGATATGGGGCTCTAGAAGAGAATCACGGAGAAAGGAAGAGGACCAGATCCTACTTCGAGTATGTAGCACTACTATGTGATTTAATTGATAAAGAACCTTCCAATTATGAAGAAGCGGCAGAATGGAAAGAATGGAAGGATGCTACGATCGAAGAATATCAATCGATCGTGAAAAATGATGTTTGGGATGTTGTCCCAAGACTAGAAGAGAATTCGGTTGTAACTTCCAAATGGATCTACAAGATCAAGCATGCTGCAAACAGTAGCATAGAAAAATACAAGACAAGATTCGTGGCTCGTGGTTTCTCACAAAAAGAAGGAATAAATTATGAAGAAACCTTTGCACCTGTAACCAGATACACTTCCATCATATCAGTACTTGCTCTGACTGCAGTGATAAAATGGAAGATACACCAAATGGATGTCAAGACTGCCTTCTTGAATGGTGTAGTGGAAGAGGAAGTGTATGTGGAGCAACCACTCAGTTTTGAGACACATGACAGAGAGTCTCATGTATACAGATTGAAAAAAGCCCTATACGATTTGAAACAGGCACCTAGGACTTGGTATGGCATAATTTATAGCTTTCTATCTAGTTTGGGCTTTACTAAGAGTAAAGCAGATTCCAATCTTTACTACAAGGTTGAAGATGGCAGCCCAGTGATGCTCCTACTATATGTAGATTATCTGTTTGTAATAGGAACAAATGGGTTGATTGCTGATATTAAGAGGAAGCTTGCTGTCGAGTTTGAAATGAAGGACTTGGTTCTGATGCATTATTTTCTAGGCATGGAGGTGTGGCAGAATGCAAATGAGATTTCCCTGGGACAAGGGAAATATATAGTAGAGATCCTAAAGAGGTTTGGGATGATGGATTGCAAGGCTATAGCCACACCTATGGCATCGAACCTGAAGATATTGAGTGATGCTTCATCAAAGATATTTGATGCTATGATTTATCGTCACATGATTGGGTCCTTGATGTACCTGACGAACACCAAACCAGATATTTGCTTTGCTGTGAACACCTTGAGCCAGTTCTTGACAGATCCGAGAAATGTTCAATTGATTGTTGCAAAGCATATTCTGAGGTACCTGAGAGGTACAGTTGATTATGGGCTCAAGTATGAGTCGAATCAAAAGATTAACTTGGAGGGTTATGTTGATTCATATTGGGCAAGTAGTGCCATCGATAGGAAGAGCACTTCAGGGTGTTGCTTCAGTATGGGATTAGGTGTGATCTCTTGGTTTAGTAGGAAGCAATCCTATGTGGCACTGAGTACAGCTGAAGCAGAGTATGTCGTAGCTTGTTCAGCTAGTTGTGAGGTAGTATGGCTGAGGAAGCTACTATCTGATTTATTTGATATCCAGTTGGATGCTACTTGTATATATTGTGACAACCAAAGTTGTGTGAAGTTGTCGGAGAACCCGGTGTTCCATGACAAGTTGAAGCATGTCGAGATCAAGTATCACTATATTAGGGATATGGTGCAGAGGAGAGCAGTGAAGCTCTAGTATGTTTCAACAAAAAAACAGATAGCTAATGTGTTGATGAAGCCATTGGCCAGAGTGAAGTTTGAGTACTTTAGGGAGAAGCTTGGTGTTCTCTAGATCAAGGTCCCTTCCAAGGGGAAGTGATGAGTCTGTGAGCCATTCTGACATGGTGAGAGGATTGGTTCTTTCCATGGTCAGATGTAAGGGCTGAGCCATTCTGTCATGGTGAGAGGATTGGTTCCTTCCATGTCAAATATGAGTGCTGAGCCATTCTGATATGACTGTAGGATTGGTTCCTATATGATCAGATATAAGGGATATTGCCATTCTTGGAATGGAGGTTCCTGGTCAGTTACCTGGTCTAGGACTGAGGGCCATTCTGAGATTACTGTAGGATGTGTTCCTACATGATCAGATGTGAGCGCATGGCCATTCTGATGTGATTGAGGGATGTGTTCCCACTTGATCAGATATAAGGGTTGTTGCCATTCTCGTGGAGAATGGAGACACCTGGTCAGTTACCAATAACACTCAACTTAGGGTTGAGATCCTTTCTGTCATGGTTGCAGGATGTATTCCCGCATGGGTGGATGTAAGTGCAGAGCCTTTCCATCATGGTTGCAGGATGTGTTTCCGCATGGGTGGATGTAAGTGCAGAGCCCTTTCATCATGGTTGCAGGATGTGTTCCCGCATGGGTGAATGTAAGTGCAAAGCCCTTTCATCATGGTTACAGGATGTGTTCCCGCATGGGTGAATGTAAGTGCAGAGCCCTTCCATCATGGTTGCAGGATGTGTTCCCACATGGGTGGATGTAAGTGCAGAGCTCTTACAACATGGTTGCAAGATGTGTTCCTGCATGGTTGGAAGTGCAAATCCTTTTTAGCATAGTTTCAGGATGTGTTCCCGCGTGGCTAAATATAAGTGTTGACCCTTTTCAATATGGTTGTGGGATGTGTTCCCTCATGATCGGATGTGAGTGTTGGTCCTTTCTGATGTGATTATAGGATTGGTTCCTACATGATCAAATGTGAGTGTTGGGTGTTCCTTTCTGACATGGTGTTGGATGTGTTCCTCTCATGGTCAGATGTAAGTGCTGGGCGGGTCATTCTGACTTGGTGTCAGATGTAAGCGCTGAAGAAGACCTACATGGAGGCTAGGCCTACAACCAACATGAAAAAGGGTTGGCTCTGTAGAACTTCCTATGATGAGAAGAATCATGAGATAACAGCCGTGATGATCCAGTGATGATGATCCAGCAGTTGTGATCCAGATCGAGTAATGTTCCAAATCCAGTGATGATGTCCAGTGATGATATAGATTGAGTGATGATCCAGATATAGTGATGATGATCCAGATCTAGTGATGATCCAGATCCGATGATGAAGATGACTTGAATATGAAGATGACTTGAAGACAAAGATGACTTGAAGATGCAGATGATGAGATGATCCAGAGAAGAAGACCAGTAATGAAAATTGTGTCGAGCAAATACCTTCCTAGCTAAGAGGGAGTGTTGATGTAATTGTAACTTCGGAATGTATTCACTTGTATTTATTATATATTGTAACTTGATGTTTATTCTAGGATGTACTTGAGTCATGTCATGCCCCAATGTTCCTATCGGGAGGTTCTCTAATGTAAACAAGTCATCTCAAGTCATTGTGGGTACAACCCTCCTATTAATCAAGGGTTAAAGTCCCCACAGTTCCAAGGAACTAGGGTTATTAGACTCACCTAGTGAAGTCGGCCCTAGTTGGGTTTAGTCAAGTTAGGAATTAGTATAAATAGAGAGCTAGCCTCTTTATTTATCACACACTCACTCACACTCAGTTGTAGCGCATAGATGAGGAAGAGAAAGACACTGGAGCAAGGAAGAAAGAGGTTACTTCTATCGGGAGATCATCTTACTGTTTGGGGGTTTTGCTTTTGGTGCTGATTCTATCTCTGAAGAAGTTGCGGGGTTTTCTCCATTTATGGTTTCCCTAAGGAAAAGCACTGTGTTCATTGTCTCTTGTGTTTGATTGCTATGCTTGTTGTTCTCTCAGTTAAATATCTTAATGTTATGCTAGCTTAATGTTAAAAATATAACAAAAAGAGTGGCTTTCCATGGGCACCGCTTTTCCCAAAAAGGGAAAGCATGTTACCCAGGATACGATTTTTACCCATAGGTAAAAAACCCAAAAAAACTCCATAAAATGCATTTGGAAAAGGAAATGTCAACCATGAAAATGTATAGAATGGTTGTAGCTATTACCCGAAACAGACAGATCAAAAATCATACAGGTAACAGCTCCCGAATATTCCTGAGAGATCTACACACAATTTGTTGGCAGGGGTTTTGGTAAGTGAGTTGCGCAGTGTCGCGGTAGTTGCGCAAGCTCACGCAGTACCGTGCAAGGCCAGATGAGCGCGATGGGAAGAAGAATAACTGTTTTGAATATTTAATATATTATTTGACCAAGTTTTGTTACAATAGGCCATTATTTGTTATAAGTTAGTTAAAAGTGGAGCCTCAATGTAAAGGAACAAACCTATTTATAGAACTAGTTTTGCAATTGATAGATGGGAGACATCGTCAAGACATGAGTATTGCATGAGGTCTGGTGCCATATGTCTATGGTTTTGGAGAATTTCCTATTCTATCTACGATCTATCTAGTTTTTTCCTGATGTATTCATCCTCCTATTGTGGAGAAGAATTGTATGTTTTGGATCCTTTGCACAAGAGTAATATGATATGACAGTAGTTGCATGAATCTTATCTTCTATTCTACTGTTTTCCCTGTTGCAATCCAATCTGTTATGATAATGCTTGAATCTGATCTATTATGTGTGGAAATTGAACCCAAGTGATAGAACAATTACACTCACAAAATTGCTAACCAAACATGCAAATTTACCAACAAAGGAGACTGAAATTGGAGCATAACACTAATTTGTATTGAATAAGTGTACAATAGCCAACCTTGTGAAGTCATAGGCTTCTGTAATATATAATTACATGAGATATTCGAATGCATAAGGATGTCATTCGAAATAGTCAAAAAGTAGGATTACTAAATCTAGTCAAATCCCCCATAGGTGCATAAAGCAGTTTCCAAATCCACTTAGAGGCTCACGAATTGGAAAATTCAAGTAGGAAAGCTAATAAGGGTTGGAAAGACAACTCATACATGATTTTATTAGGAGAAAAGGATGGAGGATGATGAGGGCCAAAAACAACTCAACTACACCTAGTCTTACTTTCCCTTTTGCCTTATTTCTCAATAAAACAAACAACTTAGCAGAAAAAGCAGATATGCACTTTGGAGGATCTGGAATAAAGAATACATGCTAAATATGATTTCTAGGAGGTTTCCCAAGTGCTCCATGACTCAGTTTTAGCAAGTTTGAATTCTATGGCATGTGGAAGACAACTTGCACAGAGTGGAATATAGGAAACTAGGCAAATAAGACAATAAATGAATTAATTAATGTCTAAGGCAGGTAAATATGGGTTGATTATTCTAACATTATGATGTTGTTGTGTTCTATTCCATTTCTACTATATTGATGTTGATGCGATCTGTTTTAATTATGTCACATTTCCGTTTCGTTACGAACTAAGATGTTTTATAAATGATGCTTCTGCGCTAGCGATACTGTGACAAATGCATGATGCAATATGTGGTTGTGGAAATGAATTGATGATGGCTACATAGTTCTGGATCCAATAGTTATGTTGTCTCCCTGTTGGATCCCATATCCTCCCTCCTCACTACTAAAAACTCGGTTCTGACAGCTCTCCCTTGAACATCTCGGGTCAAAGTTCATCTGCTCCACGGATGTTGCTAGGCAGGGTGAAACCTGTTTAGGTCGGTGCTCAGGGAGATAGCACTGGTTGGGCATCGACAGAGTGAGAACCCCTGCTGATGAGGCTTTGTTGGTGGGTTTTCGCCAACAAATGGTTCCGTTGTCGAGACCGACTTGCGATTAAAATGAGGATATGTTCTGGCATCCGACTTGGCCGGAGATCGAGGGGTGGTTTGATCTAAAGTTGCGAGAATTTGCTGAAGCCAAAAATCAGAATCTGAAGCTGTAGACAATCCATTGGTTAGATAGATATATCCACAATGGTACTCATAAATGGTTCTTTTATGAGTTTCCTATCCTCTTGCATGAGTGGCTGGTGAAGTTCACTTCTAAGAAAACAAACTTCTAAGGAGGAGAGATGACATCCTGGACTCCAGAGCTGATCCAGGAATTATAAGAAATAGACAATAAGGCATTGTGGATGGTTGAAGCATGGTTGGACAGTATCCTAGAGGGATACATTACTGAGTTTGTAGTCGACACCAATAAGTCATTTGGAGAATAAGAGAGGGAGTTCTTCAGCGGGCCATGAGGAAGATTCTTGCTATCATAGCAGCTGTCAATTAAGTAGCTAGTATGTGAAAAAGGTATTCTGAAGATGGACCAAGAGTAGTGGAACTCTGGTGTGCAGAGGATGTAGGCACCGCGACGAAAGGGGGGAGATGCATGGAAAGGTAAGGGGTAGATGGGCGTGAGTTCTGGTGAGAATGTGAAGGTCGTCGAGGAAACAAGTGGTTGTACAGGGGGAGGAGTAAGGTTTCAAGAGAAGAGGTAGATGACAGGAGAAGGTCCTACTGTGATTGAAGTGCGATGCCACAAGGGAAAACCACATAGAACGAAGCGACCTTTTTGTGACGGCTAGGATGACCAAGCCCAGGTTACAACTGGAAGGACAACTGGATCAAACCCTAGCAGTAACGTGCCCACACCTCCGTGCACTACTCCACCACAATGAAGAAATGTGCATTCCACATCGACTTACCTGACGTGCCAGCAACAGTCTAGCAATAGAGCACCAGCAGAAGGAAGAAGGCCCAGAATGGTGGGCAATGAAATGAAGCTACCAATATTTCATGGAAACAACACAGATGACATAGAGTAATATCAGTTCTTGTGTGAGGTGATCTGGACTGCTTGACACACTGTAGATGATGATGTCAAGAAAATTCAGCTGGAAACTACTCTTAGGGGCTATGCACTGGAATGGTTCATGATATTCATGTGGGTTCCTCAGGGAGGTACCGCAAAAACATTGGATGAAATATGTATAGGGTTATTCGAAGAATTCAATAAGCTAAAGTCTGAGGTTCAGTACATTACCAAGTTGAAGGAAATCAAGCAATTCCCCAATGAAACAATTTGGGACTTTGATCAATGGTTTAAGACGTTGATGGATCATGTCAGCTTCCAAATGAGCAATGTTCAGCACAAGGAGTGGTTCATCATCACACTTGTCCCGCATATCAGACAACCATTAATGCAACAAAAGATTGCGACATAGAGTGAGGCTCTAGAAACCACGTGTAAATTGGAAGCATCACTGGTTGGAGAAACCGCGGTCAGAATGAACCAGATTCAAGCACAATTGGCCAATATGACGCTCCAACTACAAGATATCAAGAAGGCCAAGGAAGATAGAGAGGACCTTTCGTGCACCTGGTGCCATGCAGATGGACATACCAAGGATACATGTCTGATGTTTCAGAATTATTTTCTTTTAGGATCCCCGAACCCATTGAGCTATGCTAGGATACCATGGTGTCGCATATGTCAGGTCTATGCGTATCGACATGCGAACTGCGAATACATGTAGAAGATGGTTACCAAGGAAGAAAATATGTACTATACATTTTGTCGGTCAATAGGACATAAAAACTATCGAGCTTATGATTTTCTCTAGGAAAGGACATATGATTCATATTTTGTGAAAGGTAAGGACCCCCGGGAAATGCAAGCATAGCCTCAAATGGCTCAACCAGCAGCACAGGTGTAGTATACACCACCACCCCAGATGCATTTTATCCCATCAAAATTGCAGCAACAGTTTACAGCGCAGCCATAGTTTGCACCTCAGCCATAGATTGTAACACAACCGCATTATGCGCTGCAACCACAGTATAATCAGGTGTTGCTCATTCAGTCTCAGCCACAATATGTTCAAGCTGCACACTATGTCCAGCAACATTCAAACCTACCACAGCAACAAATGGCCTAGCCACAGTTTCAGCAAGGAGGAGTCCGAGGAGGATTTCGCGGAGGATGAGGAGGACGAGGAGGAGGCTTCAGTCGAGAAGGAGGATGAGGTCGTGAATCAATATAGTGTTATACCTATGGAGTATTTGGGCACTATCAGAGGGAGTGCCCTCATGCGCAGTGTACATACTATGTGGTCAACAAGAATAATGTTGAAAACTTCCCTCAATTGATTGCAAAATGGCAGGCTGGAAACATTCCTCAGTTGCAGAACATGCAGAATCAACATCAACATACGTTCCAAGTACAGAACCAACCAATAATGCAGAATCAGATCCCACCATAGACTCGGACTCAGAACCTGCCCCAGACTCAGAATCAGTTGATGAATCAACCATTGAATCAGATCCCTCCATTGAACCTGAATCAAGGATCGACGGTTGCGATAATTCAAGCCAAACCGCGGATGAAGGATGTTGATGTTGGGGTTGTCACTCGCGCTGATGTGATAACCAAAGAAGATAGATCGCGACAGCAAGTTCGGATCGCTGGTAAGAAAAAATTAGTATTTTATATTCTGATGGAGAAAGACGCCTTCTTTGGGGCAAAGCATGCAATCGAGAGAAATCTGGGTAAGCTACCGATTATTGACATGCATTTTTCTTTTGATCCATCTGTAGAGGCAGGGACATCGCGGTAGCATGGTACCTTGCGGAAGTTCTTTGAAAGTTGTATATCACTAAAAAGGGACCCTGACGACCTTGTCAAGCTTGAGACGTTATTGTACCACCCGGATAAGGTAGTGAAGGATTCTATAGTGAACTCTTTGCAAAAGAGGAAGACAGGCAAGGAGATGAGGATGAATCTCTAGAATGGAGATTATGAAGTTGACTCGGTTATTCTGGACCTTGGATTAGATGTAAACATTCTAACCAAGAAAACCTAGCAATTGATGGGAAATCCAACATTGGGATGGTCGCCTGTGTAGTTGCGACTAGAAAATCAGGCAAAGGTTCAGCCCATTAATCGCATCTCAAACTTGGTTGTCGACATTGAAGGTATGAAAATGCATGGTGACTTTGATGTGATAGATTTAGTCGAAGATGGTGGTTCCTATCCCGCACTACTAGGGAATGTGTGGGATAATTATAGTATGGCGGTTATCAACTTCAAAAAATGAGTTATGACGTTTGAAAACCAGGATGTCAGGTTCATTGCTTCTATGGACCCTCAGGAGGGACGCTGATATATTGAACCTGTGAACGATGAAGTCAGTAGAAGTTGGGATCATGCTTATAACATCTCTCAAGACTATATCCATCCTACCGTCCATGGCGAACTTGGATGGCGCAGTGCAAGTTCTGCGTCCTCCAACTTTGATGATGCTCTGGAAAATTGGCAAAATAGGTTGCATGAAGTATCATTCAGGAAATGCGGGTTGATTACACAGTCTCTCCAACATGTTGCAACTGATATTGTTGAGTTTCCAATTTATGAAGGGCTTCCAGTGTTACCCAAGTTCCTTAGAGAATTTGAAGAGAAAGTGTTTGAACCACAAAGGATATTGGCCCCAAACATTGCGCTAAAGGATACTCCAGCTCGATGGTGGATGACACACAAAAATATGATCCATGACTAGGAATAGTGCTAGAGATTGATGATGGTGCGCTTCGATGATTCATAGGTATATCATGCTGGGAGATACGACAGATGGAAATATCCTACCAATCATTTGATCGAGTGTCAGAATTTATGGGCATCGTGACCCAGAGATGAATGGGTCCACGCTTTTGTTCACACTCTAGAAGAGATGCTGAGATCCTAGTATGTAGTGGTAGAGTTGCACATAACTATCACCACTTCGGAGGAGTTGTCCGTTTGCTTTGTGTAGATGTTTAGTTTCCATGATGCCAACCCAGAGGCATGTAATGCTTTACAAATCATCCGTGACGTAGTACTAAAATTCATCCCTGCCACATACCCAATTGATCCACATGTGCACTCCTCAATCTAATTGATGATGACATGCTACAACCTGTCTGGGGAACCTGAAGATGATGATGAGTTGCGGAATGTTAATATTCTGAAATCATAAGGAAGCCGCGATGTCGCTGTAGCCGACATATCGAAGGATTCAATGTGTCAACTATTGAAGATCCAAAAAGTCAACATTGGGTCAAAAGAGAACCCAAAATTCGCTAATGCTGGTGACTACTGGGACGAGGAGACCATGGCCAAAATCACGAACTTGCTACATGAATTCCAAGACCTTTTTTCGACACCATTTTCAGAGATGAAGAGGATTTTAGGAGACCTGGGGGAGATGAAAATCCTGTTGAAACTAGATGCAAAACCTATACTAGCGAGGCCGTATCGACTGAACCTGTGATACAAGGACTATGTGAAGGTTGAGATAGACTGGATGCTAGATGTTGGGATCATCGAGCCTGTAGAAGAATCAGAGTGGATAATCCCTATGGTGGTCTAGGATAAAAAGACCAGCAAAATACACATTTGCATCGACCTAAGGAAGTTGAATGATGCATGCATGCATGATCCGTTCCCGACCCATTTTACAGATGAAGTTCTTGAAGGAGTAGGCCGCCAAGAGATGTATTCCTTCATGGATGGTTTTTAGGGGTACCACCAGATCCGGATTGCAAAGGAGGATCTCCATAATACCACGTTTGTCACTGAATGGGCTTGTTTTCAATATACAGTCATGCCTTTTGGATGAAAAATGCACCAACCGTATTTTCTTAGGTAGTTGTCGCTGTGTTTAAATACTTTATTCAAAATTTCCTACAAGTATATATGGATGATTGGACCATCTATGGAATAATTAGGGACCATCTCAACAACTCACAACTGATGCTAGAAAGGTGTCAATAGCCTCAGATCGCATTAAACTCTAAGAAGTGTATTTTTTGTGTGTCGTTTGGAATGTTACTTGGGCACCTAATATGCACAGAAGGTCTGTTGGTTGATCCGATGCAGATTACACTAATCCTCAGTTTACTGCCGTCGACAAATGTGAATATGATCGGGAAACGTTGGGGCATATTGGGTACTAGTGTAAGTTTATCAAAGGATACACTACGATTACTGCCCCTATGGAGAAGCTACTAAATAAAGATGTTGAATTTGAATGGAACCAGGAATGCCAAGGAATTTTTGACACATTGAAGGCCAAGATGGCTTCCGTGCCCATATTGGTTTTCCCAGATTGGAATAAGGAGTTCCATGTGCATGTCAACACCTCTTCTATTGTGTTGGGGTTTGTTCTTGTGCAACCAAATGAGGGCGTCCTAGATCACCCAATCGCATAATCCAGTAGAAAGTTTGCATTTGCTCACGGTTCTCCTAAGAGCACAACTAAGCTCACCCTAGTCGATAAGGCCAAGCGATTAGGGAAAAATATTGTCCAACTCTAGGATACCAACCTGATGCTCAATGCCTTGGTCCAACCTACGATGCTGTCAGAGCAAGTTGCGGAACAGAAGGCTTCTGTTGAAGAAATCGTGACCCAGTTCGAAACCATGGAGCAAGAAGCCAAGACTATCATGGACGAGACAATGCAGTTCTGGCAGAGAATTGTCCAAGATGAGCATCTCGATCAATTAACAGCATAGCTACAAGAACTTGAAGTCCAGCTGACAACGCTGAATACATCAATGCAGGCGATGCCTTTGATGGTGGAGATGATGAGGGTTGAGGAATTAAAGGATATTCAGCAACGAGCTGTCCATGCCTAGGAACACCAAAAAAAGTATTGTGCTCAGCTAGAATAGTTCCAAGAAATCGGTGGACAATTCCCTATTAAAGCAGTTTCCATGCTATAGGAGGTGCAAGAGAATCGGAAACAAGTTGACGGCAATGCCAAGGAAGAGCAACCAGTACAGCAGGATTTGAATAATTGTCAAAGTGTTTCTGACAAGGTCCAGCTTCAGGTTCATGAGATCGCACAGCAGTTCGAATATTTTAAAGCACGAATGTCGGCATATACCCTGTCAACCTAACATGGCTCAAGGAAGAGCCATAATACTGTGTTGGGGGGCCTATTGGCAGGGGTTTGGGTAAGTGAGTTACATAGTGTCTGGACAGCTACGCAAGATCACGCAGTACCACGCAAGGATAGATCAACGCGATGGGTAGAAAAATAACTATTTTGAATATTTAATAGATTATTTGACCAACTTTTGTCACAATAGGTCATTAGTGGTTACACGTTAGTTAGAAGTGGACCCTCAATGTAAAGGCACAAGCCTATTTATAGAACTAGTTTTGCAATTGATAGATGGGAGACATCATCAAGACATGAGTATCGCATGAGGTCTAGTGCGATCTATCTATGGTTTTGGATAATTTCCTGTTGTCTCTGTGATCTATCTGGGTTTTTCCTGATGTATTCAGCCTCCTATTGTGGAGAATAATTGTATGTTTTTGATCATTTGCGTAAGAGTAATATGATATGACAGTAGTTGCATGAATCTTGTCTTCTATTCTACTATTTTCCTTATTGCGATCTAATCTGTTATGATACTACTGTGATCTGATCTTTTATGATGTTGATGAGGTCTATTCCATTTCTGTTATATTGATGTTGATGTGATCTGTTTTAATTTTGTCACATTTCCATTGCGTTACAAATTAAGATGTTTCATAAATGATGTTGTCCCGCTATCAATACCATGACAAATGCATGATGCAATTTGTGGTTGTGGAAATGAATTAGTTATGACTGCATAGTTCTGGATCTAATAGTTATGTTGTCTCCCTGTCGGATCCCATATCCCACCTCCTCACTATCGGAAACTCAATTCCGACAGCTCTCCCTTGAACATCTCGGGTGAGACTTCGTCCACTCTGCAGATCTTGCTGGGCAAGGTAAAAGTCGTCCAGGACAGTGCTCAGGGAGATCGCACTAGTTGGGCATCGACAAAGTGAGAACCCTTGTCAATGACACTATGTTGATGGGTTTTCACCCATACAATTGCTCCAAGTAGCTCTCCAAGCCTGGTAAATAGCAGAATGAATTTTTTTTACTATTCCTTTGAATTTTATATGAGATATTTCATGGTTTTATGCCATTATTTTAATATTTTTAATTATTTCATTAAAAATTCCCTTTTCTATAGTCATGAAAAGTCAATTTTAATATTTTTTGGAAAGCAAATAGTATTTAAATAAGTTTTTACAGGGATGGAAATAAAATAGTATTGACTATGGGTAAGTTTGTTTTTTACTGTTTCATACTTCCATAAAATGGAAAAAGTTGTTGAGCGCTACTTTCGACATTGTGGTTGTGCTCTTTAAACCTAGTACCAAAGTTATGAGTCATTTTTGCTTCTTTTCAGGATTGTTAAACCCACTCATCGCGAAAACAAATACTGATGGAGTCTTATTTAAAATATTTTTGAACACCTTAAATGTGAAAAGATTGTCGAGTGAACTTGTCTTCTTCATGCTCGTAAAAGTACTTGAAGAGTTGTCTTTCTGACAGTAGTTTACCCCTTTTTTGGTTCGAATTGACTAGTTACGAAAAAGGAGCACTCCAGCCAATCATGACTGGAAGAGTTCTCTCGGGTATTATTTTATAGTTTTTCAAGACCTAGAGACTAAATTGTATAAAAAAGGACCCTTTGGAGTCTCCTTCCATTTTCATTCAGACTCTCTAAACATGAAATATACCGAGTTCACTTTCAATGGACTCGTTAAACTAAACACTGAGAGACCCTCTTTTGGGAATGAACCCCTCCTTTCTTAGGTTTGTGAAATATATGAGAATGGACTTATCTCGGGATAAGCTACAATGAATGTTTGTTACCCTCTTTGGACTCATAAAAATGAAAAGAGACACTCATCAATCATGAAGGGGAAATTAAGGGAAGGGAACTATTTCATTTTACAAATAAATGGAAGTTACTAGTCACCTTTGAACATGGAACTTGTCTGCATTCCATTCAGTCAATTGGGTATTCGTCTTGATTCCAAGTCGATCCACTTTAATAATTCATGTCACTCCTTTGAGTCTTTCAAAGAATGCATCATTTACCATCGCATTATGTCTTAGTATCCGCCTAGTCTAAGTTAATGCTGCCAAGTCTTCAGTCATGGTGTCCGATGTCCAAAGGAAAATTGAAAGTTTACCTCTGCAGTCAAGACATCCTTTGTGTCAGTACCTTTTGAGTCAGTCCTATCGTTACATCATATTCAAAATTCCAGAAGTTTGTTTCAATTTTCATGTCGTTGATGTGGGATTCATCATGGCCCTCCTTCAATGATACTATTTCTGTCAAAATCAGATCATCATCCAGGAATTAGTCTTTGAAATAAAAATATAGTACCTCAATATTTGTATGCATTAATGATAGATTATCTCGCTTTCTACATAGGTTCACATCATTGACCTTTGATCGAAATATTCAACTTATTTTTCGACATCAAATCATATATTCATACTCAGAAGATTGTACTAGGGTACCTTGGGAATCATTGAAATTAATGATGGTCTCCCTCGCACTTGTTAACGGTTCTCATCATTGACCACTAGTCAAGTGGTTTCTACCATGTTCGACATCGATACATTGTAATCATGTGGATAGAGTCATACTTTTTTGAAGATAAGAAGAAGACCCCGGGTACTTGTTAAGCACTCATTGCTTTCCCCAAGTTGTGGAGTATTCTGTATAAGTCCTAGCATGGATCCACATTTGTATGGTCGTGGCTATGTTCAAATTTGCATCCACTTGACATCGATATACGTTGTATGTCTGGTATATATTTCCAAGTTTGAGTCTTCTTCACATGGATCTATGTTGTATTTTAGTATCCATGTTTATTCATTTCCCCCATGGATCTTCTTTGTATTGGTCTACAGCCATGATGAGGAATCATTTGGATGTATTTCGAAAGCCTGGTTTATGATGATCTCCAATCAAGCGATTTCTTGCCTTGAAGTGATAAATTTATATTTCAAAGCTCTTGCCTATCGTATCCCTTTAGCCTCATGCTTTGGGGACATTCTGTTACACATAAATATCATCACCATCATGTGTTGGGGCCTTAAACATCATAATTTTCCCTCAATTCCTAAACTGTGAAGTTAGACATTAGCCGAGACTCTTATTTTCCACATTTGATTCTAGCACCACCTTTTCCCTTAATTCAAAAGTAGTTACCCTATTCAATGACATCCATTGTATATTGACAATAAGCAATGCCACCACCTATGCCCCTTGATCAAAGAGTGGTTCCACCCTGGTAATGCTCTGTCTGCATCGAAGAAAAGTCGTGCTCGGGTTTAAAAGAGAAAAAGAGAATCTTCATGAAGCTTCTCGAAGGAAGACTTTGTGGCACCCTCATACCTACTCCTGTGAACCACCTAGACTTGATATCCCCCCTAGTAGGATCTCCCTTCCACCTCACCCACCATTTTCTCAACCATCCCTATCCTCCCAAGGCCTAGAAAACATGTCTCATACCCCATGGTTAAGAGAGAGAAAAGTTATGCTTTTGCAATGAGGTTCTGGCCAAATATAGGGTGAGCATAGAAGGAGCAAGTTGGAGCTTTTGAGGACAACGCATGGCATGTGAAGGAGCATCGCAACACTAAGGCAATGGTTTTATTCTTTCTTCTTCATTTTTAATGCAAAATTGGTTCCTTTCCCTTAAAATGCATTATTTTGCAATCATTCATTTTACTATTGGATTCCTTAGTCACTAATATAGAATTGTAGACTATGTTCTGCTACCTTTGATATTGCTTGTTTGTTTGATGTGTTTGTGTAGGTACATCCGTGGAGATTCAGCACCATAGGAGACAACTGCATCACACTACTAAATAGCCAAAGGACTCATTCCAGATATATACAACCTCTAGGGGAATTCTTCCATCTCTGTTATCACTCATTTCTTCTAGATATGAACCATTCAAGCCTAGAGGAACAACTGTTGGTAGCAAAAGGTGCGATATTCCTAGCAACAAATCTCACATGGATCTGCATTGTGTTGGTTAGCAGCCATGTTGTGAGTCATTTGGGACATGTTTCAAGATGTAAAAGGTGCTGGAGAAATTTTTTGATGCTTGAGAAGTTCTGACCATTGGACCTTTGCCTTGAAACTACACCTTGTTCTATCAAAGTATTACTCCTATTGTTTCCCTCTAACCATCATACTTTGGAGGGAATTTTGTTACACCTAAATCTCTTCACCATCATGTTGTGAGATAGGTATTCCCTTGTCTGCTCCAATCCCTCAAAGTTTATCGTAGAGAAATGAAAGAAGAAAATTATCCCCTTGCAATTTTTCCTTGTTTTGAGATGGTAACGCTCCTTTTACATGTGAAAAGGGAGGTGCCACCGCTCTTTCCCTTCATTAAAAGGGTGTTACCCCGTCAACACCATTTTTTCTCTTTAGAAAAATTGTGGTACTCAACTTTTAAAAGAAAAAAAAGGAATCTTCAAGAGGCTTCTCGAAGATTTCCTCCGTGGAGCCTCATCCCTATGGTTTAGGACTAGCTAGATCTAGAGATCCTTGATTTTTGGATCTTCTCTCCACCTCATCCATGAGATCTTCAACCATACCTATCCTCCCATGCTTTTAAATACTGGCTCATCCCCCATGGGAGAGAAGAGGAAGAATTGTGTTGAACACCCAAACTCTGTCAAAATAATTCTTGAGCTATTGGAGGCAAGGTGAAGTTAGAAGCAAGGACCCATTGGAATGAACTCTCAACACCAAGGCATAAAGGTCGTAGTCTTTCCAATCATTTTCAATAAAAAATGTATTTTATTTCCCATATTTATTATATCATTTCTATATATTGTTTGATTTTTTGGTCGCAAGCATAGATCTGGTTTATTATCTTGTATTCTATCATATTTCTCTTGTTGTCTTCAATGTTTTATAGGTTCTTCTGCAATATCAAAGACGAAAGCTTCAAGGATAGCGAGGAAAACCTTTAAGGGAAGAATTATGGCTTTATATTCAAGATATGAACCAGATCTAGGGAAAGTTTACCATTTGGGTTTGTGTTTTGTTCTAGACCTGTATCATTTAGATCTACGGAAACAACTCCTATCCGCAGGAGGTGAGAATTTCCATCTACCGGTGTATGCATCTGGAAATTGGAATTAATACAAATTTATGACATAAATTCAAGATGAAAAAGTGTTAAATGTTTATTCTTTAGTGTAAAATTCAAGATCAATTTTAAAATTTAAATTATAAATAGTTTATGTTGTTATTTGTCATACATTATTTTTACACTTTTCATTGCTTAGAGAGGTCATTATACTATGTGTGTATTTTTCTGATGATATTTTTTCTTTATGATTGAAATGGCTACTATGGACCATAATGGAGTGATTTTCAGAATTATTGGTCATTTGAGAGATATTGTTTATGCTTGTATGGGTGGAGATGAACTCTGTCGCTCCTTGTCAGCATCATTACTAACCATGGTGGATACTATCAGCGGATCCATTGATGCGTTTTCTAGCATAGAATCATACAAAGAGACAAAACGAAAAGAATATGTTGATGGATTGAGCTACAATGAGATTAAAAAGCTCAAAATAACCAAAGAACATATGTATTCATAATTTAGAGTGCCTGTGACATATGGAATTCCAAAGAGACCACGTATTTCCATTGAGTGGTGCATATGTCAACCAATTAGAGACCATTGGATGGAAAGATGGTACATGGTTATTTATATTCCCCCACACAACAATAGGTAAGTATCGTTGTACTTCCTCCAGAAAATTTTTGCAGAGTTTGTGATGGGAAAACATGTCAACTATTTTTACTTATTGGGGTTCCAAGGCACTGGTAGGGGGATGCCCCAAAACTGTCCCAATGCTAGGAATAGAGTTGTCGATGGACAGATACATCCACCCCGTGTCTAGCTACCTAGGCCAGACATCCCTCCTACACATGATATGATTCCCCAAACAGAGGAGGAATTTCTATTGCTAGTTAAGATGATTTCCCTTTACATAAGAACTATTGACCAAGTAAGGCTCTCTTCCTATGGTGGGGTGCAACCTTCAACTTCTTGTGGTAGAGGACCTCTTATTGGTGTGGATATGCCAAAATATTATGAGTCCCATATTGAGCCACACATGTGCACGATGTGTAGTCAATCCTTTTATGGTGGTGGAACAACACATGGTACCTCTATGATGACTGGAGGTCAAGTAAGGAGATTGTAAAAACACTATTTTTGTTGAATTTGGTGGTAGTGGGGAACATAGGGATGTGTGTGTGTAAGATAGAGAGAGAGAGAGAGAGAGAGAGAGAGAGAAAGTGCAATGGGTTATTAGGGGATTGAAGGGATTTGGTGGGTTTAGAGTGAAGGGGAAGAAAAGGGCGGTTAGAGATAGGAGCAGGATGGGGGTTATAGGTAGGGGGAGACCTATATATGTGTGTGTGTATGTGTGGGTGTTAGGGGTTGAGGAGGGGTTTTTTAGGGTTTCAGGAGTTGGCGAGTGAGAGAGAGTGGAGAATGTGTTAGTAATGGAGAAGAGGGGGAGAGAGAGAGAGAGAAGGAGGATGGGATTTAGAGGTAGGCAGAGGAGGAGGAGGGGTTCGGAAGAATTGGGGGGGAGAGGGAGGGTGTTAGTGGTAGGGAGTGACCTGTGGATGTGTAATGTGGTTGTCCTTCAAAGAGATAGAGGGGGGGAATATATATGGGGTGGGGGTTAAGTGTAGTTGGATGAGTTGGGGAGTGAGAGAGAGTGGAGAGAGAGGAAGGGGAATTAGAGGTAGGGAGAGGAGGAGGGGGGTTAGTAAGAGTTAGAGGGAAGAGGAGGGAGCGGGGTGGGGGCATAAAATAATAAAAATAATAAAATGTAAAGTTATAGTCTTACACAAGGGGGGTGTTAGGAGTTTGTAAGGGGAGGGATAGATTAATCTGGGGGTCTTTAGGTGTTGTAGAGGTGATGTAATAGGAAGTTTGAGGGGTTATGAGCATATGTGATAATAGTGCGCACTCATTTTTGTCATAAGAACATGCACACATTTTTACTGGAACAAATGCGCTTGTTTTTTTATTGAAATAAACATGCACACGATATTTAACATTATATAACTAAATTGTTTCGTTTGGTGATGATATTATTAAAGGGTTGGTGGGGATGGTAAGGGGTTAGAGGTATAAATAGACAGGGAGTGTTAAGGGGTTATATGTATAGAACAAGGGGGGTGTTAGGATATTGGGAGTATGTGCAGAAAGGGGGAAACAGAGTGACACAATGGGTTAGTAAGGTGGGAGATAAAGAGGAGGAGGGGGGGGGTGTTAGTGGTAGAGAGTGAACTATGGATGTGTAGTGTGGGAATGTGTGTATGTGTGAGAAAGAGAAAGGGGGGTGTGGGGAAGGGGTTAGTATGAGTAAGTAAGAGTTGGGGGGGAGAAGGGGAACTAGTATGAGTTACGGGGGATGTTGGAGGAAGAGAGAGAGAGATAAAAGGGGAGTGTGTTAGTGGTAGTGGAAGATGTAGCGATGTGAGAGAGAGAGAGAGAGAGAGTGGAGGGGGGAACATAGTTTTATGGGGTGATCTATGGATGTGTGTGGGTATCTCTCTGTGTGTGAGGGAGAGAGATAGAGAGAAAGAGAGAGAGGGTTGGGGAATAAATAGGGTGGTGTGGGTTAGGTGTAGTTAGATGAGTTTTGGAGTGAGAGAGAATGGATGAGGGGTGTGTTAGTGGTAGGGGCAGACATAGGTATGTGTGTGTGTGTGTGTGAGAGAGAGAGAGAGAGAGGGAGAGAGGGAGAGAGAGAGGGTTGGCAAATAGATAGGGGGCGTGGGTTAAGTGTAGTTGAATGAGTTGGGGAGTGAGAGAGAGAGTGCAAGAGGGGAGTGTTAGTGATAGGGGGAGACATAGGTATGTGTGTGTGTGTGACAGAGAGAGAGAGGGTTGGGGAATAGATAGAGGGGTGGGGATTAGGTTTAGTTGGATGAGTTGGGGAGTGAGAAAGAGTAGAGAAGGGGTTAGTAAGATTTATGGGGGAGGGAGAGAGAGATAGGGGGTGGGGGTTTGTATGAGTAAGTAAGAGTTGGGTGGAAGAGGGG
>LPNX010161057.1:43446-74328 GCA_001517045.1 Pseudotsuga menziesii | reverse complement strand
CTGTCTTTCTTTACCAGATACAAAAGTTTTTTGTTCACCTATCTTTGATGAGTATGCTGCTGAAGAGAATCTTCTACATTATGATCAAGAAATTGCTGATTCACATCACGATAGCCATGAGGATTCTATTAACATTGTATCAAATTCATTTATTAAAGATGACTGTCATGATGATCAGATTGTTTCTTTCAAAATCTTTAAAGATGATGATCAGATTACTCCTTCTGAAAACTTTGAACACATTGAGCATACTGGCATATTAGTAGAAGATAGTTTCAAATCTGTAGAAGATGAGGAGGACAGCCTATCATTTTCAGATTTGAAGGGACTTTTTGATTTTCAGCTAGAGAATAAGGTTCATGATCAAGAATGTGTTGATGCAGCATATGTTCTGGGCGGTCCACATCTTCAAGACTTGCAGATTGATAGATCAGCAAGTAACAGTTTCACATCTACAGAAAATGATGAGGGCAGCATTCAGTTTTCAGATGTACAGACACAGGAAAATAGCATCAAATCCGAAGAGGAGCAGAAAGCTTCAGATCAGAAATTCAATTTGTATTTTCCTTTAGCACAGATCAAGCAGTCTAATTTCGGCATTAAAGATTGTGAAGGAAAAGAAGAGCAACTGCAGCACAGTCAATTGGAACAACAGATCAAGGAGATATTCTTTTATGATTTTGAAGACCCTGTTGCTGACTTTTTAGATTCTCTCAGCAGCGTAGATGTTAAGATATTTTTGTCAGAAGGAAATTGTCTTTATCATTTACTCAATTTTTTCTGTATGAGATGGCCTTCATTACTTTTCGGGCCAAGATTCAGCAAGATGCCTGTAAATCAGTTTCTGACATGGCTTCATTGGAAGCATGCTTTTACTTGATCATTCTGCTCCTAATGGTTAGATGTAGGAGTAGACAGAGGAATAAGCTCTTACTATGAGCAGTTAGATTTTTTTGTTTAGTTCATGAATAAGCAGAGCAGGCTGCATGTAAGCTACAAATGGGATACAGGTTTTCAGTGAGATCAGTACTGAAGGCTTGATGACTCCTTAGACCAATGGAAGTTTACAAGCAGGAAGTTTTGGTGACAGAAGGCACTGGTCTACAGGTTCTTGAAGCCTCACAGGGAGGACTTCATCCCGCAGCTGGAGCCAGATGTTAAGTCAGTAAATTTCCCTCCATTTTTGGTTTATTTTCTCCAGTTTTGGTTTATTTTTCAATCTATCTCAGTTAAATTTTTTATTTTAACTTTTAGTTTTGCTTTCCTTAGAAACTCTATGTGTGATTTAATAGGTTTTGAGCCAGATCTGTTAGGTTTTATTTGATTTTTCTTTATTTTTATATTCTGAAAGGGGTTAAAAGAAGATCATATATTCAAAGGTTGATTCACTAATATGTTTAGAGACCATTTAAACTTGTTTTCTAAGCCTAGAAATTTTCAAAACCTTCGACAAATTGGCAAAAAGTTGCAAAACTGCGAGAATTTGGCTTAGCAATTATTCTTGTAGCGCTGGATAAAATTTTAACAAAGGGCGTGCTACAAGAATATCGCGGCCCTTTGTTTTTTCAAAATTCAAACAGATTTCAATCATGATTGCAATATGAGAGGGTCTAATCGCATTTTGAGAGTGTTTTGCTACGTGTAAGTTGCAGAACTAGCATGATTTCAGGTGCTTCTACGTGGTGAAAGAATCATGGTCATCGTGAACCCAAAGGCGGTTTGGTTTGACAGCTAGCAGCAAATATCGGTCTTATGTGGCATGATTTGCCTTTTGCATGCACTGATAGAGGAAAAGAGGGTTCGTGAGGTAACCTTAACCGCTACAAAACCGGATACGCCCGCTGGAAAACATAGTGAGGTTATATGAAGTCACGGGAAATTAGGGCTTCATGATTTGGTTGTTTGCAGTCAAATTGCACCCTGAAGGACACTTGTACATCCAAGTTGCTATTATTGGAGAAGCTCTAAGGGAAGAAACACGACCAGTGAAATGGGAAAAGGCCTTAAGCGACCTCCAAACATATGCCACATGTGTCCCTGTTCCAGTTCATGGGTTTGTGCAGAGGTAGAATTTCTGTTACAACTAGTTAACCGTTGGAGCAAAACAGTGAAGTCGATCGCCATAACAAACCTCAATTTCGGCTAGGAAAGCTGAAAAGCAATGGAGCTTTCGGAAAAATCGGACAGCAGAGGACTCATAAGGACTCCATCTCATCTCGAATTGATACCCAATGACGGGCCGCCATTGTTACCCCTCACTGCAGAAATGATCAACAAAGAACGAGACGACAAAGCCCGCCTGGTAGGAGATCAGTTGGATTATGGTGATGATGTTTGTGGTATTGTGTTAAGTGTTCGCTTTGGGGAGGATATTCTCAGTGTTTGGAATAGCCAGGGTAATTATGTTTGCCGTAAAATCGCTGCAACTTCTGCGTCATATACAAAAGGAGCCAGGAATACTATGATCCCAAATCGATCAATGTTGGAGCTTGTATTTGCACTTGGACAAGAATGGGTTGCTCGCAGTGATCAGGAGATTCTTGAAGCCACACTTAAGGAAATCTCGAAACTATTTCCAGATGAAATTGCAGATGATGCAAGTAAAGAAAAGGTTTTAAAGTATCATGTTGTTAAAACTCCAGGGTCCGTCTACAAGACAGTACCCAATTGCGAGCCTTGTCGTCCTCTGCAGAAGTCACCTATAAAGGGATTTTATTTAGCTGGTGACTATACAAAGCAGAAATATTTAGCATCGATGAAGGGCACACCTGAGGATTCACTGAGGAGCTTTCAGTACCTGTCTGTAGATTCAGGACAGAAGCAGTGATAAGTAATTGATCTGATTCTATGATTTTTTGGGGGGAGATTAATTAAAAGGGCCTGTTCTAGCTTGGTTTCATACATCTGAGGACGAGCAGTTAAAAGACAATGGAAAGCAGCAGAAGAGAACGCGTGCTTGACCAAGCATTGTCTCAATGGGCCTTATTTTAAATTGTTGCTTGATATTCGTCATTTCTTGAGCATGTAATACATAGTCAACTCAGACAGCATACAACAAAACCCCAAGCTTCTATCCTAATTAGCTGTTTTGGTTTGTCTATTTTACATAAAATACATAATAATAATAAAAACGATCTCAGTACTTTCCAGGCAACTGCCAAGCTGTTAAGTTTAATGTATTTGTATCAGTCTTTTCCTCAGAATGCTCGTGTCTGTCCATTTCTGGCCTGGACTTCCAAATCAGAATACTTTGATATTAAAGTCTGAAGTAAGAGGAGACAAAATGGATTAGTGACTTGTTGTAAAGGGAATAATCTATTTCTTTTCAAGTTGTCATTCAGATTACGATCTGCTAAGGAAATATGATCTGATTGATATGTTTTCCAATGCTCAGTGTACAATCATATAGAGATCATCTCACTAACTCCACTTAATTTCATGGGAAGAGAAGTGTATCAGAAACATTAATGGCAGTGCATCTCTTATGGAATATCTCAGGCAAATGAGTGCAAAAGGTCATGCTTCTACTAGCATAACATACACTACCCTGATAGATGCACACTTAAAAATGTGCAATTGGGATAAGGGTGAAGAAATTTTTAGTGATATGCTCAGGAATGAATGTGCGCTAGATCTTGTAATATACAATATCTTCTTGTTTGGTCTCTGCAAAGAGGGGACGCTGGAGAGAACTTCAGTAATTCTGGATAATATGGATTTAGAATATATGCGTGTGACTCCTCATTCAACAGAAAATGTTAATCAGGAGATTGATTCCTCCAAAGAAGATTTGAAATCTAGTATTTCTGACGGCACATTTCAAGATCCACTGCAAGAATCAGGTCCTTCTTTAGATGTTGTTTTTGTGCATGGGTTGTGTGGAGGGCCTTCCAAAACCTGGTGTGTGACAGATGATAAGTGTTCCACTACAAGTAAATCAGGCTTAGTTGAGAAGATTGATCAAGAATCTGGAAGAGAAGGAGCATGCTGGCCTAGAGAATGGCTTGCAGCTGATCTTTCTCAAACTCGCTTACTCACAGTTAAATATAAGACAAATCTATCTCAGTGGTCGGGAGCTACACTACCACTTGATGAAGTGAGTTCAATGCTGCTCAATAAGCTAGTTGCAGCAGGTGTTGGGGATCGACCTGTTGTGTTTGTGACTCACAGCATGGGAGGTTTTGTTGTCAAGCAAATGCTATTTCAAGCAGAAAACAGAGACTCTCAACAAGGCTTGATAAAGAACAGTGAATCTTCGAAGATTTAAATTATTCCACTTGGTGGAGAGATTTATTTTGCCTTTGAAAACAAGTATATCAGTCAAGAAGGAGAAGAAAGCAGCCACCGACAGATATACTACAGAGCTGGAGAAGACTATTGATCATTTGCAGCAGGAAAATAAAGACTTGCAACAAAGATTAGCTGATATGAAGAAAAAGCATAAAAGAGCCAAGAAGAGGTCTTCAAGTCTAGATGGTATATCTCTTTTTGTGGAGGCAGCGAAGGAGATCTGAGGCAGTTTGTTGTTAGTTGTTCTTTAAGATGAATATTTTGGTTTTGGTTAACAGTTTGCTATTTTTAGCAACTTGTAATTTTTGTAAAAATAATTTTTGACTTTACCCTCCTTGGTAATTCGATGGGAGCAGTTAGAAAGTGAAACCTAACTAATTTTGAGAGGATGTCTATTTAGAAGAGTTAGCAAGTCATTGTAAAGGTTCTAATTTTTCTGGGAGCATCAGGAGGTTTGTGGGCTACTATACTTTCAGGCTTATTCAAAGATAAGTGTTGTAACTCTCTTGTACATTTACTGATGAAACTATGGATATATGACTCTTTACCCTACTTTTGGTCTGTGTTGGCTTTACTGTGAGTTTATTTAGCTTCTTAATTGACAATTTCAGTGCTGGTTAATGTGTGTTTTCTAGCAGTGCTTGTCCATTATGTGTAAACTTCAATACAGGCTTTTGGTTAGATTTTTATGATATATATGCATCTTTATCAGTGATTGTGTTTGATTTAGTTGTTGCTTATCTGATGAATGTATTCCCTGCATGCTCTTGAAGTTTATGACCAAAACACTTAAAACAAAAAACCCTAAACCCTAGTTTGAATTGAATTTACTCTTGAGATTGTGTTGGCTTGTTCCCCTAGCCTTAGGAACAATTTCTGGCACAAACACTTTGAATGGTAAAGTGAAAAAAATTGCATATAATAATTGCATGGTTTACTATTTCTGTCATCACTCCATGCATTCACTTAATTGTTCAACTTAAAATTAATGGCAACGATAGGTTAAAAATATTAGTAACTTGAGTGATAGGTTAGAGACATGTTTCGGTGTTGTAAAACTTAGGTGCTCGGATTTATTGCCTACACTGCAACCCAAAACCTGTGTAGTTCTTCCATGTATCATTGGTATATAGAACGGCCTTTCATGTACCCTTGAGGTATATCAAAAGGTACTTAATGTACTCGATTGTATATCAAAAGCCCCCTTGTGAATGGTTGTCCATTAGAAATCACTACTACATATTTTAACTCCCGTGTACCTTGTGTATATCAGGAGGCCCTTCTAGGATTCTTGAAACCATCTGAGAAAATCCCTTTTGGTTGTCTTGTTGGTGCAATACACCAAGAACAACACTTGGGGAGATTACTATGCACGTTTCATCCAGGTAGTCAGGTATTCAAGTGAGGGACGGTTGATCCTCCTCGCCGCGTTTTACTGTTGGACCCTGTTAGCACTCAGAATGTACTCAGGTTGTGAGAAGTAAATCCCAAGAGTAACAGCAAAACCACTTTTAGAAAGAAACTGGCTTTTCTTTCTAGAGAGGGATCTCTCAGATACAGATTTAACAAGGCCAGAAATATATGTCAACACTCAAAGATTATAAAGATGGTTGAAACAATACACATAACCATTGGGCATGGAGTCACATATAGATAAAAATATCACAAAATCACATGTTCAGGAATTTACCAAAGGCAAGGTAACCATTTAATCACAGTCATTCATTGATTCATTTGGAATAGAAGAAAAGAGAACAGACCATCAATACAGAGCATCATATGACGAATTCTATATCGACTTTAGTAGAAGGATTTATAAAATATTTGAAACAATGATCAAAGCACGGCCAGCATGAGCTTTAATCATTCAACGCTATATTTCAAATATGAAGTGTGACAGAATGGAGTGTAAAACTGGAAAAAATAATCACAGAGAAAGAGAGGCACAGACTGTAATATAAATGATGCATGAATCTCTAATAATTCATTCACATTCAACTTCATTCTTCAAAAAATATATGTTTTCCAAAATTCTCAACAACAGGACGGGTTCCAACCCCCATCTCATAAAATAGATGCAAATATATAAATAAAATAATTTGATATTCCAAGAAGATTCATAACTGAATGATCGGCTAAATTAAAGGCTTGTAACTGAATTCCTAACTCTTAGGAATAAACTACAGCTTCAATCCTAACAAATCATTAAGCTAAAATCAACTTGATAACATGTCTTCATCTAGTCAGCTCCTTGGCGTGTAACACCTGTCTCTATTAATGAAGGATGTATTTTGTCTTCCTGAACCTTTCCATGGCCTTCCATTTCTCCGATCTTGGGGTATCACATTCCATCATTTCTCGAATGGCCACTTCTAGCTCCATGTACACTTCGTATGACACCTTGGGCAATTCAAACTTGATCTTTTCATTCTCTACTTTTAATTCTTTTAATTCTTCCTCTTTTAAGCTGACCTGGGACATAGGGATTGACAAGTCATCTGCAGAGAATTCATTCAATGGTTTGTCAATATTCACAATAGATAAGTCTTCATCAATAGGTGTCTGACTCATCAACTCCTCCATGATCTCCTTTTCCTCATTCTGGTCCTTTTTCAGCAAAGCAATTTGAGATATCAGTTCACTCCTCTTGGCTTCCCATCTGTATTTTTCTTCTTGCAGCTCGAAAGCTTTTCCTTTATGTTCCATCATCTCTTGCTGCATCTTATCTTTCTCTTCTTGTAGGACCAATAACTCGGAGGACTGAACATGTTCGGTGCTTGGGATCTTCAATTTTTTCTTTAAAACTTGGAGCGCATTGTCCTTTTCTTCTAGGATTCTTCTGACCACCTGGGTGTTATCTTTCTCATTACCTGAACTGACAATATCTACTTGTAGTTTCTTAATTTGAATGGCATTCACCTTATTTTCAATTCTTTCATGCTTCAATTGAATTTCTAATTTATCTACCAAAATTTGTAATTTGTTTATTCTCATCATAGCTTTGAAAAGGTCTGAATAAATGATGTCACTTGTTTGCTTGTGAAGCTGTATCTTGTCTGGTACACTGATTTTATCCAACCGGATTTCCATCTCGGACATATTTTTGTCATTCACCATGGCTAACTTGAAGGTATTTCTTTCGGCATCTCTGGCAGAGATCAAAGAAGTTTTTGGATTGTTTAAATTTCTTACTCACGGAAGCAAACTTCTTGTCTCTTCCAGAGACTGTTTTCTTTTCTCCATATAACTAGCCTTGATCTCCTCTTTTGACTTGAATGTTGAACTTAACTCTGAACCATCTACACTTTTAAATGAAAACTGATTTATTTGTACAGATTTTGTTGGGACCAGGGCAACTTTCTTGAAATCATCAGAAATATCTTCATTTGAAATTCCACCACCTTGAGACAGCTTGGCCTTTTTATGTGGTCCGTCTTCATCCAATTCCATGCTCTTGACCTCGGAGAGACTTATTTTAATTACAATACTAGTACCCTCTGTCGTTTGGGATACTACAACTGGCACAGTACTTGTGTCTCCTTCAAACCTGGGAGTTTCTCTAAACTGCAACAGATTGGCTGTTTCAGCCAAACCTTCAATTGACTGGTGATCAAACGGTTTGTTCTTGTTGGCCTATTTCCTCAAGGAGATTACATGGTGGGAATCATAATTTATCTTTGGTTCCTTTTTGAATTCCATGCCTACAAATAACTTCTCAATAAACACCAAGGCACCTTTACTTTTAAAAATGAAAGAGCCAACCTTGAGGGGGAATTTAATATTCGAAGACTTTTTAAAAGCTCCAAAATGCTCTTCCTCAGACTGCAACCTTTGCCTCATGAATTCCAAAGCAAAAATTCTCAGGGTCAGAAAAGCGGGTAGCTTATAAGGCTGCCCAGTAAATCCTTATACTCTTAAAATAGTGGAATATTTGTGCAGGAACCAGTCTCCAACTCGGTCCTCTGGTGAGGACTGCATCAGACACTTCATCTCCTCCAACACACGGGGCAACTCTTCATCGAACAACATTTTATACATCTCAGACATGATTGAATTGGAAAACTCAAACATACTGATTTGCTTTGGAAAATCAGAGGAGAAAATAGTACTCAAAAATTGTAACTCAGTGACATTTGAACATAGCAGCATGTTCAACAGGTAAGTCTGAAATTTAAAGAACTTGACTTTCAGAAATTCACTTAGCTGAAGATGAATTGCTTCTACTAAGTAATCATCTAGACTAAACACAGGAACCGATTTGGATTCAGAACCTAAGGAACTTATTTTCAATAAAAAACCAAGGATGACTTCACTCAAGCGACAATCATCATCAAGACCAAATATTTGACAGACCAGAGATACCACTAATTGAACTTCATTTTTAAAAATATGTACAAGGTAAGGTAAGAAAAGACCATCTAAAGATTGACCTTCTTTCAAAATATTGGACAGGAATTGGCAACGGATTTCAGTTTCACATTTCTTGAACAATTCAGCAAGGATTAACTCATTCATAGGTTCACGTTGGTCAGGGTAACTATCGGGCAAATTGAGATTTTCATGGATAACTTTGGCGCTGATTTTACAGAGGATTCAAGATGTAGAGTAGCTTACAATGATTCTCTGAGAAGGGGAGTAATTCACAACACACCATTATGCAAATTCTGAAAAATACAGGGTTTGTTCAATGGCAAAATAGTATAAAAAGGATTTACAGACATTCAGGACATCATTTCCTTGTGAGTTATAGTGCCATAACCTTTCCTTACTAACTGAAACACTTACTATAGACAGAAAGGGGTGGCACACACCTCTGTCTCTATCAACTAAATAATTTTCCCTGTCATCTACAACATGACCAGACCCTTGCAATTCCTTCCCTTGGTCCATAATCTAGTTGACAATAGCAATTCAGACGGATGAATTATAGGTGTTTAAGCCTTACCTGTTAATTGTAGTGGCGTGTACTCGACACTGACAATCGAAGGTTGACGAAGCTGCAGGTATTTTTCACCCGTCCGGCGCCAATAAAATAACCACAGGACAAGTCAACTTCCTTTTTATAGGACCCCATTCCGGAGCATCTCTTTGGTGGTTTCCACTAAACCATTTTCGTCTTCGGATTGAACCAGAATTTTCCACATGGATAGCAGTTTATATTCCACAACCGCTCTTCACTTTTATCTGCCGTGCACTTTCCCTCTCTGGATCCATTCGTGACCGTTGATCTATTCCACCTTTAATTTTCAACCATCGGATCAAACGCCATGTACCTCATTCCACCGTGTGTCCAGATCGTAACCATCGTGCAAGTTACCGCTCCGGAATCATCCACAATCGTCGATGTAATCTACCTTTATTTTTTCGCCATTAGATCAGGTGGTATGTATCTAATTCCGTGGAGCATCATGGTTTTATCTACCGCACATGTTTACAAAGCGGAGCTTATACAAACCGTGGATCTCATCCGGATGGATCAATGACTATTGATATATACATCACATTAGCCGCCAACATACGCTTATTCTCCTCGCATCTTTGAAGAGCGGACACAATATAGGCCGTTGACCTTCTCCTTTCCGCTTCACACCGTAGTATCTTTTGATAATTCCTCGCTTTTTGCATCTTGCGCTACCCGCATACCATAAAATTTAACCAAAGTATTATGAATGACCACTATTTTCTCCTCACCATGGTCTTTTTGCTCTCTGCTAAATAATGGTGTTAACAGTTGGCTCCATCTAGGGATGATATCCTCCCTGTGAGGTATCAAAGAACTCGTAGACCAGGTGCCTGTTTTTTTATTTTTTTCATAGTAACGTCCATAAAACTCATCTTTTGTTTTTCGTAAATATATTATTTTTTGTTTTTAGAAAAGAAAAGTATGCCTCCTGAATCTTAGGGCCTTCACCGCGGGCTTCAAATACATTCGGCCTATCTTTCGAGTTGACTTTGCAAAGAAAAATAAATATTTACAGGCTTATAATACAAATCTTACCCTCCACCTTAGGACAGGTAATGTTTCAGATACCTTCCATTAACAGGGCTACTTTCTAAAAGAACCCCATTTGGATATTCTTGCAGAAATGCGTTTTTCCCTCTATATCCAACAACAACATAAGGAACTACCCACATATGGTCAAATTTCCCATGTTTGTCTTCATTAGGAGCATCCCACTTCAGGACCAAATCATCAATCAGAAACTGCTCTTCTTTGATTCTTCTGTCAAAAGTATTTTTCATTTTTTCTTGATGTGATTGCACCTTGTCATAAGCCTTATTTCTTTGCTCATCCAGCTCAATAATCTGGTTTATCCTCCTTTGCATATGATTTGGTTCTTCTTGCTGATCTTGGAAATATTTCATGACCGAGACACCTAACGATGCTGGAAAAATAACTTCAGTCCCATACACCAGTTGGAATGGAGACATGCCAATCACCCTTTTGGTACTAATTCTGTCAGCCCATAGAGCATACTTGAGCTTGGTGTGCCAGGACCTTTTATTATCATCCAACAGCTTCCTGATGATCCTTACAAAGCTTTTATTCGAAGATTCAACTAACCCATTTCCCTGTGGATAATAGGCAATTGATAGGTTGAGGCGTATATGATACTTGTGACAGAAATCAATCATTTTCATGGATTTGAACGCAGCTGCATTGTCTGTTACTATTCTTCTGGGGCACCCGAATCGAGCCAATATATTTTCCTCAAGGAAATCCATGATTACATTCTCCGTGGCTATTCTAGTGGGGATAGCTTCAATCCATTTTGTAAAATAATCTGTAGCCGTCAAAATCCACTTGTGTTGTCCTGAGGAGTTGGCATTTATTTCATCAATAAAATCCAAACCCCACTGCTAGAAAGGAGCTTCTATTGTAATTGGATTCAAAGGGAGAGGAAGTACCTTTCTCTTTTCGTCAAAAATCTGGCATTGATGACACTTGCTAGTTTCTTTATACACATCTAAAAATAATGTAGGCCAATAATAGCCTGCTCTTAAAATTTTGTTTGCCGTCACTTTCCAAGAGTGATGTCCCCGACAATCTCCCTTATGAAATTCTTTGACTGTATGCTGAGCTTCATTTTCCAAAATACAATTCAGCAACACTCCTCTGGGGTCTTTCCAATAGAGATATTAATTTAGAATACAAAATTTAGCAGCTTTTAACTTTACGGACCAGGATCTTGACTTACTCAACCCTTCCAGTGCTTGCAAATTTCGAAGGAGATATACAATATCGGAATACCATGGAGAAGCCACAAAATCAGCCATTACCTCCACTTTTGTATCTAACTGATTAGCTTGATGAGATAAGAAATTAATTTGCAAAGCTTCACAATTTGAATTAGCCATCATTTTAGCTAATCCTTGTCCTTTAATCAACTTGGTGGGTTTTATTTCCATATCATATTCTAATAATGTAGCAATCCATTTTGCTCTTCTACCTTCTGGATCTGGTTGTGTCAGGATTCCCCTTACAGCAGCAAATGGAACATGTGTAATTATATGTGAATGCAGAATATACACTCTGAAATCCTTCAGTGCTTTGACTAAGGCATAAGCTTGTTTTTCCATAATGTCATATTTCAATTCTCCATCCCTTAACATTTTGCTAAAAAACGCTATGGGCTGTTCCAAATTCTCATCATTTTTCTATAACAGAACTGCAGCTATAGTATATTCTGAAGCATATGAAAATACTGAGAAGTCTTTGGTAAAATATGGGCTCACCAACACAGGAGCCTCTGATATTGCTTTTTTTATTTCCAAAAAGGACTTTCTAGCTTCAGGATTCCATTTTATCTCGTGACCTTTCTTCAACATATTTGTGATATTTATTAAGATCTCAGCAAAACTTGGCACAAACCTTCTCAAGAAATTTACCTGCCCCAAGAATGACTCTATCTCCTTTTTGCTCCTAGGTTCACCCACTTTCAAAATCACACTCACCCTTTCAGGATCAATTTTTATTCCATCTTTTGATATTATATGTCCCAACAACTTTCCTTCTTCCAATGCAAAATTGGACTTCTTTGGGTTCAACGATATACCGAATTTCCTACATTTCATGAACACTTTCTCTAGATGACGCAGATGCTCTCTGTCATATTTTGAGTAGACCGTGATATCATCCATATAGATTACTACAAAATTCCCAATTTCCCTTGCAAAAGCGATGTCCATAGCTCGCTAGAAAGTGGCCCCTGCATTCATCAACCAAAAGTCATCTTTGCATACATAAAGGTGCCCCAAGGTGTAGTAAAGGCAGTTTTCTCTTGATCTTCAGGTAACACCTTGATCTGATTATACCCGGAAAAACCATCTAGCATTGAAATTCTTTCGGCTCCCACCACTTGCTGCAGTATATGATCCATCTTGAGTAGAGGATAGTTATCTTTCATGGAAACTTTATTCAAATTGTGGAAATCTATGCACAACCTTATCTCTCCGTTCTTTTTCACGACAGGAAACAAGTTTGCAACCCGTTTTGAAAACCTCGATGTTACAATGATTTTGGCATCAAATAGTTTCTTGATTTCTTTCTCAATAATAGGCAGCAGCTTGGGGTTTATTCTTCTGAGCTTCTATTTAAAAGGTCTCTCCCCAGGATTTATAGGAATGGTATGTTGTATGATAGAGGTATCATACTCTTTGAGATCCTCATAACTCCAAGAAAAGACATCTGTATATTTTTTCATTAATTTCACATACTCTTCTTTTTCTTTTTCAGGTAATTTCTTGGACAACTTTACAATCTTAGGATTTTCTTTGGTACCAATATTCTTGACTTCGATAGCATTATCAACAGGCTTCACCTTTGGATTTTTGGCCACATTATTCTGATCAAAAAGATTTTCTAAAGGGATTAGTCCTCTTGGTATGAAATTGTTTTTCAACTAGATGATATCCTTACCTCCTAAGGTCCCTTTCAATTTTTTAGTACTATTCCCTTCCTCCTCAAGTTCTTCATCATCTTGAATACTCTCGTAATTTTCATTCCCGGTGTCAATAGGAGTATTCACAAATTCTTCTAAAAGTTCCAAGAATATCCTGATCTGCATATCGTCTTCGAACACCTACCAATATTTAGAGTTATCAGGAATAGATGGTCTATTCACAATTTCCACCTGGTATTCCCTTTGACTAGCAACAGGGGTTTCAAATTTCCTAGCGGCCAAAGCTAAAGAATCAGCTACCAAATTTTCATGTCAAGGAATCACCTGAATTGTATGCTCCGTAAAGAAGTTACCAAGCGTATCCCATACTTCATTTCTATAAGCCCTCATCCGAGGATGCCTGGTTTGATAGCTTTCATTTATTTGGTTTATCACCAACTCAGAATCTCCTAAGATTCTTATTTTTTGAGCTCCTAATTCTTTCAAAGCATGCAATCCCAATAATAGAGCTTCATATTCTACCACATTATTTGTACACTCAAATGTCAGTTTCTATGACAAGGCTTTGAAATCCCGAATAGGTGAAATTATGTACACACCGGCTCCAACACCTACTTTCACAGCAGACCCATCAAAGTACTGTTGAGGCCTGGAAATTCGCAGGCGACAACAGTAAGGGATTCTCCCCAATCAACGTTCCCAATTAGCCCGTTGACTATTTGGTGTAGGGAATCCATCCGGTTTGCGGTCCGGCCACCGTAGGTCAAATAACAAAACAAAGGTTTTACCGGTTGCGGCCCGGTCCACCGAGTTTTTGTATTTTTTGACTTAATGTATGAAATGCAAAGGCCTAATTAATAATGCAGGGTGATCGAGATGCAGGGAGCACTCACAATGTGATGCGCAGGTTCTTACCTCTTGTCTTAGCCCCACAAGCATCTAAATCACATATGCAGCCATGAACTAAACTAGCTATCCATCTAACTACCTATCTATCCATCTATCCCCGGGGAGCCAGAATATGATTTATTTATGAGTAATGTGGATTATTCATGTATTATAAACAGAAATTACAGGTAGCTGATATTCTTCACTACAACACATGAAAGATTAAAGATATTTCAACAATCAGATAGCCAACTGTTTCATAAGCAGCATACATTACTCATAGTGGAAATATTCATAAAATAAACCGAAAAACATTCATACAAGAACATGGGTTCAATGAGTTAGAACGGTCTCACAGTTAATAGACATAAAGCTGAAAACGAAATAGTTCCTCTTCAACAAATCCATAGCGCAACATTTGAATATTCCACTAAGCTTTCTCCAACAGGAAAACTGTAATTTTCTATTGAAAAAGGAAATAGTTCTTCTTACAATATGTCTTCACCAGTCTCACTGGGAAAAAATCCCTTCCCTTCTAAGCTTTTTTACATTTATACAAAAAGGGGTAATTGTTGGGCTACCCAAAGGTAACCTTTGGGCTTCCCAACTCTTCATTTCCCATTGTTTACTTTTCCTTAAATGTTTTTTTACAAAATGTTATAAAATACAAAGGTGACTAATCCCTCATGAGGAGGGCCCCACTTGGCTGTCTAGAAACTTCCTCCACGCTGCAGCTTCAGTAGCGATGCCTTCAAAGGCACAAGGCTCCAAAAACTGAATATTTATCTCAAACTTCTCAGCTTAGTTCTTGATGGCCTCTACCCTGGATGTACTCAATTGACACTGATCTTCAAAAAGCTACACACTGACAGCTAGATGATATACTTTGCTTCTTAGGATCTGATCATCCAGGGTTTTGATATCCTGTACTTTAGCTTCTTCCTCCTGGAATCTCTTCTGCAATAGCTCCACAAAGGCATTGTGATCTGGGAAAGCTTCAAGCCTCCCTTCAGCTTTTATCTGGAACCGATTGTAGGTAATGAGAAGTCTTCTGAAAAACTCGGTGCATAATCCCTTTGTCTTTTTTACTGCCTTCTTGAAGTCTTCAGTGGTGTTAATAGAAAAATCCACTAGGTTATAGTCCCGTTTGAGGGCCTGTTGGTCTTTTGACGGTAGCTCTGCTAGGGCTTCTTTGTTGTTCTCCAACCTTGCCATTCTTGCAGTTAGGACCTCTAGGATGTCCTGGGATCAGTCCACAAAGTAAGATGCAGTTTCCAGGATCTCCTCCAATTAGCCATTGATTTGCAGCACTCTACATCTTTCTTCTTCAACAGCAGTCTGCAGCTGCAACATCTTGGTTTTCTGGGTCAATACATGCTCCTTGAAAGGCTAGAGATTAACCTGCTGTTCTCTTGCCACTTCCAAAGCAGTGGTCAAAGAAGAAATCTGCTCCTGATGTTCCTTTTTCAGTTCTTGGGAGTGCAGATCATTGGCTTGCAAGAGGATCTTCTGCTGCTCTTCTAGCTCTTCCACCTTTGCCAGTAGCTATTCCTTCTCACTCTTTAGATCTTGGCATTCCTTCTACACTTTCTCTAGGGCCTCCTGTGTTGTTTCCTTGACTTGCATTTCTACTTGGAGGGCCTGTATCTCAACTTTTGAAGATTTCATTTCCCTTTGCATGTATTCATATTTCCTCTTGAGCCTGTTGCTCTCTTCCCTCTCGTGCCTCAATGTATCCTTCAATTGAGCAGAAGATTTCTTTGATTTCTCCAAGTCAATCATAATTTTTCTTACATTATCTTCTGAAGCTTGGATGAATGCAGACCCGGCTCTTAGGGTAAATCTTGGATCTTGGTCTGTTCCTAACATAACAACCGTATCCGTTATCATTTTACCAGGTAGACCTTCCGCCTCAACTTTCCTCTATGTCCTCTTTATTATTCTCTTTGTTTCCCTATCATAATATATAGTGTTGAAATCAGGGATTTCCTTTCCCTTTTCCTGCACAAAAGGGACTAGCTTGAGTGCGGGGACCATGGGTGTGCTGGCAGAAGGTACTTGAGAGGTCTGACCCTCGGGATTCTCCACCTCTTGGGTCTGCCTTGCTGCTGTTTCAGAGGCTGACTGCTGTGTCAAATTTATTCTTTCATCTTCTTGCTTTTGGAGCTCCTCATTGAGCTTTCTCTTTGCTTCTTCTGCTTCTTTGGCTGCTTCATTTGCTTTCTCAGCTGCTTCCTGAGTAGCTCTTCTTTCTTCTTCTGTATGCAGCCTTTCTGTAGCTTCTTTCGCTAACCTCTGGGATTCTTCATTTCTCCTTTTGGATTCTTCCTCAGCCTTAGCCTGTTCATCCCCTTTCCCACCTTTGGTGGTTATCTTCTTCTTGAATCTTCTCATTAGTGCTGTCATGTTCGGGGCATTCCGGAAGACAGATTATTCCCTATCAAAATGGTGGGTGTATTCAAAATGCACCTTATGCTCTTTACAGTGCTCAGCTACTTTCCTGTGAGTATCATTTCTCCAGAAAGGCATCTCACCAAAATGGAACTTTTCCAGTTCTTGTACGAATTCATCAGCTTGTTTCACCTTAGTGAACCTGTAACTTCCAAGTTTGAAAGGCAAGGGAGGATAAGCAGTCTTCTTATGCTCGAACATAAAACTACCTATCCATCCAGGAACACTTGTCTGACTGCCTCCTTGTGGATAACATAATCAGTTGCGTATTTGGGCAGCAGAGAAGGTGCTCTCGTACCACCAAACATTTTGAAATACATGCCATTTTCTGTCAAGAAGTAGTCTGCATAATCCTCTATTACTTGCATGGCCTCCTCCGACATACAATCACACTCTTTCCGGAAAATGAGCATGTAGAGTGGCATAATGAAGTGCTCACAGACTTCTCTATAATGGCTGTGGTACTAGTGTTCCCACAATGGTTTATAAGTAGCATAAACATGCATTCTTTCCCTATCCTAGATGCACCTGAGACCAAGGAAAGGCTGGTTGCACAATATACAGTCTATCAGTATTGAACGCATATAGAATTTGGACCTTTTCTGGGATTCTCCTCCCAAGGCTGTGGCCAAGCAAGAAGAAAGACTGCTCGATACAAGGCTGGCCCAGTTGAAGACTGTCCCTTGGGTTGCAACATAAAATATGATGGGTATCCATTCCAGTTTGAAAAACCTTCCATGAGCTCGTCCAAATATTCTGTTGAGCATCAAGGCTATGAACCTGTATGGAACCCTTAGACTTGCAGTATCATATTCACCTGTTACTCTGGTCCTAAAATGCTTACCAGTTAGTAGCATTCTTTTCATGGTCTCTATAAGGTCCATTCTTATGTTGTTTAACCAATCATCAGATAAGAACACCTGAGCTTCTGGCAAGTGATAGGCTAGAGCCACATATCTAGGGCTATAAGAATCATAGCCTTTCTTTTCAACGTTCCCCAGGATCATTGTGGTTGTATCTACTTGGGGCAGAATCCAGCCAATTACCTCAGAGCATGGGAACAGCTCTGGTATGGTGGCAACTTTCATGAGAGAATATTTCTCTATGTTAGCATAGATGGATTCTTCTTCGAGGACCATGTCGGGAACCTCCCTGTGGTAAATCAATCTATATATTTCACCCCATTTGTACTCGGGTTCAACACCAAAAACACATTGAGTGTCTTCATATATGTATTCGGTCTTCGTGAAAACCTCTACTTCTGGCTCTTCTTCGACCACAGGGGCCTTCTTTTTCTGCCTCTTGGACATGGTGGATTCAAATTCTTCCTGCCATATATAACATTGTAACATTGAGAAATTCAAGGTGCAGACATTTATATGACAGTGTGCAGCGTTTTACTTCTTCTATGTGTATCATGACAGCAATTTGTTAAAAATATGTGTATGGATAGCCTAAAAATGGCCTAACTAATCTAACTATTACAACCAAAGTGCAGCATTTAATGACCTTGTCTAAATCTAGCATGATGCAAAACATGTCACATATAGTAAAAAAACATAACAATCTACTACTGCTGAATGATATGGAACAATTATATCAGCCCCATTCAAGATGACAAAGAAATCTACATCAATAAGCCACCCATTTCTGCTTTCTATGCATGCCATGGTCCTTTCGCTATGAGGGAAAGATAGTAGCAGTTACCCAGGATTTTTTAACGGTGCCTTATCAAAACCAAACCCATGCCCTTCTGGTCAACAACTAAGAATAAAGATATAATCCCTCCCATAGGCTGGGGCTTGATCACTGAGCTCTACGGGGTAGCTTGAAGTATATAGGTACAAAACGACTGGGGTTTAAGCGGTGTGGGAAACAACAGTAGTAACTACAAGGTTTTTTCAATAGTGCCATGCCTACACCAATAGAAAAGACATATCCACTTCGGCAAGCCACGGGTTCGACACTAAGCTCGCTGAGGACGCGCAGAACCGCATAGGTGAAAACGGCTAGGGCTTCAACAACGGGTAGCGCACCATAGGATAAACAGCCCCAAAACCCCCAAAGCAGTCCATGGAAAACCTACCTCCTACCTATCATAACTATTTATGGCGATTTGGCGTAGACGGCGTAACAGCCGTTTGCGCCGAAACCCTTCAATCCCTATGCGCAGGGTAGCAAAATGAACGACGGTGGAAAAATCAAAGCTGCCCTAATGGTTAAAATTCCCTCCCATGGTCAAATAAGATAAAATATTCACTTATATAAGTGTACAACCTAGCGGGGCGAGGAAAACGGCCGGGAGCCTAAAACCACCGTAGAAAACCACTAACAGTTCAAATGGAACGGGAAAAATGCTGAGGATCCTACCTGGCTATACAGCGAGTATGGTGGATCGATGACGGTCAGGCTTCCTTAGCTACCACCTGGATGTAGGTACACCGATAGCGAGGACCTTCGCTACCTCAAGAAAACGACAGCTCGATGGCGACAGTGCTCAGCGAAAAAATAACAATAGAATAACAATACACCGTCCCCGTATATATATTTGATTGCATGTGCGAGGAGAAAATATCGGACATCGGCGAGCTTTTGCATCGGAGGTTGGAAGTAATCTCCCTTCCGCAACGGCAGACGGCCAAAATGTAGACCCAGCCGCGGAGACATGCATGGCATAAAAAATAAAAAATAAACATAAGATCGGACGTCGAAAGGTTTTCGAATTGGAGGATGAAAGCGAACGTTCTTCTGCTACGGCGGATGATTAAAGCACCAAGTCTTCCATTCTAGTTATACACACCGGGTAGCAGTTGAGAGATCGGACGTCGAAAGGTTTTAGATCAGGAGACGAAAGTTTAAATCTTTCTGCAATAGGGAAAACTGACATGATAAAAGTTTCCGACTCAAAACTCAAAAGCAGTAAAAAAAAAATCACCCGGATCAGGAGAGAACCGAAAGTCAAAAATCGAAAACCCATCCGTAACGGCGGAAGAAAATATCATAAAAGCTTCCAATGCCAAACAAAAAAAGCATCCGACGTGAAAAACCCAATGGGTTAGAAGCCGGAAGGTTTTTCTTTCCGCAAAACAAAAAACCATCCACAATTGCGGAAGACCAAAGCTAAGATCCATCCGCAACAGTGGAAAATCAAAACAAATCATCTTTCGATTCCAGCATGTTTTCAAATGCGCTTAATGGCAGCAATAGAACTTGATCAAAAAGTGGATTACTTAAGGCATTAGAGGAGGAATCAAAACACTGGGTAGCTCAAACCAAGCATAAGCAAAGTCTTTCTGAAAGTTCTTAGACCAATTTCAAGAAGAAAATCCAACTGATTCAAGCAAAGGAGGGTCCTAAAATTTTTAGAATTTTGGGAAATTGTTGCAGCTGCAACAAGTACATAATCCACTAGCCTTCTCTTTTTTGCTTCGCTTCCAAAGCATCCTGTTCTATTACTTCCTTTTCCTTATTATCCTCAGACTTCTTCTGCAAATCCTCTTCTACATCATGTGGAACAACATCATTGAAGAAAATGGAGGACCCCAGATCAGTATCAACAGCATAAATGTGATGAATTTCAGGTTTGTCCTGACTGCTTACTACGTATGGAGTTCTCTTTTCACTATATAATCTTCTGTTCCCATCTCGAATAGGAATTGTGGCATACGACATATCCATCTGCAAACTGCCTTTCAATTTGGAAGTCCAGGATCTTGACAACAATACCCCGAACTTTGGTGGGATATCGACCACTACCACATCCATAACTATAGTTTTAGAAGGAAATTTGTTTAGGGTTACCACCATGTCTTTAATTAATCCATTTTACTCTTTTAGAATCAAAAGAATACAGATCTTTATAAGGTCTTGTTACCTCCAATCCTAGACTTTCTACCACTCCCTTAGGCATTAGATTATGTGATGCCCCTGAGTCCAGCATAGCATTATGGACCACTTTATCATGCACATTTAGACTTAAATAGAAAGGAGGAACTTCTTCCCCTTCTAAATTTTCAACTTTTGATCCAAATGAAATAGCGGGATTATCATCATTCAATTCTAAAATTTTAGATTGCCATTCCCCTTGATTTTTGACAATTTTTGTGACAGTATCCCTGTATTCAGTGTTTCTCAATAACTCATTAAACGGAACAGAAATATTTAGCTTTGAAAGTTCATTTTGTAAATTAAAACTAGAACTAATTCTTTCCACATCAACCAGAGTTGCCTGTTTTGTTATTTTATCTTTTTGTACACCATTTTCAGCCTCTTTATTTACAAAAGATTCTTCAATGTAGTTCTTTTCCCTTTTCTACATCCAAAGAACTAGTAGAAGGCTGATTTGGATTCGCCTTCCCTTTATTTATGAGGACATCCCTGTTCCTCAATTGGATTTCCCTCTGCACATCATCCATAGCATGTAAATAACCCCTTTGATACAACTCATTCTCTCTTTCAAATTTTTCATTTCCTCCCTCATGCTCGAACAAGTTATGCTCCTCTTCAGTAAGATAGATCTCTGAATCTTGCTCTCCAAAAAGGTGAATCTCATTTTCAGCTGGATCTTCTTCATCAGCAACATAATTTTTAGGAAAAGGTGGACGAATTGGCTGTTCCTCTTGATTTCTTGGATTCCTCATGTCTCTCTGCCGGTTTTGGGGGGGGCAGGAGGATTCAGTCTTCTGAAATTAGGATTCCTAATTTGAGGCTCATATTGTTCTCTATTGAATCCCCTATTATCCATAGTTAAGCTGTCTATCAACTTTTCCATGGTTTTCAACATCATTTCAAATTTGACATCATTAGAAGAAGAAGTAGAAGGCAAATTTTCTTCCTTCTTTCTTCTATCAATATCCCTATGTTTCATCTTTCCACTCACCATCATGTTTGCTTCTACTTCCAGAGCATCTGTAAACATGGTAGCAAGAGTTGTTGATTTTCTCTCCCTTAATGAAAATGCAAAGTCATTATCAAAAGCTCCAGCATAGTGCAATTTTGCTGCGGTTGCAGAAGGTTTTATATCCTCCGGGATGGAATTGTAAACCCTCATAAATCTGCTAGAGAATTCATGAACAGATTCGAAACCTCCTTTTTTGAGACTGTTATACTGAGATAAAAGGTGCAAAGGGTTCTATTTATCATCCCATCTATCTAAAAATGCATTCTGAAACGCTTGAAAATTCACTATAGACCCATTTGGTAGATCTTTAAACCACTTCTTTGCTTCACCTGACAAACTCTGGGCAAATAACTGCATTTTGACATCTGGGAAATCAACTTCTTCCAAGTCAATGAAATCTTCAAACTTGGCAACATGTTGTTTTACGGTTATGTCACCTTCTCCATCAAATAAGGAAATTCTTTGCGAATAATTCAGAGGAAGATCATGTAACACAGCAGGCAAACGGAGGGGAGCAAATCTGGCTGTCATTGGTCTAGGTGGATTCGCAGGGACTGAAGAGGTTTGAGTATTCTGAGAGGTAAATGTTTCAACCTTTGTGGTTTGTTACAAATCTCTCCAAAGGGAATCCAACAAGTAATATTCTAACCTACGGGGATTAAACTCAGTATTCTTAAGGTCAGACTCAGATTTGGTTTTCAACATATTTTTTCCAACGTTAACTTCCCATTTTGGATCAATATGAGAATCTTGAGATGATGATGCACCAAACAAAGGAAAATATAGCTTTTCTTTATTTTTTCTTTTAAATAGCTTTTCTGGGTCTTCAAAACTTTTCAAGACTTCGGTATCAGAGTTACCTTGCGTGTTCCTTCTCGAAGCCAGAATGACTCCTTAAGTTTTGAAAAAGCTTCACAATGGAGTCGCCAAGAAAAATATACAACCTCTTCTGCTGATAAAATTCCTATTTTCCCACAAAAATCTTTCCTCAAACTTTGTCGTTCTCCCAAGGCAGATATGCACTTTCGTTCCCTGGCAACGGCGCCAGTTTGTTAGCACTTAGAATGTACTCAGGTTGTGAGAAGAAAATCCCAAGAGTAACAGCAAAACCACTTTTAGAAAGAAACTGGCTTTTCTTTCTAGAGAGGGATCTCTCAGATACATATTTAACAAGGCCATAAATATATGTCAACACTCAAAGATTATAAAGATGGTTGAAACAATACACAGAACCATTGGGCATGGAGTCACATATAGATAAAACTATCACAAAATCCCATGTTCAGGAATTTACCAAACGCAAGGTAACCATTTAATCACAGTCATTCATTGATTCATTTGGAATAGAAGAAAAGAGAACAGTCCATCAATACAGAGCATCATACGATGAATTCTATATCAACTTTAGCAGAAGGATTTATAAAATATTTGAAACAATGATCAAAGCATGGCCAGCATGAGTTTTAATCATTCAACGCTATATTTCAAATATGAAGGAAACAGAATGGAGTGTAAAACTGGAAAAAACAATCACAGAGAAAGAGAGGCACAGACTGTAATATAAATGATGCATGAATCTCTGATAATTCATTCACATTCAACTTCATTCTTCAAAAAATATATGTTTTCCAAAATTCTCAACAACAGGATGGGTTTAAAACCCCATCTCATAAAATAGATGCAAATATATACATAAAATACTTTGATCTTCCAAGAAGATTCATAACTGAATGACCGGCTTAATTAAAGTCTTGTAACTGAATTCCTAACTCTTAGGAATAAACTACAGCTTCAATCCTAACAAATCATTAAGCTAAAATCAACTTGATAACATTTCTTTGTCTAGTCAGCTCCTTGGCGCGTAACACCTGTCTCTATTAATGAAGGATGTATTTTGTCTTCCCGAACCTTTCCACGGCCTTCCATTGCTCCGAGCTTGGGGTATCACATTCCATCATTTCTCGAATGGCCACTTATAGCTCCATGTATGCTTCCTATAACACCTTGGGCAATTCAGACTTGATCTTTTCATTCTCTGCTTTTAATTCTTTTATTTCTTCCTCTTTTAAGCTAACCTGGGACATAGGGATTGACAAGTCATCTGTAGAGAAGTCATTCAATGGTTTGTCAATATTCACAATAGATAAGTCTTCATCAATAGGTGTCTGACTCATCAACTCCTCCATGATCCCCTTTTCCTCGTTCTGGTCCTTTTTCAGCAAAGCAATTTGAGATATCAGTTCACTCCTCTCGGCTTCCCATCTGTATTTTTCTTCTTGCAGCTCGACAGCTTTTCCTTTATGTTCCATCATCTCTTGTTGCATCTTATCTTTCTCTTCTTGTAGGACCAACAAATCGGAGGACTGAACATGTTCGATGCCCGGGATCTTCAATTTTTTCTTTAAAACTTGGAGCGCATTGTCCTTTTCTTCTAGCATTCTTCTGACCGCCTGGGTGTTATCTTTCTCATTACCTGAACTGACAATATCTGCTTGTAGTTTCTTCATCTGAATGGCATTCGCCTTATTTTCAATTATTTCATGCTTCAATTGAATTTCTAATTTATCTACCAAAATTTGTAATTTGTTTATTCTCATCATAGCTTGTAAAAGGTCTGAATAAATGATGTCACTTGTTTGCTTGTGAAGTTGTATCTTGTCCGGTACACTGATTTTATCCAACCGAATTTCCATCTCGGACATCTTTTTGTCATTCACCATGGCTAACTTGAAGGTATTTCTTTCAGCATCTCTGGCAGAGATCAAAGAAGTTTTTGGATTGTTTAAATTTCTTACTTGCGGAAGCAAACTTCTTGTCTCTTCCAGAGACTATTTTCTTTTCTCCATATAACTAGCCTTGATCTCCTCTTTTGACTTGAAAGTTGAACTTGACTCTAAACCATCTACACTTTTAAATGAAAACTGATTTATTTGTACATCTTTTGTTGGGACCAGGGCAACTTTCTTGAAATCATCAGAAATATCTTCATTTGAAATTCCACCACCTTGAGACAGCTTGGCCTTTTTATGTGATCTATCTTCATCCAATTCCATGCTCTCGACCTCAGAGAGACTTCTTTTAATTACAATACTAGTACCCTCTGTTGTTTGGGATACTACAACTGGCACAGTACTTGTGTCTCCGTCAGACTTGGGAGTCTCTCTAAACTGCAACAGATTAGCTGTTTCAGCCAAACCTTCAATTGACTGGTGATCAAACGGTTTGTTCTTATTGGCTTGTTTCCTCAAGGAGATTACATGGTGGGGATCATAATTTATATTTGGTTCCTTTTTGAATTCCATGCCTGCCAATAACTTCTCAATAAACACCAAGGCACCTTTACTTTTAAAAATGAAAGAGCCAACCTTGAGGGGGAATTTAATATTCGAAGACTTTTTAAAAGCTCCAAATGCTCTTCCTCACATTGCAACCTTTGCCTCATGAATTCCAAAGCAAAAATTATCGGGGTCATAAAAGCGGGTAGATTATAAGGCTGGTCGATAAATCTGTATACTCTTAAAATAGTGGAATCTTTGTGCAGGAACCAGTCTCCAACTCGGTCCTCGGGTGAGGACTGCATCAGACACTTCATCTCCTCCAACACACGGGACAACTCTTCATAAAACAACATTTTATACATCTCAGACATGATTGAATTGGAAAACTCAAACATACTGATTTGCTTGGGCAAATCAGAGGAGAAAATAGTACTCAAAAATTGTAACTCAGTGACATTTGAACATAGCAGCATGTTCAACAGGTAGGTCTGAAATTTAAAGAACCTGACTTTCAGAAATTCACTTAGCTGAAGATGAATTGCTTCTGCTAAGTACTCATCTAGACTAAACACAGGAACCAATTGGGATTCAGAACCTAAGGAACTTATTTTCAATAAAAAACCAAGGATGACTTCACTCACGCAACAATCATCATCAAGACCAAATATTTGAGAGACCAGAGATACCACTAATTGAACTTCATTTTTAAAAATATGTACAGGGTAATGTAAGAAAAGACCATCTAAAGATTGACCTTCTTTCAAAATATTGGACAGGAATTGGCAACGGATTTCAGTTTCATGTTTCTTGAACAATTCAGCAAGGATTAACTCATTCATAGGTTCACGTTGGTCAGGGTAACTGTCGGGCAAATTGAGATTTTCGTGGATAACTTTGGCGCTTGTTAGCAATAAATTTATTTTTTTCGGAATTGGTCCTATTTCCTTCAAAATTTTAAGTTCTCATGGTTGATTGAGTTGGTTTCCAAAGTTTTCTCAATAAGTTATTTCAAGGTTGGCAAAGAAGAGGAGTTAAAGGAATTTTAGAAATAATTTCTTCACAAATGGGGCAAAAAAACTTATTAATTTTTGAATGAAATCTACAAAATGGGTTTTATAAAGATTTTATTTTATTTATATTCAAAAATTAATAGTTTTGAATATTTTTCCAAAGTCAAAAAGTGGCCTTTATTCACCAAACCAAGTTTTAATGAAAGATTACGTGCTAAACAAGGTTTATTACCTCTCAAAAGGTATAATCAAACCATTAGCACATAAAATAATCCAACGGCTAATGTATAAAGTAAAAAATCATCAACAGATATTATGGTTTCCGGATAGTGAACTTGCACATTTGATAAACCAAAGGAGCCTGGTGGAATTGAGTACATGTCACTTGATCTGATGGTAGGGAAATAAAGGCAAATCACATCGACGATTGTGGATGGATCCGGAGCAGAAAGTTGCACGATGGTTAAGTTGGAAAGGTGGTAGCGAAATGTCCACGTGGTAACTTTTGTTAAATTCCGTGGGCAAAAGCAGTTTGGAAAAAACCACCGAAAGGAGGCTCCGGAATAGACCATTATTTCAATAAAGTTGACTAGGTTTTTAAAAATAATTTCATTTGTGTGCCGCGCGCTGAAGGGAAGAGACAGTCCTCCATATTTCGAAACTCAAACTTTTACTTGTTTTCAATCACAGGGAAAATGACGAAGATAAAGAGTCAGCTGGAAATTCATTTTTATAGAACAAGAGAAGGGAAGCCACCATTCAACAATGCAGAAGGGAAGCCCAAAAAGAACATCATCCCAAAAGAGTTGCAGAAATATATACAGTGAGAGAATTCGTGGAGGTATTGGTATGTGTTTAAAGTTTTACAAACAGAATTTACAGTGGAGAGTGTGCCAAAGCTTGAGATTATTCGAGTGTTTGGAGGCACTATTAACAAATATGTCTACCTTGATCAATCGGTTCATGGGATTTGTATTACAGTAGATGATCTTACAAGGACAAATTCTATATGTTCTCTGAAATATAGTTAAACAGTTCAAGGTTTAGAAACAACTTAGCATATTTTTCTGAAAATGACTCTTTTAGTCATTTTATTCAACGACCTATTTCTAGTAAAAAAAGAAGAATTTTCCAAAACTGAAAGCGGTTTTTCATAGAAACATGATGATATACAATAACCTCTCTCAGTTTTTACCCAGGTGCTACAGATTGGGAGCAGCAAAGTCATCTTTAGAGGGACAATGTTCAGATTTCGAAATGACTGTTTTAGTCATCAAATTAAAATAATTGTTTACATCAAATGAAGATGAATTTTGTGAAAATGGAAGATAATTTTCTTCAAAACATACCTATGGATGATAACCTCTTTCAATTTTCACACCGGTGCTACAGTTCAGCAACAACAAAATCAGTTGTATAGGCCAGTTTTCATGTTTTCCAAAGGACTATTTCAGCCATCAAATTCAAAGAATTGTTTTGGACAAATGGAATTTAATTTGAAAAAAATGAAAGAGGTTTTTATTCCTAACAGTACTATAATACCAAAACTCCTTCATTTTTTACACATTAATCACAGGTTGGGATAAATTTAAATATCTTTGCAGGTCATTTTTCCAGAAATATACAATTTTATTATATGAGTCATCAGCTTCAAAGAAATATTTAGGGAATATTGAGATTATTCTGGAGAAATGAAGACATGGGTTTTGTTGGGAACATGTCCAGTTATACAAACCTCTCCCATATTTCATACAGCTGTCACCATTGGAGATATGCAGGAGAATCTTTATTGTAATTGTTTCTAGTTTTAGAGTTCAGTAAGGTTTTGAATTCTAAGTTAGGTAAAGACTATTCTTATATAAATTAAAATGTAATTGATAGTTAGGAGAGAGGATTTTCAAGAGCAGAGAGACTCTACATTGTAATGGCTTCACGTTTTCAGTAAATGAATGAAATTTGCAGAGGAGTAATGTAAAATCTTTTTAATGTCAGAGATTCTTGTGCCATCTTTTTCTTCAGTAAGTAATTTCTTTATGTGACTGTTTATCCTGTTTCCCACTCCATTTTGTATTTTCTTTCATGCTTGAGCATTATTTTTTATGGGCTAGAATTCATCCTACATGCTCTAGGTCCATTGTTCAAGCATTTTCAAAATATTTTCTTCTAAAGTCTTGCAGAATTCACCATAGTTAGGTGCTCTGTTTGATGGAATGTCTCCCTTTGTCTACTAATCAACCTGCTAATACCTCAAGACTAAGGAAATGGTGCCTACCTTGCCTTTGATCATAAACCTTCAAAAAATTACCTCCTACAACCTATTTCAGATCTGATTGTTGACTCCATTGCCCAATGGTCTCCTCCATGACTGTCCTACCAAGTCTTTAAAACAAACTTGTCCTATTTGTCCCATCAGAAATATGACCTTCTGAGTGTATTTGATTGAAATATCATGAGTATAAAAACTTTGTAAATAGTGAGAGATCCCTCTCTGATTGTATTAGGTCAAAAATGCATTCTAAAGTGGTTTTTTTTGTTACCTTGGGATCTACCTTTTCACAACCTGGGTACATTTTGAGTGCTAACAAATTGGCGCCGTTGCCGGGGAACGAAAGTGCATATCTGCCCTGGGAGAACGACAAAGTTTGAAGAAAGATTTATGTGGGAAAACGGCAATTTTATCAGCAGAAGAGGTTGTATATTTTCCCTGGCGACTCCATTGTGAAGCTTTTTCAGAACTTAAGGAGTCATTCTGGCTTCGAGAAGACACACGCGAGGTAACTCTGATACCGAAGTCTTGAAAATTTTTGAAGACCTAGAAAATCTATTTAAAAGAAAAAATAAAGAAAAGCTATATTTTCCTTTGTTTGGAGCATCATCATCTCAAGATTCTCATATTGATCCAAAATGGGAAGTTAATGTTGGGAAAAATATGTTGAAGACCAAATCTGGGTCTGACCTTAAGAATACCGAGTTTAATCCCCGTAGGTTAGAATCTTATTTGTTGGATTCCCTTTGGAGAGACTTGCAACAAACCACAAAGGCCGAAACATTTACCTCTCAGAATACTCAAACCTCTTCAGTCCTTGTGAATCCACCTAGACCAATGGCAGCCAGATTTGCTCCCCTGCGTTTGCCTGCTATATTACATGATCTTCCTCTGAATTATTGCCAAATAATTTCCTTATTTGATGGATAATGTGACATAACCGCAACACAGCATGTTGCCAAGTTTGAATATTTCATTGACTTGGAAGAAGTTTATTATCCAAATGTTAAAATGCGGTTGTTTGCCCAAAGTTTGTCAGGTGAGGCAAATAAATGGTTTAAATATTTGCCGAATGGGTCTATAGTGAATTTTCAGGCTTTCCAAAATGCTTTCCTAGATAGGTGGGATGATAAACAGAATCCTTTGCAGCTCCTATCTCAGTATAATAGTCTCAAAAAGGGAGGTTTTGAATATGTCCATGAGTTTTCTAGTAGGTTCATGAGGGTTTACAATTCCATTCCGGAAGACATAAAACCTTCTGCAGCAGCAGCTAAATTACATTATGCTGGAGCTTTTGATAATGACTTTGCATTTTCATTAAGAGAAAGAAAATCAGCGACTCTCGCTGCTATGTTTACAGATGCTCTAGAAGTAGAAGCAAATATGATGGCAAGTGGAAAGATGAAACATAGAGATATTGATAGAAGGAAAAAAGAAGATAATTTGCCTTCTACATCTTCTTCCGCTAGTGATGTCAAATTTGAAATGATGTTAAAAACCATGAAAAAGTTGATGGATAGATTAACTATGGATAATAGAGGATTTAATAGAGAACAAGCTGAGCCTCAGATCAGGAATCCTAATTTCAGAAGACCGAATCCTCTTGCCCCCCCCCCAAAATCGGCAGAGAGATATGAGGAATCCAAGAAATTAGGAGGAATAGCCAATTCATCCACCTTTTCCTGAAAATTATGTTGCTGATGAAGAGGATCCAGCTGAAAATGAGATTCACCTTTTTGGAGAGCAGGATTCAAAGATCTATCTTACTGAGGAGGAGCATAATTTGTTCGAGCAAGAGGGTGGAAATGAAGAATTTGAAAAGGAGAAGGAGTTGTATCAAAGGGGTTATTTACATGCTATAGATGATGTGCAGAGGAAAATCCGGTTGAGGAACAAGGATGTCCTCATAAATAAAGGGAAGGCAAATCCAAGTCAACCTTCTACTAGTTCTTTGAATGTAGAAAAGGGAAAAGAATTGCAAAAAGACTCTTTTGTAAATAAAGAGGCTGAAAATGGTGTACAAAAGGATAAAATAACAAAACAGGCGGCTCCGGTTTATGTGGAAAGAATTAGTCCTGGTTTTAATTTACAAAATGAACTTTCAAAGCTAAAGGTCTCTGTTCCGTTTAATGAGTTATTGAGAAATACTGAATACAGGGATACTATCACAAAAATGGTCAAAAATCAAGGGGAATGGCAGTCTAACATTCTAGAACTGAATGATGATAATCATGCTATTTCATTTGGATCAAAAGTTGAAATTTTAGAAGGGGAAGAATTTCCTCCTTTCTATTTAAGTCTAAATGTGCATGATAAAGTGGTCCATAATGCTATGCTATACTCAGGCGCATCGCATAATCTAATGCCTAAGGGAGTGGTAGAAAGTCTGGGACTGGAGGTAACAAGACCTTATAAAGATCTGTGTTATTTTGATTCTAAAAGAGTAAAATTCGTTGGATTGATTAAAGACATGGTGGTAACCCTAAACAAATTTCCTTCTAAAACTATAGTTATGGATGTGGTAGTGGCATATATCCCACCAAAGTTCGGGGTATTGTTGTGAAGGTCTTGGACTTCCAAATTGAAAGGTAGTTTGCAGATCGATATGTCATATGCCACGATTCTTGTTCGAGATGGGAACAGAAGATTATATAGTGAAAAGAGAACTCCATACGTAGTAAGAAGTCAGGATAAACCTGAAATTCACCACATTTATGCTGTCGATACTGATTTGGGGTCCTCCATTTTCTTCAATGATGTTGTTCCACATGATGTAGAAGAGGCTTTGTAGAAGAAGTCTGAGGATAATAAGGAAAAGGGAGTAATAGAACAGGATGCTTTGGAAGCAAAGCAAAAAAGAGAAGGCGAGTGGATTATGTACTTTGATGGTTCTACT
>LPNX010161057.1:21605-43169 GCA_001517045.1 Pseudotsuga menziesii | reverse complement strand
GGTAGCTGATTCTTTAGCTGTGGCCGCTGGGAAATTTGAAACCCCTGTTGCTGGCCAGAGGGAATACCAGGTGGAAATTGTGAATAGACCGTCTATTCCTGGTAACTCTAAATATTGGCAGGTGTTCAAAGATGATATGTGGATCAGGAGATTCCTGGAACTTTCAGAAGAATTTTTAAATACTCCTATTGACATTGAGAATGACAATGACGAGAGTATCCAAGATGATGAAGAACTTGAAGAGGAAGGGAATAGCATTGAAAAATTGAAAGGGACCTTAGGAGGTAAGGACATCATCCAGTTGAAAAAAAATTTCATACCAAGAGGACTAATCCCTTTAGAAAAGCTTTTTGATCAGAATGATGTGGCTAAAAATCCAAAAGTGAAGCCTGTTGATAATGCTATCGAAGATAAGAATATTGGTACCAAAGAAAATCCTAAGATTGTAAAGTTGTCTAAGAAATTACCTGAAAAAGAAAAACAAGAGTATGTGAAATTAATGAAAAAATATACAAATGTCTTTGCTTGGAGTTATGAGGATCTCAAAGAGTATGATACCTCTATCATACAACATACCATTCCTATAAAGCATAGGGAGAGACCTTTTAAACAGAATCTCAGAAGAATAAAGCCCAAGCTACTGCCTATTATTGAGAAAAAAATCAAGAAACTATTTGATGCCAAAATCATTGTAACATTGAGGTTTTCAAAATGGGTTGCAAACTTGGTTCCTGTCAGGAAAAATAACGGAGAAATAATATTGTGCATAGATTTTCGAAATTTGAATAAAGTTTCCATGAAAGATAACTATCCTCTACACAAGATGGATCATATACTACAGCAAGTGGTGGGAGCCGAAATAATTTCAATGCTGGATGGTTTTTTCGGGTATAATCAGATCAAGGTGTTACCTGAAGATCAAGAGAAAACTGCCTTTACTACACCTTGGGGCACCTTTATGTATGCAAAGATTCCTTTTGGTTTGATGAATGCAGGGGCCACTTTCTAGCGAGCTATGGACATCGCTTTTGCAGGGGAAATTGGGAATTTTGTAGTAATATATATGGATGATATCATGGTCTACTCAAAGTCTGATAGAGAGCATCTGCGTCATCTGGAGAAAGTGTTCATGAAATGTAGGAAGTTCAGTATATCATTGAACCCAAAGAAGTCCAATTTTGCATTGGAAGAAGGAAAGTTGTTGGGACATATAATATCAAAAGATGGAATAAAAATTGATCCTGAAAGGGTGAGTGCAATTTTGAAAGTGGGTGAACCCAGGAGAAAAAAGGAGATACAGTATTTCTTGGGGCAGGTAAATTTATTGAGAAGGTTTGTGCCAAGTTTTGCTGAGATCTTAATGAATATCACAAATATGTTGAAGAAAGGTCACAAGATAAAATGAAATGTTGAAGCTAGAAAGTCCTTTTGGGAAATCAAAAAAGCAATATCAGAGTCTCCTGTGTTGGTGAGTCTGGATTTTACCAAAGACTTCTCAGTATTTTCATATGCTTCACAATATACTATAGCTGGAGTTCTATTACAAAAAAATGATGAGAATTTGGAACAGCCCATAGCGTTTTTTAGCAAAATGTTAAGGGATGGGGAATTGAAATATGACATTATGGAAAAATAAGCTTATGCCTTAGTCAAAGCACTAAAGGATTTCAGAGTGTATATCCTACACTCACATATAATTGCACATGTTCCATCTGCTGCTGTAAAGGGGATCCTGACACACCCAGATCTAGAAGGTAGAAGAGAAAAATGGATTGCTACATTATTGGAATATGATATCGAAATAAAACCCACCAAGTTGATTAAAGAACAAGGATTAGCTAAAATGATGGCTAATTCAAATTGTGAAGCTTTGCAAATTAATTTCTTATCTCATCAACCTAATCAATAGATACAAAAATGGAGGTAATGGTTGATTTTGTGGTTTCTCCATGGTATTCCGATATTGTATATGGCCTTCAAAATTTGCAAACACCTGAGGGGTTGAGTAAGTCAAGAGCCCAGTCCGTAAAGTTAAAAGCTGCTAAATTTTGTATTCTAAATCAATATCTCTATTGGAAAGACCCTGGAGGAGTGTTACTGAATTGTCTTTTGGAGAATGAAGCTCAGCATACGGTTAAATAATTTCATAAGGGAGATTGTGGGGGACATCACTCATGGAAAGCAGCAGCAAACAAAATTCTAAGAGCATGCTATTATTGGCCTACATTATTTTCAGATGTGTATAAGAAACTAGCAAGTGTCATCAATGCCAGATTTTTTACGGAAAGAGAAAGGTGCTTCCTCTCCCTTTGAATCCCATAATAGTAGAAGCTCCTTTCCAGCAGTGGGGTTTGTATTTTATTGGAGAAATAAATCCCAACTCATCAGGACAACACAAATGGATTTTGATAGCTACAGACTATTTTACAAAATGGATTGAAGCTATCCCAACTAGAAGAGCCACCGAAAATGTAATTATGAAATTTCTTGAATAAAATATTTTGGCTTGATTCGAATGCCCCAGAAGAATAGTAACAGATAATGCACCTGTGTTTAAATCCAAGAAGATGATTGATTTCTGTCACAAGTACCATACAAGCCTCAATCATTCAACTACCTATTATCCACAGGGAAATGGGTTGGTAGAATCTTCTAATAAAAGACTAGTAAGGATCATCAAAAATTTGTTAGAAGATCACAAAAGGTCCTGGCACACCAAGCTCAAGTATGCCCTCTGGGCTGACAAAATTAGTACCAAAAGGGCGATTGGCATGTCTCCGTTCCAACTGGTGTATGGGACTGAAGTTGTTTTTCCAGCATCGTTAGGTGTCCCAATCATGAGGTATTTCCAACATCATCAATAAGAACCTAATCATATGCAAAGGAGGATAAATCAGATTATTGAGCTAGATGAGCAAAGGAATAAGGCTTATGACAAGGTGCAGTCACATCAAGAAAAAAATGAAAAACACTTTCGACAGAAGAATCAAAGAAGAGTAGTTTCACATTGATGATTTGGTCCTAAAGTGGGATGCTCCTAATGAAGACAAACACGGGAAGTTTGACCATATGTGGGTAGGTCCTTATGTTGTTGCTGGATATAGAGGGAAAAATGCATTTCTGCTAGAATATCCAAATGGGTTTCTTTTAGAAAGTAACCCTGTTAATGGAAGGTATCTGAAACATTACCTGTCCTAAGGTGGAGGGTAAGATTTGTATTATAAGCCTGTAAATATTTATTTTTCTTTGCAAAGTCAACCCGAAAGATAGGCCGGATGTATTTGAAGCCCGCGGTGAAGGCCCTAAGATTTAGGAGGCATACTTTTCTTTTCTAAAACAAAAAATAATATATTTATGAAAAATAGAAGATGAGTTTTATGGACGTTACTATGAAAAACTAAAAAAATAGGCACCCGGTCTACGAGTTCTTTGATACCTTGTAGGGAGGATATCATCCCTAGATGGAGCCAGCTGTTAACACCATTATTTAGCAGAGAGCAAAAAGACCATGGTGAGGAGAAAATAATGGTCATTCATAATACTTTGGTTAAGTTTTATGGTATGAGGGTAGCACAAGATGCAAAAAATGAGCAATTACCAAAAGATCCTACAGTGCGAAGCAAAAAGGACAAGATCAACGGCCTATATTACGTCCACTCTTCAAAGATGCGAGGAGAATAAGCGTATGCTGGAAGCTAATGTGATGTATAGATCAACGGTCGTTGATCCATCCGGATGAGATCCACAGTTTGTATAAGCTCCGCTTTGTAAACATGCGCGGTAGATAAAACCATGACGCTCCACGGAATTAGATACGTACCACTCGATCTAACGGTGGAAAAATAAAGGTAGATTACAACCGACGGCTGTGGATGATTCCGGAGCGGTAACTTGCACGATGGATGTGATCTGGATGCTCTGTGGAATGAGGTACGTGGCATTTGATCCGATGGTTGAAAACTAAAGGTGGAATAGATCAACAGTCATGAATGGATTCGGAGCGGGAAAGTGCACGGCAGATAAAAGTGAAGAGCGGTTGCGGAATATAAACCGCTATCCACGTGGCAAATTGTGGTTCAATCTGGAGATGAAAATGGTTTCATGTAAACCGCCAAAGAAATGTTCCGGAGTGGGGTTCTATAAAAGGGAAGTTGACTTGTCTCATGGTTATTTTATTGGCGCCGGACGGGTGAAAAAGACATGCAGCTTCATCAACCTTCGATTGTCATTTTCGAGCACACGCCGCTACAGTTGACAGGTAAGGCTTAAACACCTATAATTCGTCTGTCTGAATTGCTATTGTCAACTATATTATGGACTAGGGGAAGGAAATGCAAGGGTCTGGTCATGTTGTAGTTGATAGGGAAGATTATCTAATGGACAGAGACAGAGGCATGTGTGACCCCTTTCTATCTATAGGAAGCGTGTCTGTCAGTAAGGAAAGGTTATGGCACTATAACCCACAAGGAAATGATGTCCTAAATGTCTGTAAATCCTTTTTGTACTATTTCGCCATTGAACAAACCCTCCATTTTCCAGAATTTGTGGAATGGTGTGCTGTGAATTTCTCCCCTTCTCATAGAATCATTGTAAGCTACTCTACATCTCGAATCCTCTGTAAAATCATCGCTAAAGTTATCCGCGAAAATCTCAATTTGCCTGACAGTTACCTTGACCAACATGAACCTGTGAATGAGCTAATCCTTGCTGAATTGTTCAAGAAGTGTGAAACTGAAACCCGTTGCCAATTCCTGTCCAATATTTTGAAAGAAGGACAATCTTTAGATGGTTTTTTCTGACCTTACCCTGTGCATATTTTTAAAAGTGAAGTTCAATTAGTGGTATCTCTGGTCTGTCAAATATTTGGTCTTGATGATGATTGTCGCGAGAGTGAAGTCATCCTTGGTTTTTTATTGAAAATAAGTTCCTTAGGTTCTGAATCCCAATCGGTTCCATTATTTAGTCTAGATGAGTACTTAGCTGAAGCAATTCATCTTCAGCTAAGTGAATTTTCGAAATTCAAGTTCTTTAAATTTCAGACTTACGTGTTGAACATGCTATTATGTTCAAATGTCACTGAGTTACAATTTTTGAGTACTACTTTTTCCTCTAATTTGCCCAAGCAAATCAGTATGTTTGAATTTGCCAATTCAATCATGTCTGAGATGTATAAAATGTTGTTCGATGAAGAATTGCCCCGTGTACTAGATGAGATGAAATGTCTAATGCAGTCCTCACCCGAGGACCGAGTTGGAGACTAGTTCTTGCACAAAGATTCCACTATTTTAAGAGTATACAGATTTACCGGACAGCCTTATAAGTTACCCGCTTTTCTGACCCCGAGAATTTTTGCATTGGAGTTCATGAGGCAGATGTTGCACTCTGAGGAAGAGCATTTTGGTGCTTTTAAAAAGTCTTCAAATATTAAATTCCCCCTCAAGGTTGGCTCTTTCATTTTTAAAAGTAAAGGCATCTTGGTGTTTATTAAGAATTTATTGGCAAACATGGAATTCAAAAAGGAACCAAAGATAAATTATGATCCCCGCCATGTAATCTCCTTGAGGAAACAGGCCAACAAGAACAATCCGTTTGATCACCAGTCAATTGAAGGTTTGGCTAAAACAGCCAATTTGTTGCAATTTAGAGAGACTCCCAAGTCTGACGGAGACACAAGTAGTATTTTAATCAAAAGAAGTCTTTCTAAGGTCGAGAGCATGGAACTAGATGATGATGGATCACATAAAAAAGCCAAGCTGTCTCAAGGTGGTGGAATTTCAAATGAAGATATTTCTGATGATTTCAAGAAAGCTGCCCTGGTCCCAACAAAAGCTATACAAATAAATCAGTTTTCATTTAAAAATGTAGATGGTTCAGAGTCAAGTTCAACTTTCAAGTCAAAAGAGGAGATCAAGGCTAGTTATATGGAGAAAAGAAAACAGACTCTGGAAGAGACAAGAAGTTTGCTTCCGCGAGTAAGAAATTTAAACAATCCAAAAACTTCTTTGATCTCTGCCAGAGGTTATGAAAGAAATACCTTCAAGTTAGCCATGGTGAATCACAAAAATATGTCTGAGATGGAAATCCAGTTGGATAAAATCAGCGTACTGGACAAGATACAGCTTCACAAGCAAACTAGTGACATCATTTATTCAGACCTTTTACAAGCTATGATGAGAGTAAACAAATTACAAATTTTGGTAGATAAATTAGAAATTCAATTGAAGCATGAAAGAATTGAAAATAAGGCCAATGCCATTCAGATTAAGAAACTACAAGTAGATATTGTCAGTTCAGGTAGTGAGAAAGATAACACCCAGGCGGTCAGAAGAATGCTAGAAGAAAAGGACAATGCGCTCCAAGTTTTAAAGAAAAAATTGAAGATCTTGGGCACCGAACATGTTCAGTCTTCCGAGTTATTGGTCCTACAAAAAGAGAAAGATGAGATGCAGTAAGAAATGATGGAACATAAAGGAAAATCTGTCGAGTTGCAAGAAGAAAAATACAAATGGGAAGCCGAGAGGAGTGAACTGATATCTCAAATTGCTTTGCTGAAAAAGGACCAGAATGAAGAAAAGGAGATCATGGAGGAGTTGATGAGTCAGACACCTATTGATGAAGACTTATCTATTGTGAATATTGACAAACCATTGAATGACTTCTCTGCAGATGACTTGTCAATCCCTATGTCCCATGTCAGCTTAAAACAGGAAGAAATAAAAGAATTAAAAGTAGAGAATGAAAATATCAAGTCTGAGTTGGCCAAAGCAAATGAAAATAAAAATAAAATAACGCAAGAGAAGAATCAGCTGCAGAAAAAATTCAATGAACTTAAAGAGAAAAACATCGGGAAAGGCCCTCTCCAAGGGGCAAAGCACATCATCTGGGACACCTTGTCTATAGAGATTACCAAATTCCGGCACCATCTGAACTATATTGATGATCTATGCATTTTGATCAACTTGGCCCACCAAAGACTAAAATTAATGAATGAACACATGAAAAAAAGGCCCCTTACGACAGCCCAGAACACATTGAATTTTTTAAATTCATTGACATATCAGAAATTACATGACATGGGAATAAAGGACAGGATATCAATAGTGCTATGGGCTAAGAAGTTCATCCACAAGCATTATTTAATGAAGACTATCCAAAACAGAGCGGATGAAAAGGTTTCTCAAGTTAATAACTTCAAGCAGGTTTTCAAGGAGCTATTTGAGGACGGTCTGCCTTCCTTTTGGGACGAGGAGGGATGGTTGTTTTCTCAGGAGCATTATCACAGCTTGTTAGTTCAGAGCTGCATGGACCACTCTAAATTTGATGATTTGGAGAAAGGCCTAACAGGAAAAGCTATTGTGGACAAATTAACCAAGGATTTTGAAATTTTTCAAAAGTTCATGATGATCAGGAAAGGATTGCCCAAGGTGTCATATGAAGCGTACATGGAGCTGGAAGTGGCTATTTGAGAAATGATGGAATGTCATATCCCAAGCTCAGAGAAATGGAAGGACATGGAAAGGTTCGGGAAGATAAAGTACATCCTTCACTCATAGAGACAGGTGTTACGCGCCAAGGAGCTGACTAGACGAAGACATGTTATCAAGTTGATTTTAGCTTAATGATTTGTTAGGATTAAAGCTGTAGTTTATTCCTAAGAGTTAGGAATTCAGCTACAAGACTTTAATTAAGCCGATCATTCAGTTATGAATCTTCTTGGAAGATCAAACTATTTTATCTATATATTTGCATCTATTTTATGAGATGGGGGTTGGAACCCGTCCTGTTGTTGAGAATTTTTGGAAAACATATATTTTTTGAAGAATGAAGTTGAATGTGAATGAATTATCATATATTCATGCGTCATTTATATTATAGTCTGTGCCTCTCTTTCTTTGTGATTTCTTTTTCCAGTTTTACACTCCATTCTGTCTCCTTCATGTTTGAAATATAGTTTTGAATGATTAAAACTCATGCTGGCCGTGCTTTGATCATTGTTTCAAATATTTTATAAATCCTTCTGCTAAATTCAATATAGAATTCATCATATGATGCTCTGTATTGATGGACTGTTCTCTTTTCTTCTATTCCAAATGAATCAATGAATGACTATGATTAAATGGTTACCTTGCCTTTGATAAATTCCCGAACATGCGATTTTGTGATATTTTTGTCTATATGTGACTCCATACCCAATGGTACTGTGTATTGTTTCAACCATCTTTATAATCTTTGAGTGTTGACATATATTTCTGGCCTTGCTAAATATGTATCTGAGAGATCCCTCTCTAGAAAGAAAAGCCAGTTTCTTTCTAAAAGTGGTTTTGTTGTTACCTTGGGATTTACCTTTCACAGCCTTGGGTACATTCTGAGTGCTAACAATTTTGTTTTAAAGACTTGGTAGGACAGTCATGGAGGAGACCATTGGGCAATGGAGTCAACAATCAGATCTGAAATAGGTTGTAGGAGGTAAGGTTTTTGAAGGTTTCTGATCAGAGGCAAGGTAGGCACCATTTCCTCAGTCTTGAGGTATTAGCAGGTTGATTAGTAGACAAAGGGAGACATTCCATCAAACAGAGCACCTAACTATGGTGAATTCTGCAAGACTTTAGAAGAAAATATTTTGAAAATGCTTGAACAATGGACCTAGAGCATGCAGGATGAATTATAGCCCATAAAAAATAATGCTCAAGCATGAAATCAAATACAAAATAGAGTGGGAAACAGGATAAACAGTCACATAAAAAAATTACTTACTGAAGAAAAAGATGGCACATGAATCTCTGACATTAAAAAGATTTTACATTCCTCCTCTGCAAATTTCATTCATTTACTGAAAACGTGAAGCCATTACAATGTAGAGTCTCTCTGCTATTGAAAATACTCTCTTCTAACTATCAATTACATTTTAATTTATATAAGAATAGTCTTTACCTAACTTAGAATTCAAAACCTAACTAAACTTTAAAAATAGAAACAGTTACAATAAAGTTTCTCCTGCATATCTCCAATGGTGACAGCTGTATGAAATATGGGAGAGGTTTTTATAATTGGACAGGTTCCCAACAAAACCCATGTCTTCATTTCTCCATAATAATCTCAATCTCCTCGAAATATTCCTTTGAAGTTGATGACTCATATAATAAAATTGTATATTTCTGGAAAAATGACCTGTAAAGATATTTAAATTTATCCGAACCTGTGATTATTTTATAAAAAAGGAAGGAGGTTTTGGATTATATGCCTGTTAGGAATAAAAACCTCTTTTAGTTTTGTCAAATTAAATTCCATTTTTCCAAAACAATTCTTTGAATTTGATGGCTGAAATAGTCCTTTGGAAAACATGAAAACTGGCCTGTACAACTGATTTTGTTGCTGCTGAACCATAGCACCTGTGTGAAAACTGAAAGAGGTTATCATGGATAGGTATTTTTTGAATAAAATAATCTTCCATTTTCATGAAATTCATCTTCATTTGATGTAAACAATTATTTTAATTTGATGACTAAAACAGTGATTTCGAAATCTGAACATTGTCCCTCTAAAGATGACTTTGCTGCTCTCAATCTGTAGCACCTGGGTAAAAACTGAGAGAGGTTATTGTAGATAATCATGTTTTTATGAAAAAATGCTTTCAGTTTTGGAAAATTCTTCTTTGTTTACTGGAAACGGGTCGTTGAATAAAATGACTAAAACAGTCATTTTCAGAAAAATATGCTAAGTTGTTTCTAAACCTTGAACTGTTTAACTATATTTCAGAGAACATATAGCATTTTTCCTTGTAAGATCATCTAATGTAATACAAATCCCATGAACTGATTGATCAAGGTAGCCATATTTTTTAATAGTGCCTCCAAACACTCGAATAATCTCAAGCTTTGGCACACTCTCCACTGTAAATTATGTTTGTAAAACTTTAAACACATACCAATACCCTCATGAATTCTCTCACTGTAAATATTTATGCAACTCTTCTGGGTTGATGTTCTTTTTGGGCTTCTCTTCTGGGTTGATGTTCTTTTTGGGCTTCCCTTCTGCATTGTTGAATGGTGGATTCCCTTCTCTTGTTCTATAAAAATCAATTTCCAGCTGACTCTTTATCTCCGTCATTTTCCTTGTGATTGAAAACAAGTAAAAGTTTGAGTTTGGAAATATGGAGGACTGTCTCTTCCCTTTAGCGCGCGGCACACAAATGAAATTATTTTTAAAAACCTAGTCAACTTTATTTAAACAATGGTCTATTCCAGAGCCTCCTTTCGGTGGTTTTTTCCAAACTACTTTTGCCCACAGAATTTACCAAAAGTTACCACATGGACAACCCGCTACCACCTTTCCAAATTAACCATCGTGCAACTTTCCGCTCCGGATCCATCCACAATCGTCGATGTGATTTTCCTTTATTTCCCCTCCGTCAGATCAAGTGACATGTACTCAATTCCTCCAGGCTCCTTTGGTTTATCAAATGTGCAAGTTCACTCTCCAGGCTCCTTTGGTTTGATTATACTTTAAGAAAGGTAATAAACCTTGTTTAGCGCGTAATCTTTCACTAAAACTTGGTTTGGTGAATAAAGGCCGCCTTTTGACTTTGGAAAAATATTCAAAACTATTAATTTTTGAATATAAATAAAATAAAATCTTTATAAAACCCATTTTGTAGATTTCATTCAAAAATTAATAAGAATTTTTGCCCCATTTGTGAAGAAATTATTTCTAAAATTCCTTTAACTCCTCTTCTTTTCCAACCTGGAAATAGCTTAATGAGAAAACTTTGGAAACCAACTCAATCACCCATGAGAACTTAAAATTTTGAAGGAAATAGGACCAATTCCGACAAAAATAAATTTATGGCTAACAACTGGCTCCAACTAGGGATGCTATCCTCCCTGCGAGGTAGCAAAGAACCCCGTAGACCAGGTGCCAAATCCATTGGGTTTCTCTTAATATTTCTCTGAAATCATCAACCTGTTTTGAACTGAACCATCAACTGAAACCATTTTGCAAACAAATCCCACTCTGTCAATTTGTAACCTGTAACTGAATTGCACTTGAAACTGAAACCAAACTGAAAACTGCTGAAAGAAATGCTCACCATGTCATGCTTATTCATGCCTACCTATCCTACTTAACTAAGCACAAATTCCCAATCAAGCAAAATCTGACTTCCAATGAAGCCAATCAAGCAATTTATCCAACAATTCCATTTCTTCCTCATGCTTGATCAAAATTAGAACATAAGAACAAAATAGCAATAGGTTATGATGAAAAATTTGTCCTTTGCTGCAAACATATAACCAAATACTCCATCTGAAAAATTTATCCATGTACTTTGCTACTGGATCATAAAAAACATGACAAATTTCAAAATACTCAATCACCTATTTGTCATGACAAGGATGTCCAAAAAGTAATTCGTCTTGCATACTGTCAAACCGATCTTTAGAAGAGCTTTGAAAGGAATTATCATGATTGTTTTTCAATGATATATCAGCAACTTCATTTTATATTTCTACGTTTACAACTCCATTATTCTCAGGCACTTCAAAAGGAATATCATTTTGTTCTTCAACAAGATTAAGCAGAAAGATGTCTTCTTGACAAAATGTTTCTAAATTGGAAAGATTTAAAGAAACATCCCATTGAGAGTCCTCGTCTCCTTCTTTGTGATCCCTTTGTTTATTGCACATTGTTGGTTCTTTCACATACTGAGATTGATGGCATGATTGCTCTTCATTTTCATTATATATAAGTAGGCTAAAATTTTCTTTAAAACCATCACTAACATAATTTTCAACAAGCTGACCACAATCATCAAAAAAACCATCAAGAGTATAACCGTCTTCTTTCACATCAATAGGCTAATCATCTTCATGCTCATATCTTTTTTCCAATTCTAATCCAAGGGATGATTTCTCTTTAATTGTATTTTCAGAAAATAAATATATGGAGGGACTGTAAGACTGAAAATTTGTACAATCAGTATTCTTTATGTAATCACCCACAGAAGCATTGGAATTTAGAGGAAATTGCTGCTGTAAAAAGGAATTTTCTTATTGGGAATAAACAGCCTCATCTTGAAACAAAACTTCAGAAGTTGAATAATATGAAGAAGGGTTTGAGTGAAAATCCCAACTTCCTTCTTGGTCACACAAAGAATGACAAGACTACTGCAAATTATCATCTACTTCAGGAAAAGAAATGTAGCTGCTTGAATCAGAGTTTTGGCTCATGTCTCTTTCAGTAGAGGAAGAAACTATTAATTGCTGAGATTTTTCTTGAATGTGAAGACAACTAATTTGTGTTTATTTTTTCTAAAATGGATTCTCATATAAAATTTCTAAAAGCTCTTTATCCACTAACTCATCATCACTATACATGTTTTCAAAATCTTCAATGAAACCTTTAGCATGCATACAACAATCTTGAACCAGCAACAAGGAGGGGTATTGGAGTGTAAAACTGGAAAAAACAATCACAGAGAAAGAGAGGCACAAACTGTAATATAAATGATGCATGAATCTCTGATAATTCATTCACATTCAACTTCGTTCTTCAAAAAATATATGTTTTCCAAAAATTCTCAACAACAGGACGGGTTCCAACCCCCATCTCATAAAATAGATGCAAATATATAGATAAAATAGTTTGATCTTCCAAGAAGATTCATAACTGAATGATCGGCTTAATTAAAGTCTTGTATCTGAATTCCTAACTCTTAGGAATAAACTATAGCTTTAATCCTAACAAACCATTAAGCTAAAATCAACTTGATGACATGTCTTCGTCTAGTCAGCTCCTTGTCGCGTAACACCTGTCTCTATGAATGAAGGATGTACTTTGTCTTCCCAAACCTTTCCACGGCCTTCCATTGCTCTGAGCTTGGGATATCACATTCCATCATTTCTTGATTGGCCACTTCCAGCTCCATGTACGCTTCATATGACACCTTGGGAAATCCTTTCCCGATCATCAGGAACTTTTGAAAATTTTCAAAATCCTCTGTTAATTTGTCCACAATAGCTTTTCTTGTTAGGCCTTTTTCCAAATCATCAAATTTAGAGTGGTCCATGCGACTCTAAACTAACAAATTGTGATAATGCTCCTGAGAAAACAACCGTCCCTCCTCGTCCCAAAAGGAAGGCAGGCCGTCCTCAAATAGCTCTTTGAAAACCTGCTTGAAGTTATTAACTTGAGAAACCATTTCATCCACTCTGTCTTGGACAGTCTTCATTAAATGATGCTTGTGGATGAACTTCTTATCCCATAGCACTATTGATATCCTGTCCTTTATTCCCATGCCATGTAATTTCTGATATGTCAGTGAATTTAAAAAATTGAATGTGTTCTAGGCTGTCGTAAGGGGCCTTTTTTCCATGTCTTCATTCATTAATTTTAGTCTTTGGTGGGCCAAGTTGATCAAAATGCATAGATCATCAATATAGTTCAGATGGTGCCGGAATTTGGTAATCTCTATAGACAAGGTGTCCCAGATGATGTGCTTTGCCCCTTGGAGAGGGCCTTTCCCGATGTTTTTCTCTTTAAGTTCATTGAATTTTTTCTGCAGCTGATTCTTCTCTTGGAGTATTTTATTTTTATTTTCATTTGCTTTGGCCAACACAGACTTGATATTTTCATTCTCTGCTTTTAATTATTTTATTTCTTCCTGTTTTAAGCTAACCTGGGACATAGGGATTGACAAGTCATCTACAGAGAAGTCATTCAATGGTTTGTCAATATTCACAACAGATAAGTCTTCATCAATAGGTGTCTGACTCATCAAATCCTCCATGATCTCCTTTTCTTCGTTCTGGTCCTTTTTTAGCAAAGCAATTTGAGATATCAGTTCACTCCTCTCGGCTTCCCATCTGTATTTTTCTTCTTGCAGCTCGCCAGCTTTTCCTTTATGTTCCATCATTTCTTGATGCACCTTATCTTTCTCTTCTTGTAGGACCAATAACTCGAAAGACTGAACATGTTCAGTGCCCGAGATCTTCAATTTTTTCTTTAAAACTTAGAGCGCATTGTCCTTTTCTTCTAGCATTCTTCTAACCGCCTCGGTGTTATCTTTCTCATTACCTGAACTTACAATATCTACTTGTAGTTTCTTAATATGAATGGCATTGGCCTTATTTTCAATTCTCTCATGCTTCAATTGAATTTCTAATTTATCTACCAAAATTTGTAATTTGTTTACTCTCATCATAGCTTGTAAAAGGTCTGAATAAATGATGTCACTAGTTTGCTTGTGAAGCTGTATCTTGTCCGGTACGCTGATTTTATCCAACCGGATTTCCATCTCAGACATCTTTTTGTCATTCACCATGGCTAACTTGAAGGTATTTCTTTCGGCATCTCTGGCAGAGATCAAAGAATTTTTTGGATTGTTTAAATTTCTTACTCGCGGAAGCAAACTTCTTGTCTCTTCCAGAGACTGTTTTCTTTTCTCCATATAACTAGCCTTGATCTCCTCTTTTGACTTGAAAGTTGAACTTGACTCTGAACCATCTACATTTTTAAATGAAAATTGATTTATTTGTATAGCTTTTGTTGGGACCAGGGCAACTTTCTTGAAATCATCAGAAATATCTTCATTTCAAATTCCACCACCTTGAGACAGCTTGGCCTTTTTATATGATCCGTCATCATCTAGTTCCATGCTCTCGACCTCATAAAGACTTCTTTTGATTACAATACTACTTGTGTCTCTGTCAGACCTGGGAGTCTCTCTAAACTGCAACAAATTGGCTGTTTTAGCCAAACCTTCAATTGACTGGTGATCAAACGGCTTGTTCTTGTTGGCCTGTTTCCTCAAGGAGATTACATGGTGGGGATCATAATTTATCTTTGGTTCCTTTTTGAATTCCATGCCTGCCAATAACTTCTCAATAAATACCAAGGCGCCTTTACTTTTAAAAATGAAAGAGCCAACCTTGAGGGGGAATTTAATATTTGAAGACTTTTTAAAAGCACCAAAATGCTCTTCCTCAGAGTGCAACCTCTGCCTCATGAAATCCAATGAAAAAATTCTCGGGGTCAGAAAAGCGGGTAACTTATAAGGCTGTCTGGTAAATCCGTATACTCTTAAAACAGTGGAATCTTTGTGCAAGAAACAGTCTCCAACTCGGTCCTCGGGTGAGGACTGCATTAGACATTTCATCTCGTCTAGTACATGGGGCAATTATTCATCGAACAACATTTTATACATCTCAGACATGATTGAATTGGTGAATTCAAACATATTGATTTGCTTGGGAAAATCAGAGGAAAAAATAGTACTCAAAAATTGTAACTCAGTGACATTTGAACATAACAGCATGTTCAATAGGTAAGTCTGAAATTTAAAGAACCTGACTTTCAAAAATTCACTTAGCTGAAGATGAATTGCTTCAGCTAAGTACTCATCTAGACTAAACACTGGAACCGATTGGGATTCAGAACCTAAGGAACTTATTTTCAATAAAAAACCAAGGATGACTTCACTCACGCGACAATCATCATCAAGACCAAATATTTGACAGACCAGAGATACCACTAATTGAACTTCACTTTTAAAAATATGCACAGGGTAAGGTAAGAAAAAACCATCTAAAGATTGTCCTTCTTTCAAAATATTGGACAGGAATTGGCAACGGGTTTCAGTTTCACACTTCTTGAAAAATTCAGCAAGGATTAGCTCATTCATAGGTTCACGTTGGTCAGGGTAACTGTGAGGAAAATTGATATTTTTGTGGATAACTTTGGCGCTGATTTTACAGAGGATTCGAGATGTAGAGTGGCTTACAATGATTCTCTGAGAAGGGGAGTAATTCACAGCACACCTTTCTGCAAATTCTAGAAAATGGAGGGTTTGTTCAATGGAGAAATAGTACAAAAAGGATTTACAGACATTCAGGACATCATTTCCTTGTGAGTTATAGTGCCATAACCTTTCCTTACTGACAGACATGCTTCCTATAGACAGAAAGGGGTCGCACATGCCTCTGTCTCTGTCCACTAGATAATCTTCCCTATCATCTACAACATGACCAGACCCTTGTAGTTCCTTCCCCTGGTCCATAATCTAGTTGACAATAGCAATTCAGACAGACGAATTATAGTTGTTTAAGCCTTACCTGTCAACTGTAGCGGCGTGTGCTCGACACTGACAATCGAAGGTTGACGAAGCTGCAGGTCTTTTTCACCCGTCTGGCACCAATAAAATAACCACGAGACAAGTGAACTTCCCTTTTATAGAACCCCACTCCGAAACATTTCTTTGGCGGTTTACATGAAACCATTTTCATCTCCAGATTGAACCACAATTTGCCACGTGGACAGCGGTTTATATTTCGCAACCGCTCTTCACTTTTATCTGCCGCGCACTTTCCCGCTCTGGATCCATTCATGACCATTGATCTATTCCACCTTTAGTTTTCAACCATCGGATCAAATGCCATGTACCTCATTCCGCTTGGCGTCCAGATCATATCCATCATGCAAGTTGCCGCTCTGAAATCATCCACAGCCGTCGGTTGTAATCTACCTTTATTTTTCCACTGTTAGATCGAGTGGTACGTATCTAATTCCACGGAGTGTCATGGTTTTATCTACTGCGCATGTTTACAAAGCGGAGCTTATACAAACTATGGATCTCATCCAGATGGATCAATGACTGTTGATCTATACATCACATTAGCCGCCAGCATACGCTTATTCTCCTCGCATCTTTGAAGAGCGGACGTAATATAGGCCGTTGATCTTCTCCTTTCTGCTTCGCACCGTAGGATCTTTTGGTAATTGCTCATTTTTTGCATCTTGCGCTACCCTCATACCATAAAAATTAACCAAAGTATTATGAATGACCATTATTTTCTCCTCACCATGGTCTTTTTTCTCTCTGCTAAATAATGGTGTTAACAACGCTGATTTTACAGAGGATTCGAGATGTAGAGTGGCTTACAATGATTCTATGAGAAGGGGAGTAATTCACAGCACACCATTCTACAAATTCTGGAAAATGCAGGGTTTGTTCAATGGAAAAATAGTATAAAAAGGATTTACAGACATTCAGGACATCATTTCCTTGTGAGTTATAGTCCCATAACCTTTCATTACTGACTAAAACTCTTCCTATAGACAGAAAGGGGTCGCACACACCTTTATCTCTATCAACTAAATAATATTCCCTGTCATCTACAACATGACCAGACCCTTGCAATTCCTTCCCCTGGTCCATAATCTGGTTGACAATAGCAATTCAGACGGACGAATTATAGGTGTTTAAGCCTTACCTGTTAACTGTAGCGGCGTGTGCTCGACACTGACAATTGAAGGTTGACGAAGCTGCAGGTCTTTTTCACCTGTTTGGCACCAATAAAATAACCATGGGACAAGTCAACTTCCTTTTTATAGGACCCCACTCCGGAGCATCTCTTTGGTGGTTTCCACTAAACCATTTTCATCTCCGGATTGAACCACAAATTGCCACGTGGACAGCGGTTTATATTCCACAACCGCTCTTTACTTTTATATGCCACGCACTTTCCCGCTCTGGATCCATTCGTGACCATTGATCTATTCCACCTTTAATTTCCATCCATCGGATCAAACGCCACATACCTCATTTCGCTGCGCGTCCAGATCGTATCCATCATGCAAGTTACCACTCCGGAATCATCCACAATCGTCGATGTAATCTACCTTTATTTTTCCGCCATTAGATCAGATGGTACGTATCTAATTTCATGGAACATCATGGTTTTATCTACCATGCATGTTTACAAAGCGGAGCTTATACAAACTGTGGATCTCATCTGGATGGATCAACGACCGTTGATCTATACATCACATTAGCCGCCAGCGTACGCTTATTCTCCTCGCATCTTTGAAGAGAGGACACAATATAGGCCGTTGACCTTCTCCTTTCTGCTTTGCACCATAGGATCTTTTGATAATTCCTCGCTTTCTGCATCTTGCGCTACCCTCATGCCAAAAAATTTAACCAAAGTATTATGAATGACCACTATTTTCTCCTCACCATGGTCTTTTTGCTCTCTGCTAAATAATGGTGTTAACAGACCCTACGGTATAAAGCGAGTTGAAAAAACTTAACAATCCTAGTGAGGAACTAACTTGTATCAGCCCCTCTTCTCACTTAAGTCTTCTTGTGGCCTATAGTTTTTGTAGGAGAAGTTTTTTGTTATTTTTCTAGTTTTGAAACCCTAGGTTAGGTTTCAGTGACCATACAATTTGGCTGAGTTTCAATTTAGAAAATCTAGAAGAAACCATGGCTTACCACCTAACTTTCCTAATATCATAGGGGAGAGCCCAATGGAAGCCACAGATCAAGGACTTGCAACTGACTCCCATGTGGAAGGAATCCTACACTAGTACAAAAGCGCGAATTTTTCCACGGAGGTTTTCCACGTTTCTTACTTTTTGGTGTAAAATCCGATGTAACAGGAACAAGGCGTCATTGTATCCATGCCTAGCCGTCACTGTATCCATGCCTGGACTCTTAGACGTCGCTGTATCCATGCCTAAACTCTTGGACGTCGATGTATCCACGCCTGACCGTATCTATAGCGACAGAAACGTCTTTTGTTGGCTAGAGGGAGCAATTTCCAAAGCTAAGGGGTAGTCCAAGGGTCATGAAAGGACAAATGACTAAGGAAGGCTCCCACCTTGAATTTTTCACCCCTATTTTTTACGAGAATATATCATAATGTGTAATAATAACGTTATAGGGTGTAAGAGAGTGTCATAGGAAATATTGGAAGTGTAATAGAGTGTCATAGGTACCTATTGGTGGTGTAACAACCTCTTGGATTCATTGTAACTCCCCCTATTTTGGTTTCAACTCCATTCTTACCCCCTCATTGAACCCATTCAAAATTTAAGAGTTAGAGAGAGCTCGTGACGGGTGAGTGAATTTCTTTTTTCGGGTTGAGAGAGCTTGGATAAATTTTCTAAGTGTTTGGAAAATCCTACCACCCTTGAGTGAGGGTTTTAGAGAGAGTATGTTCATGGGAGTAAGGTTGAGTGTTTGATTTGCAGGTTGAAGGCTTGAATAATGCTATTGGACACTTATTGTAGGCTACAACACTTCCTTCTTATTATCTTTCTCTCATTTCCCCTTATTTATTTTTTAGCCCATTCCCCCAAGGGAGGGGTTTGAGCTTATTTTTCAATGAAAATGAATAAATCACAAGGGGAAACCGTATAAATTTTTTCCTATCTATTTTTTAAATATCAAATAACCATGAAAAATGATCCACTACCTTCATTGCTCATCTATCTATAGTTTTGAGGGATTTAGAGCTCATTTTCATCTTATTTTGATTATTTTGAAGGAGATGACTAAAAACCTCATTTTTTTGTAGGATTGAGATTACATTGATTTTATTTTGACCCCATGAGCTTGTGGATTTGAAATTATAAGGACGTTAATGGTTTTGGTGAAGAAAATTGACCCTGGATGACCTGCTTCCAATCCCTTATTCATTGGAACTAGGAAAAATAGTGCGGGGAATCCTCCAAGCCAAAATTATCGATCTTCGATCAAGAGCCCTAGATATTCTCCCTCACAAAATATATGTCATAATGATAATTACCACTAACCAATCCCTTGGCCGACCAAAGCAAAGAGAAGTCAAGAATTCAGTCTCAAGAATTCTTCCAAAAATCTAGAACCCCCAAAAGGTCCTCCTCCAAATGTTGGATATGAAAGACCCCAATGATTATCTCATTCTAGGTGGTTCACCAAGCCTAAAATGCTCTTCCCACAAGCGAGGTGGGACAATTGGTATACCCAGCTATTGGGGAACACTCGAGGTGAAATCCCATAATTTGGTCGCCCGCCACAGTTCTAGAGTGTGGTTTGATGATGGCCACAAAACCCATAACAATATGTCTCTATCTACTTCACTACATAGATGTTTTGCTCCATTGGTGCCAATTTTGTTTTTTATGATGGTCGTGAAAACTCTCCATCTGCTCCACTACATAGATATTTGACTCCATTGGTGTCAACATTTTGGCCATGGCTCGATTGGCACCAAATTTTGGCCATGGATCGATTAAAAATTAAAATAAAATAGTCAAAATAAAAATAAAAATAATAAAAATAAAATTATAATTACAACCCCCACACATATATATAACCCTACATCACTGGCATTTTGAAAATTCAAATAATCAAAATAAAAGAGTACCAAAAAAATTGAATTAATTTTATTAAAGAAGTTATCCTACTCATTAAGTCACTTCTGAATGAAATAAATGATCAGTATTGCTCAACCAAGGTTCCATTCCCACTCCTCACTACTCCCTTTTTGGGGACGTTCATTACAAATGAGGCGAGTGACATGTTCTCGCTTTGAAGTTTGTTTAATAAATTGAACCATCACAAACCAAAAGAAATTCACTCTCGCCATTCCAGACTTCAAAGCAGATTGTAGTTAAAGGAGAGGAGAACCAACGGGGAAGAAGGGAAAAGAAGAATGGAGTCTCATAGCCCTCCACCCACTGCTGGACGAAATCCTCCACGAAGAGCCAAAACAGCAGTGACCCCTTCAGCTCTGTCTACCAGAAAACGCCCGTAGACTTCAAATATCTTGCTTTTGACGGAAGATCTTCGGCCTAAATTAGAATAACATCCATCATTTCCATCGTCCAAAAATCCAGTTTCAAACCTCGCCGAAGCCCCGGAAGAAAATGATATAAAACAGGCAAATCCTGTAGAGTCTGGGAATGAAAAAGACTCAAACCAATCGAATCAGGCAGAGTGTGGTGAACAAAATGATGCGAAATATCCCAGCGAAGAAAATGCTCTAGTAGAAGAAATACTGAAAAATAATGAGGATCATCAGTGCCCTGTAATGGACAACACCAATGGGGTGAAGATTCTTCAGGTTTTTCTTCGTATACGGCCGGCTAAGCTGAAGGAAGTGAGGAGATCGACCGTTGGCATTCTAAATGGCACTCGTCAGAAGCGCAAGACACAGATTCTGCACAGGGGAGAGGAGCAACACATTTGTTTGCAAGCCAACGATTCCCACTCTGTCACTCTTATGCCCCCTCCCTCACTATTGGACTCCAAGAGATCCAAAACCGAGATTTACAATGGATTCTCTCATGTCTTCCTTCCACAATCCTCCCAGGTATGTTTTTGCTCTCCACCGTTTAAAGTTTCTTCAACAAACACACCTCAATTCGAGGGTTTCCAAGCATGACAGAGACTTACTTAGGCTTATATGCCTGTTGGGAGGGATAATTATTCAATGTTTCGTAAGATATGCGGTTTGGTTGGGACAGTCCGCAGGAAGAAGAGAGTCCTGGAGAATGGCACATTACTCTGTCAACCTCATCAGTGAACCAATGCCCCATTAACATCCCCTTAAATTTTATACCATGCAAACAAAGATATTTGATGTTTAGAGTTTTTAGTTTGTAAACTAACGAAATGGATAAGAAAATAAGCCTGTATTACACACTGACATAAATAAGACCTCTACCGGAATATGAGATGAAGGAACAGATTATGAAAACCCTTGCTAGATTCTTTCTGCTTCGTTGTACAGCTGCTTCCAG